>BLKR01000280.1:35000-620554 GCA_011170035.1 Teleogryllus occipitalis
CCACACACACACACACACACACACACACACACACACACACACACACACACACACACACACACACACACATTCTTACATACGATAAAGTTCCAGCCTCACTTTTGTTTTTACTGAGTAGTTCGAGAGGGTCATTTGCATTGCTCGGCGCCTTGGGTGAGGAATTATTTTGGCAAGCGACCCATTATAAAGAGTCGGAAGAACAACAATAAACTTCTTAGAAACCATGCATTGTGTTGTGTCCTTTGCCATAAAAAAGTTAAGTCACGTCCTATCAGGAATAGTCAACACGATGCACAGAAACAATTGAACAATGTATTGGATATTAGGTTTCGTCATGAGCTTTCGGCGGAACCGTACGCGTACGCGGAGATGCTACCTGGCGGTCCTCTTCACAACTGACTGCGACGTGACGCGACATAATAGAAAATTAATGGAGGATGAATGGAGGAGAAAATTAATGGATTACTCCACAATTGCGCAATGTAATGGAGGATTACTCCCCAGCGCAAAGCGCTCAACGCCCCTTAACGGGCTTGGAGACGCGTTGCGTCAAAATGGTAGACGCAACAAATTAAAAAAAACAACAAAAGCGGTTTATTCTCTCAGCGGCCAGAGAGCGCACTGTTTCATCCGTTCCACTTAAAACTCATTCTGTCCATCGCGCCTCTGAGCAAGACTCAGTGTTACTTATTGTCAGCCACTATAAGACACTTCGTCGGGTTGTTCTACACTTTCCGGATTCACGGCTGTTTTACCCTTCCCGTTTCACCCGCAGGGTAAACAGGAGCGTCTGTGACCGCAGGCCGGTTGATAGAATATCTTGAACGAAACTTGCCGACTCCTCATTTTCGAGTGGATGCGTGGTCGTGGTTACCCATATTCTGAAAGTCTGAACGCGAAATCCTGTTCTGAATACGGTCCTCTGTAGGCCAGGCCGGAACAAGGCGAGCGATGGATGGGCCAATGAAGGAGCAGCCACAATTAACGGCTGGTGAGTCGCGGTAATATAGAGCAAGTAAATATCGCGGTCATGTTGGGCGTTTGTGAGCGTCTTTAGGATATGCTCAAAGAAGCGACGCAAAAAATCGGTCGAGAAAATCTCTCATGCCGTGCGTCAATAAGCCCTTTAAGAGACTCACGCACTTTCGGGTTAGATAAGTTTTATCCGTACCGATTTATTCGTCCTTGGAAACACGAGAAACTGTAACCTCAACCCGTCGAGAAAAATCTCGCGAAGGAAACCCTTCGGCTCTTGATTTTCAGAAACGGGCTTGTGGTTGACCACATTCTCAATGTGCGCGTAAACCTGTTAAGAGTAGAATTTTGTTATATCTGTGAATAGAAAATGTGTTCCATTTTCTATTCACGAGGCGCAAAGAACCCTTATATTATATCACGTTGGATCTCTTTACGTTTCAAAATAATCTCCAGAATACGTGTGATCTTCATTCTAACCCAAATTTATCCATAGGCCCAATGTATGAATTTTTAAGAGACTGCAAAATACAGTTGAATTCCAGTTCAAATTAACTGGATAGACTACGAATTAGTCGTGTGTATACCTGTTGTAAGTTGTACTAAATACTGGAATAGTACCAGAATCTTTTATTAGAAAAGAAGTTGAAGGGATTTTAGGCCAATTCGTGCTTAGTGAAATAAACCAAAAACTAATTTACAAGAACGCCAACTCTACACTACATTGTAATACTCGATAAAGAGTGACTCATTTCTGGCGTAAAATATCAACACCAGTGTGTTGTGCAGAATAGGACACGATCTCGTATCTTTTTGCTGAGAAACGCTTCATAATTTCATAACTATTTGTCGATGAATTCTATTGTTCTAAAACATTCAGAACCTTGTGCTTATTGTGTGGTGAGTCAGGAAGCGTGCTGATAAGTATTTAGAATGACGTCTGAATCTATGATCACATCACGTATCTATTGTGAAACACTTTTTTAGCGTCATCACATCACCCAAACAGTTGCCTGGGAATGCTCAGATAATGAATTTAACATTTCACAAAACGCAAGACCGAACAAGGCCGCATAAACAAACAGCAACAAAACAATTCACAATTCAAGCAGATATATTTGAGCACCCCCTTTGAAATATGTAATGCTGACATCGTACTCTGCGATTACCGAATTCTTGTGCACCTGAAGATGTGCCGTACATCTTAACGATTGGAGGATTCATTGCAAAAATTGTTCGCAAATATTTCATTTTATATCTTCGACGGTGATGCCAAAAAGCGAATACATTTTGAATGTAGGCTATCTGCATCTACCAATCATGTACCCGTTGCAGGTTTGTGTGCTTACCTCGAGTGAAATGCGCTCAAAGGTCTCGAAATTCACTTTGCGCAACCGATAAGACAAACATCTCTGAATCTGAGTCGTAACTCTCAATTTCCGTACTACTTACAGAAAGAAAGAAAAACTTCTCCCTTAGTAGTTGTAATAGTCATTCCGTCTTCGTTTTACAAGTCTAAATGGGTGCTAATAAATTTGAAGTTAATACTGAGTACCTTGAATTAGATTTGTTTCTTTTAATTATTTTGTTATCAAAACTTGAAAATCTCTGAGAAAGGAGTTGAAATTCTTGACCTCTAAGATACAGATATGTTGCCAAGGATTAGACAAGTAATTCGTATGTCGACATGCGACTTTTGAAATAATGTATAAACTTATGTAACACTAAACGTTTTAAGAATAAAGCAAAAAGGTGTGTTGAGTGAATATTTGAAGGTAGAAAAAAAAGTATGAAAGTCGTCTTTCAGACAATACTGGATAATTACTGAAGAAAGAAGTGGCCTGAAAGGTGGTAAGGGACTCTGTCGCTTATATAATTATTACCAAATAGAAAACGCCCAAAAAGTAATAAAGAGAGCGCATGAGGCGTGTTCAAAACCGCCGTTGAGCTGAAGCGGCGGGTGCCGCTCGTGAGCCGCTGATCACATCGTTGTGTTCATGGAACAGGGCCCCCGAGATCCTTTGAAAGACTCTCCAACAACAAAATATGAAAATTCATGGAAATGTGACTTTCATTTTCCCCATCAAATATTACTACGGCGATCTACAGAAATTTTCGCGCAAACAAATAACGGTAGTGTAGCTCCTTCCGAAGCCACGTTTTATCTTTAACTGCAAATTACTCTATGAAATGTAGCGAATATTTTTTAGGACTATACTAATCTCTGCTTTGCATATACAGTATTTACATGTGTGCATGTGAAAATATTTTTATTTATTTATTTAAGGTTCCTTTTAAGCGGTCATAAGCGATCACAATCAATAAAATTATAGCACTGACAAAAAATATAATGTTACAATTTTCATTGTACAATTACATAAATGTTCAATTTATACACGTGTCTGTGCATTTATTGATATTAATAAACTTCTTTATTACTTTCTCATATAGTACGTAAATACATAGTAATATACATTAGAGAACGTTATGTAATGCTGCGGAAAATCGATTACGAGATTTCAACGGTAATACACGCTTTGGGGACCTCTGATACCGAAAAAGTGATTTTTTTTCAAAACGTCCGTCTGCCGTGGGGAAATATTAAATTATATAAATATTTGTATTGTGATCAGAATTGTATGAAATTAGTTATTAAGTATTACGTGTATACTTTAATATTCTTTGAGAAAAAATGTACTGCCAAATTTATATCTCTGCGAAAAACGAGAAAAGTTTATTTAAGGTTTTACGTTGCAATGAGCAGTTAATGTCGAAAGCAGATTTTGAACTTTGCCCTTTGCGAAGTAAAATGTATTCCGTTGTTAGGAAAGTCCGAAATGGGAAAAGCCAACAGAATAAAGCGGTGTTTCAGAAACTTCATCGCTGAGAGCTGTCTTCAAGTGGAGAGGTATGGGAAATAGAACGTAAGCAATCGATTTCGCGTGTTTAAAAAAAAGAAACTAAGAGGAAATATGTGCCACGTTATTTATGAATCGTGAGAAAATTGAACTCCGACATCTGCTTAGGCTTTTGGGTGGAAGTGAGCGATTGATTTTTTACCAAATTGTAATGTATTGAACTTTCTTCAAAGATACCGCGCTGAATTCCTCAATGCGATACCTGCAATTTATACTATTTTGAATTATTTTGCAATGAAGAGCTAGAAATTTAAATTGCCTAAACGAATATTTCTGAAATTTACAAGTATTTAAATCTTGTTTAGTTCTTACTTTTAAATTGTACAAACATCTCATTTCAGTACACATACAGACCTGTTTAAATTTAGAAAAACGCACCCTCGGGGAACTGCATAAACCAATTAATTTGATGTTTTGGGATTCTTCTAAAATACTTATCGCACAAAATCCACTTTGAATTTAAGTAGTAGATACGCGCTGCGAGGACCTCTCTGGTTCCTTCAACGCGTTTCAAATGAACGTGTAAATTGGTTTCAAAATTCAATGCAAATTTGTCGAGGGGGAGAGATAATTAGAAATCGATGGATTCTAATTATTCCCCGTGCAGACCTGAATGGCAGTAGTGGTGCGTGTAACACCCGTGTGGTACACACGAGGAATAATGTTATTTGATAGTTTCTTCTGGATGAGGGTTGTGTTAAGTTAGAGTGAAAACTAATATCATGGAATGATGTTTATAACATTCTTGGGACTTGGAATAAAGTCTATGTATTCAAAACTTCTTTCTTTTAAACACTTCCATGTATTTTTCTTGGGTTTTCAAAGCGTTTTATATTTTTAATCTGTAGACGAGAAAAAATTAAACATACTTGTTTATTTTAAAAGATGTTGCATCCGCCGTGCTTGTTACATTCGCTTTAAAGTTCGGTAGACTGAACGTGACTGGGCGGTCCAACATAAATTTTATTTTGTGAAGAAGTATCAGGCAATTATTTGCTTGCAGCGTTCTATAAAGTGAGCTGCCAGCGATGAACAGTAGGATTGTGAACATGACCGCTACAACGGAATTAACTAAATGCCTTTGTTTCTCTTCCCTTTCCCCAGCCTTTCCGGTCGCAGCGGTGTTGGAACAAAATATGTAGGTTCACGAATGCAATTGCAATACGATATACATTTCACAATCTCTCGCCACTGCACTGCTATTAAATATCTCGTAAACATAATAATCCTATTTGATAATACCCTTAAAATATTTTCCAGTAGTTAATCTTCGTTTCTCAAATAAAATAAGAGAAAATATTATAAATCCTTTTTCAATACCAGACAAATAACATTAGTATTTTGAAAACATAAATTGAAATTTATTTCTCTCGAGAATAATAATTCATGGCACTTTGGGATTGTAATAGGCTACAATAATTAAGAGAGTTGATATATACTTTAGTAAGAAAATATTTATAAATATTCAGAATTAGAGTGGCGGCGATTGATTAAATTATACTACCTTGTTTTTTATTAATGAGAACTCCGCCTTGATAACATTCCAAAATTTCGAGTTGGGGGCGTGCACTACGTTAGTCCCTGATTATACTCCGGGAACAATGTTTATATGACAGGCTAACTGAAAATACCCGAAAACCTAAACACAGACACTTAATAGCAGTTTAGAATGAACATTAAGTCTATTTAAGTAATACTTTCACTTCGTAAGCTTCGTAGAGATGCTGACTGGCAACTTATCCATTCAGGTTTCTCAGAGTTTAAAAAAAATATAGTGAAATAAAACAATTGTGAGAATTAAACGAACTGCCACAGTGGAAAAGTACCTCAGCTTCCTCTAGTCGTGGAAATTTGTCCACAGACGCATCCTCCAGTTTTCCCCACAGAAGCACCCGCCAAAATTCTGGAAGTTTCTTTTCTCAACGGTTCTATATGTTTTTGAGGGTACTGAATTCGAATTCGATGTTAGCCACCTCATAAAAAGTCGACTTCACAGAGAAAATTGCAAAAAAAAAAAAAAAAACAACTAAAATGTCGCCTTCTTTTTAGTTTTTCGTTTACATATTCAAAACTATGTGTTTTATCGGAACAATTGTTATTTAAAAAATTAAAGTAGATAAAATTTCCTAAAATATGCATATATTAACTTGAAATTTCTGGAAAGCGGTTTGGGCGTGAGAGCGCGCTGGATAACGATTACTTTTTGGGCCTCTGGCCGAAGCGGGGGAATAGCTCTTTCCAGTCATCCTATCTTTCGGCGGCAATCTAGCTTCAAGCTTCAGAATTGTCGATCAGCTTCAGAATTGTCGTGCTTGAAAACGGCTATTGTGAACAAATAACTGGCATTGTTAAATTATTAACACTCCTGTACTCAGGAATCAATAGGGTCGAATTTGTTCGCGCGGAGTATCTGTAAATCGAAGCTTTAGGTAACCAAAATGCGAGCAGTATAAGAATACTATTACAATACATTCTGCACAACATATTCATCAAAAATTTGTACCAACAATATTTTTTGTCAGTGGGTGATAAATTATGAGCAAAAGTAAAAATAATACAAATGAGGAAATTTTAGGCATAAAATAAAAATATTGAACCAGATAATTTCATGTTTTTTTGAAATGCAAACTTCAGGTTAAAAAAAAAATAGAAAATCACTATAGACTAAAACGAGGGTAAGGGAGCAGCGGACAACAGCGATTATATCCGATTATAAAAAATGTGATTTTTGTTTTCTCAATTACACATATTAGTTATCTCATGATTAGCCAATTACTGACGTGGAAACAAGATATCCATGTCAGTGATAATTACCGATATTTATGCAATTGGAAAATATGCATATGCATTTATGCATATGGAGAAAACAATGATAAATCGTTTTCTTTTGAAAACTTTACCTTAGAGTGTATAGAGATGGGCTACATTGAGAGATGTACATAGTGTGGCTCTACCAGATGTTACTTTCCAATGGACAAAGGCACCTGATCCGAGCGAGAATGGTTTTTACTGAGAAGCGAACCTCCGGTTCTTTCAGAAAATATCTCATGCTCTCTCTTTTCTGGCTATCTTATCTCCTCCAGTTGTAATTCTAAAGATAGTTTGGTTACCTCAGTATGCGGTCCATACAAACATAGACTACTTCCGCAAATCTCCGACAGCGATCTACTTTATTATTTCCAAGAAAACGACAGCGGTTCAGGTTCTCGCGCATGATACGCAGATTCTCGTAGCAAGTTTTGCAAATCTATAACTTAATGCGCCAGCTCGTAACTGCACGAGAAGTATCATCCTACATCAGGCACCAGTGTGCGATTGACTCTTCAGCGATAACCCAGCCTTAAGCGCTGGCCTGAGATCGGTGGTCAATGTTAAGATAGCCACGTTACGAATTCATTGAAAAATAATATCAACCTGTAATATTTGGAGTTTTATTATGCGTGGATAATGCTGTGCAGGAAGTGGGCTATTTACGATAAAATGTTGGAAGATGGAATGCAGACAAGTTTTGTGAAAGAATTTGGGGATTGGAATATTTCGTTGAAACCAGAGAGAGACGCCAGGATGATGAGTGTTTTCATTTAAATGTAACTCACGTATTGAAGTCCACAGTAAGTATAGGAGGCAACACGGAAACCAAAAATTGATTTCTGATTACGTGAAGAGAGCTTAAGTCAAGAGGCTGAATCAGTTCAATTACGTTCATCTACACCTAACTTTGTCTTCAAAACTCATTGTTTTATTTTTGAAGAAGAGGAACCACGAGACTTCGCGAAAAAAAAATCAAAAAGCTTCCCTCAAAACGGAATCTAGTGTACCCTGTGAGGAAATTAATTGTTAGAGAAACTGTTTTATGACTCGCGAGAAATCGTAATGATGTTTTGGACGTGTTTTAGTATATTGCGTAGAAGCAGTAAATGATTTGTTGAGCTGCTGATGCACATGCTTATTTAACGTGCATCAAATCACTGCATCAGCCCCCAAAGAACGCAGGAACACAAATCAGAGTCAGGACCTGCGTAGATGGTTTACATTCAGCGATGCAAACTATTTTTAGATTTCTTGGAAATAGTGACAAGGAATACCAATTTACCATTGAAGGATTATAAACGTGATAGATGGTGATTTTCTTCCACATCCAAAATAGTTAAAGCACGTGTACCTTGTGTATGTTTCAAGGATTTACAGATAATCCCCGCGAGCAATTACGTCCCTACTGATCCTATGAGTATTGGAGTTCATAATTTAACAATGCCAGTTATTTGTTCAGAGTAGCTGTGTTCAAGCAGGACAAAGTGAAAGTATATCGCCGCCGCGAGATTGGATGGCTGGAAAGAGCTATTCCCCCGCTTTGGCCAACGACCCAAAAAGTAACCGTTTTTCAGCGTGCTCATGCACCTAAACAGTTTTTCAGAAATTTGAAGTTCGTATATGCATTTCGTAGTAATTTTTATCTACTTTATTTTTTATATAGTGACAAACATCAAATTCGAATTCAGCACCCTTAAAAACATACACAGCCGTTGAGAAAAAAACTTCCGGAATATATCCTCATCCGGGATCATCGGAGAAATCGCATTTCTTAATTTTCTCAATCATACTCGTATATTTCAATGAATTATAAAATACAGTAGGTTCCCAAGAAGTTGTTCCGAAATTATTTGCAGGACGTAGAAATACTGTAAACATGTTTTAATCGTTGGAAAAAAAGGCTTGCTGAGTGGGATGCTTGGAAATAATATTATTTATATTAAATTAAAATAGGGACAGCAATGAATGATGTGATAAAGACATGGAAGGGAAGACGTCTACTGGAAATCCCTCTGGGTGTACAGATTTCACCGCTGGTGATTCCACTTTGTAGTGGATGACGTAAGCGTTCCATCAGCTGGAAGTGCTTTCTCAATATTCCGTTGAACGCGTTGCCTTTATAGGCGAATGAGCCGGGGCTCGACTCCACTGCTGTGAATGGGGGTGCGGGCTCAGCCTCGGATTGCGAGCGTCGCGGGTGCTCACCCCGCCGGCGCCTGCACATCGACCCGCGGCGCCCACGCGGCGCCCTTCCGCCCCGCCCCGCCCCGCCCCGCCCCGCCCCGCCCCACCCCGCCCCGCCCCGCCCCGCACTGCTGGAGCACTCCAGCCCTGAGCCGCCCCGCTCCCTCCCGCGCCCACCCGCGCCTTCCCGCGCCTTCCCGCGCCCTCCCGCGCCCTCCCGCGCCCTCCCGCGCCCTCCCGCGCCCACCCGCTCCCTCCCACTCCCACCTGCTCCCACCTGCTCCCACCTGCTCCCACCTGCGCCTTCCCGCGCCCTCCCGTCCACGCCCGCCTCCACCTGCGCCCTCCCCCACCTTCCCGCGCTCAACCCACCCCGCACCGCCTACTCCCCGCCCTGCTCCGCACTGCTGGAGCTCCCCCGCTCCGCGATGCTCTTCCCTGCGCGTCGCTTTCCCGCCCCCACCTCACCCCATCGACCCCGCTCCATCCATTCCCCGTCCCGCCCCGCCCCGCTCCGTCCCGCCCCCCGCTCCGTCCCCTGCCCCGCTCCCGCCCCGCTCCCGCCCCGCTCCGTCCCGCCCCGCTCCGTCCCGTCCCGCCACACGCTCCGTCCGCCCCGCCCCGCCCCGTCCCGCCCCGCTCCGTCCCGCCCCGCTCCGTTCCGTCCCGCTCCCCCCTGCGCAGCCCCGCTCCGCCCATCACCCTGCCGGTTTGCCATTGCTTTCGAAGTTCCCTGTTGGGTTTGATGCCCGCCAAGTCATGACCACGCCGCCAGAACACCCGCTAGTCATGACCACGCCGCGTCAGTTCTACCTAGCCCACCGCAGACTCGCTGCTTTCATTCGCAAATATGTACGTCTTTAGCCGTCTCCGCACCTTGCTATTTCCCGTCCCGCTCTTGTTGGTCATCCTCCTGTTGTTCGTCGTCCCCCTGCCGTTTCTCGACCCTCTACAGCTGTCCGCTTCACTCTCGCCTCCTCTATTACCACTACTAGCCTTCTATTTCGCCATCACCGCCTATGCTGCTGCCACCGATCGTGCTATACACCACTGCTCGTGTATATACAGCAGGACAACACAATTCGTGCGGCGCGGCAGGTCGATTCGCATGAGATAGTTATTCCAAGGTGAAAAGAAATTGACTTTTAATGACTTGTCCTAATGCATTTAAAGAGAAGGTAATTCACTTCAGGAAATGCATGCAATTGATAATTTCTATAATAGATGGATCTACAATAACCTTTACTTCGTAACAAGTACTGCTTTTTTCCCTGGTTTTGTGTCTATTCAGTGGGAATGGCTATTATATTCATATTCAACCGTTTTAAGTATATGTTCATTGAAACAAATGTGTAAAAGAACACTCAGTTTGAAGTAACAAAATTGAGTGAAGGTATTGGAGACGTTAAGTGTTAAACAAAGAGGAAAGGGAACACTGAGAGGAGTCGCGAGGGCTATGAGGAAAAAACGATTTGGAGGTATCTTAGGGCTGCATCTTTTCCCACACAGTTCGGAACACGAAATGGATAAATAGAGATAGTGCTGATGTATTGTGAACATATGTAGTTGGTTACGCAGTCAACATCTCGGCCTGTTTATTAGTGCAAATAGTAAGGCTAATTTTGGCTAATTCGCGATTACAGTCGGTTCCGTAGATTTGACGACTATTGATGAACGACAATTTATTTAGAGTTTTCTGATTTCTGAAAACTACCTGATTTTCATTTGATGTACAACTAGTCAAATAGACTGAAAGAGCTTTAAAGAGTGACCTGCTTCGTTCATCGAATGCCAAAACAGAATGAGCACAATATATGGCTAAGTAATAATCACTACTGCCACACTCTTTTGGTAATTCACTGCTCTCTTAAACAATGCATCTACTATTCTTAATTTCACAAAGGGTATTTTTTAGCAAAAATGCAAGATTTTTTATTCAGTTATTATAGTCTATGAGCTGCCAAAGAATATGAAATTCGTGTGGTCAACTAGATTTCAATTAGGTGTAGGCGAATCGAATGTTTTCTTATATATTTTAATTACTTATTCCAAATTATGTAACGCTATTTAATGACCAGTTAGTGGAAACATGGAATTCATATTCTATTTAATATAGAATTCAATTCAATTTGTAAAATTAAATGGCATGAACATTTCGAACGTTTTTTGGGTTTTGATAATTATTTTCTTTTGTTCGCTTTTCCGATTGGAATTATTTAGTCAGTCTAGAAATTATTTCATATGAAATTACAAATGTTACAAATTAGTGTTTCGAATAGATTGAAGTAGCGGCTTCAGTTATAAACGACACGTGTGCGGCTTTGGAAAGAGCTGTGAATTGGACCGGCTGTGGAGAAGATGGGATTAAACTAGAAACAACTTTTCTGAAATTTAATAATTCACACATCGTGCGTAGTGTTGTAAGCTAAGTAGTGAACGGAATACCTGATGGACCGGTGAATCTGAACGGAATAATATCGTATTTCAGTGGAAGAATTATGGAATAGTTTGTATTTGGATAATAAGATAATTTTTGAAGTAGTAGTTACTCTTTTTTATTTATCCATATTAATGTCACTACACAATTTTCATGCCCATCCCTATTGGTTATATTTATGTTTAGTTGTTACAGTAAGGTGAGCAGTAACATTTCTTTCCCGTGTTTCCCTACAGCGTTGTAGTACAGATCTTGGTAAATGTAAAACATTTCTTTTACATTTTCAGAAAGATGTTGGAACTCTTCCCTGTGATTAGCGATTATATTGTTCCAGAATATGTAAACCTACCTTATTTTAATACTCTTTGAGACAATACTGAACAATATGAAACAATATTTTTGGAATTTTCTATTTTTCTTATAGTGAATATGTAGAATTTTTCTAGTCACGTCCCACGCGTATCTAATTTTCGACGTGCATCCTTACTGCTCCAAATTGTCAATTGTAAGTATTTAAATTATGTCACGCACCTTTTTTAAATAACTGGATAATTGTTGAGCAATAACACTAAGATGAAACGTTTCAGTTTGCGCATTCCCACTAGTTTTTAGTTAGTGTTCAATGAAAATTGCAGAAGTATACTGATAAAGGAATACTGTTGTGGATAGATCTACAAATGGTAATGGTTTTTAATAAATTGAGAAAAATTGAAAAAACGTGTTACCTGAGGGATGCATGACGCCGTGCCCCCCACCCGTAGGGGCCGTCCATAAATTACGTGAGGCGATTTTGGCGATTTTTCGACCCTCTCTCCCCTCTTGGTGAGATGTGAGATTTGACTCGACTCCCTTCTCATCTCATGTGAGTTTCTTCAAAATGCGTATTTTTAATATAAAACGTTAACTTGTGATTGATTGCATTGGGATTTTTTTAAACATAATTTGGTTAATTATTTTTATTTAAGACTAGATATGACTGGTATTTAGCAAATAGAGTGACTGGATGACAATGAATATTACTGCACTTCTCAAAACAGTGCAATAATTCTCTGTAATTCAGTCCACGTGGACTCATGTGCAGTCTCAAGAGTGACTACTGGAACCAACATGTCCATATGATTTTCCGTAAATTCATGTGCCCCTTCAACTTCGCTGTAATTCAACCACTCTAAACCGTTGTCGCTTGCCCGCAGAAACTCAGTAGCTGGAGGTGTTACGATCCGCGAGGGTCGCACTTTGCGTGCTGGTGCACTGTGGACCGCACGTCGGTGCTCTGCAGCTCTTGTGATGGATGAAAAGCAGATACCACGTGTATTGCAGCATCTCTTTTTTCAGATCACCACGTACACTTGGGCAATAGGGCATGGTGATGAAGGCGTGTGAATGTTGAATGGGTAGGCAGTGGCGAATAAGGAAGGGAGCAAATGATTTTGCGTCATGCTTTACAGGGTTGGAGGACCGTCAGATGCCCATCAACCCGAGTAAGAGAGTATGAAGGTGGCAGAAAACGGTTAGGTTTTTTAATACAGAAACGTGTTTTACTTAACTTGTCTCACTTTTCTCACAGCTTAGCACTGTTTTTAGCGATATAGAAACACGTGCTATTTGCCGAGGCCCCCCCTCCCCCCACGCAAGATTAGGTGAGATTCGCTTGACCCCTCCGCCCCTCCCCGAAAGGCCTCGCGTGATTTATGGATGGTCCCTTAGATGCGCCACTGACGGCTACTCTGCGAAGATGAGTGGCTGAGGCGATGTCGCTTTTAGAATTGTTACCGCCCGTGGCATTTTACGAATCTGCCACCTCCATTATCACAAAATTAATAAAAAGTGTATTCGAATGCCACTCGTCTCTCAGGCAACCTTCATAGGACTGGATGGATTCCCACCTTTAGCGTGCGAGTTTATGCTTTTCTATTTTTATTTCAGAATCTTATTTTCTCCCATATATTGTCTACTCATGTATTATAAAGCAGCACCTTTCTTCTTTCCTCGAATATTTTGGTGAACCTCACGTATTTCAGAGCTGAAAGAAGTTTGTAAATAAACCCGCGTAGTGGCGTCACGCCCAGGTACCTGACTGCAATATCACGACTGTCCGAGAAGCCATACTTCAATGCCTTTTCATTTGTACACTGATAAATATTTAGAACTAATTGCGTATGGCGACTGTGTCCAATCCCAACATCTCTTGGAATATTTATCCGGTAAGGTCCTAATCAGGTCAGTTCTGAAGTTCAGACGACCTCCCACCAAATTAGTACCGAAACCATGATGGTTCGTTGAACACTGACTTTTAGGAGGCTAAATGCGGCAAAGCGTAATGCTTCACATTCTATCTCTGTTCCGGGATTGTAGGGTAACAAAATGGTGAATCCCTAACTTCCATTTACTCCAAAGGCCAGACCAAGTCTGAGTATGTAAGCACTAAAATCCTTCAATTAGCTATAATCGTCTCCTATATTATTTCAGTAGTATACATATCTTTTGCGGCTCTCAGATGCAACCAATGTTTGTAAGTCAGTTCTCTAAAGAAAGACAATTTCACGGAGACGTGACGAATTGTACTTTGGCTTTAAAAAGATGAAAGATTTGTTTAATAAAACGCATTCAAAGATTCATGCCAAATGCAATCCGCAACACTCGACCAAATTTTCGAATGTATATTGTTAAATAACTTCTAAACGAAGTGTTCTAGGACCTTAAAAACTAAAATTTTGAGGTCAAAGACCTCGGACAAACGTTCCTCACAACGTAATCTACAGGATGAAATCTTCTTGAACATTCTATTACATTTCTGCTGTTTCGACGTTTCTCGATTATATCCCACCTGTTCAGAGCCTGTAGATCCTGCAACGGTATGCGAAATAATTAATTGATTACGCGATTCAATTACACGGATGTGCCTCTCTGCTCGATAATAACGTTAAATAAGAATAGTTTGACAAGGGTGTATTGTATTGTTATCAATTAAAGGAGAATGTATAACCAGTGACGGAGGACAAGAAAGTGTTAAAAATGAAATATTACAGGCTTAATATGGAAATGGCAAAATAGGGAAGATGGCGGGGTTTAACATGCGAGAATTCTCGCACGGATAGGCTAGTAATACTAAAAATAACAACCTTCAATTACATTACCCTTTATTGATTTATCATTACTCGTATATGTCAGTTAATTTCTATTTGCGAGCGTGTGAGGCGGGGGGGGGGCTGGAGGGGATGAAAGCGGCGCTGTGCCGCTGCGCCCTTTAATTTGCCGCGTGGCTGGCGGCGGCGGCGGGGCGCGCGCCGATAAGCGGCCCCGCGCGCGAGTTATGAGGCGTCTCGACGCGCACAATTAGCGCTCGCACGCGCCGCCGACGCCGGCGCCGGCGCCGCGACGCTCCGCCACGCCCCGGCCCCGCGCCGAAGCGACGCGACGCGACGCGGCGCCAAGAGGCCGAAGGCGCGCTGCTATGGGAGGGCGACGACGAAGCTGGTTACACACTAAGGCTGTGGCCTCAGTGTAGAGAAATATCTCTGGCAAATATCTCAAATTGGAAAGCAGTTAATTTTTTTAAAAAAAATTAATGAGAAATATTGTTGAAGCTTTTTAACTCATGGATACTTTTTATCATATTATCGGTATAAAACTATTGTATTAATTAAGGATGTGCTAGATTAAATGACTAGTGTGTAACGTCAATATCATTATCTGCTAACTCGGATTCTTTCATTCTTTACTTAGTTGTTATTAGCTTATCAGTTAAACTGATGAACGAAATCAAATATTACAGCAAATCACAGTACTACCTTCTTTGTATTTTTCTTTTGGAAGAAAATTCGAATTTTCTCGCTACCTAGCACAACAGAGGACGTCCGAAGTTGGAAAATTAGATAATTACATTAACTTAACTTTTATCGTAAATCACTAGGAAATTCATACTTCAATATTTGCGTTAAATACTATTAGAGTTCACAAACGCACACAGCATCCCTACTTTGTGCTTTTAATATTGGCTATTTAGTTTTACGCTGCCCAAAAATTATCTAAAAACACAAAGTGTACGTTCTCCTGAATCTAAAATGTCGCAGCTCCCAGGTAATGCTTAATGCGTATAGCCGGTGCCACAAGAATCCCCGTCCACCCTTCGATAATGAACGTCCGCCTCATGCCCCGAGTGCCGTTCTGCGAATGTGTACGCGCTGGTATCCCCGGCAGAATTAATGAAGAGCGTTTCGATGTCTGCGAGGCACCCGTCACTCAAAGGTCACCGCTCCGCTGCCCAGAATGCATGTGTATATTGAAGCGGAAAGAAAAATAAAAAAATTGGGAAATAACGTCTGTTGGTTACTATGAGACATCATAGCATTTTATCAAATGCGGGAAGCTAGGAAGGGCGGGAATGCTACTCATTCTAGGAGTGAGATCCATCAGTGGGAATGCGCAGTTCAAACCGTAGCGCGTAAATTGAGAAATCTATCGGCGAGAACATGACGGACTGCAGTTAAAGTAATATTGCCTTTTGTACTATATTGGAAGTGTTTGTTGTCGATATAAGACAATGTGCAATATCAACCTAAAAGGAATTAGACATGTATATTCAATTTATATACAAGTATTATAATTGTCTTGGGTCTGATAATGTAATTAGTAAAGCCGGGATGTTGGCAAAATGCTATTTTGTTATTCTTACTCTTTTACGATTTTTAACAATAGAAATCACTTAATTATACTTCTGGAGCGGTTTTAGTAGATTTTTATTTCGCCTTTTTTCTATTTTAGCTTCTGATGCATATTTTGCCATTTTGTCACATGGCACCGATTACAACATCTTCACTGATAGCATTGAAAGATTCAAAAGGGAGTCCACATTATAATTTCAAAGTGAGAGAGAGAGTCACGAGTAAAACAAATTCGTAGCCGTCATAGTTAATGGTCATGTCTCATTTGGAATCAAAATTACAAAGAAAAAATAGTTTCTCTACACGTTAATTTTTATAATTAGATTAAATTGTGATTCATTTTAATTATGAATTTTTTACATTAATTCCTTTTAAATATGATCATTCATTATTTAAATGAATTTTTACACCCCTACTTTAGCTAGAATAATACCTTTTTTCATGCCTATTTTAGTAAAAAAATGCCTTTTAGCCTGCTTGTCTTAGGTAAAATAAATGCTTCAACTTCCGGACTCTAGTAATTAGCTTTGCTTTGATGTAATTACAAATTTAGTGTGGTGTACACACCAACTTTTAATATTATATCGTTTTGGTCTCATGATGTCGGTAATAAACTATATTTCTATTAACTGTCTTTAATTGAATAAGGCGGTTCTATCAAAGCAAAAAAAAATATTTCTTAAAAAATCATGATTACTATCCGCTGAAAACTTGACAAAAGCACATTATATAATTCTAATATCAAATCCTCAAACAGTATTCATTATACATTACGACATCGTATACAAACGATTAAGCCCTTTGCATTCAATTTAGGATGAACCACGATAATTTCAAGATTGCCCTAAAATGCCCTAAGAGAGGTTTTGTTCGATATTATCAATTATTCAGATTTATAATGGAAAAAAATAGTCTCAAATATTACCCTTCTTCGAAATGGCTGTATTTCATTTTATGTCATTCTTGATGTAAGAGACTGCTTTTATAATTTCCTTCGTTATGCTATCATTTGGTGATTATAAATTCCTGATGAAGAGTGAATTATTAAATTGTAAATTTTCGTTAGTTAGAATTGAAAAGAATCTTAAAAAATCCACTTCTGTTAATTTTTTTTGGAAGCCACAATGAGCATAAACAAAAAATCGAAAAAACGAAAATAGGTCGGTACTTAGCAGGGTACAGACGAAAATAAACAGTGAAATATGGCTCTTGCAGCAAGAAATCCGAGACCCGGCCAATAATTTCACAGCATGGACCATTGCATCAGAGGCGCAGGTATCTACGCGCCGCGTCGCCTCCACAGTGCAATGGAGGCGAATTCCCTCCCCGCGCTGCTGCGAATCCCTCACTAACTGCACTTACTCCGCTTTCGCAGACTGACGTCTGGCTCTTGAGTGTAGAATGACCGCGGAAGTAGGCGTTGTGCAGGCCTGATCTAGACCATTTACAGCGGACGAAGATGATCATTTGCCCTCTGTTAAGCAATTTTGCATACGGCGGTGTTCGTTCACTGCGTATATTGTCGGACATTGGTGCATGAGGAATTGCCTAACATTCAAGTGCAAATGTCATATGTGTAACTGTGTTTTAAGAATTTTCCGACCACAAGTTTACTGGCGAAAAACTCTCCTTTGGCCTCTCTTCGCAGCTTAAAGTTTGTACCAGTTATTCTGAAACACAAGCGTAATGTGCTAAAATAAGTTAAGGCTTTTGTACAATACATAGCATTCCCTCCACCCAAAACACCGATAATGTGTAACTGTTCGATAGAATTGCCTAGAATTACCCCCGAGTGGGGCGTTAGATGAATTTTGTTGACTTTAAAAAAAATACCCTTGTACTAGGTGTACTGCAGGTTTAAATGCTTAGGGTTTATAGGGTGTTAGGATTCCTTTTCATTTCACTTTCTCCGATTACTACTATCAACTTCTGTCACCCTCTGTACAGTGTAACGGGTGTTTCTAGATAGTCTTATTAAGACATTGGGGTGGGGTGAAGCTGACGTGGCTAGGGTCATGCTTTAATCGGACAGATATTACCCAATATATACGGTTAAATAAAGATAGTAAACACTGGTACTCATTTGAAAAAAAAAAGGCTGAGTGAACCGCAGGACCGCCCTGAATAGGCCATGGCTGACTTAAAATCCTCAGCTATGCAGGGATTTGAAACCGAGACCTTCAGGATAGCAAGCGAGTGTCCTAACCACTACGCTGCCGCGTTCCAATTTTGTTGATAATGTAATGATTAACTCATCAGGCGCACATACCTCCCTCAACATACGTGACGCTTTACCACGATGCGTAACTACTCGTAATACTGTGCGATATAGACCCTTGAAACCCGGATAACGAGCGCCAACCGACGCCAGAATTACGTTTTCCAGATTGTAAAGTACAAAACTAGATCTTTTTCGACCTGCTATTACAATTTTAAAGGTAGGAAAGCCTTTCGTTGTGTGCGCGAGGTCGCTTGATGAAGGCAAACGTTTATTGCCTGCAGCGGCCACGTCCACACAGCGCTCGTGTGCGGCGTCTGTCTGCCCTCCGATTACAACTGTTTCCCTCGCCGCTCGCAAAGAGCGCTTCGCAGCAGAACGCCGCTGCGCTTTCGGAAGGGGTAATGAAGAGCTACTCGACTGCTGACGGCTCTACGAGGCACGCCCCGCCCGCCTGCCTCGCCACCCGCGCTCTCAAAGGCCACCGCGCCGCTGCGATTCCCAAACCACGAGACCACCACACACGCCGCCGCCACCCCCACAGCCACTACCGCCTCTACCTCCACCTTCACCACTACCATCCCCGCTTCCCCACAACACCACCTCCACCACCGATCGCCTTCGCCAGCGACCGCCTCCACCACCGACCACCTCCACCACCGACCACCTCCACCACCGACCACCTCCACCACCGACCACCTGCACTACCGACCACCTGCCCTACCGACCACCTGCCCTACCGATCACCTCCCCTACCGATCACCTCCACTACCGATCACCTGCACTACCGATCACCTGCACTACCAACCATCTCCACCACTTCCCACCTCCACCACAGCATCCGCTTCTCTGCTTTCAGGCCCTGCACATCCACTAGCTCCACCCCCACCTCTTCGCATTCCCTTCTCCACCTCTTCCTCCGCCCTCGCCGCATCCTCCGCCACTACCTCCTTCTTCGTCACCGTCCCCTCTGCCCCCTCCCCGCCACGCCAACGCGACGGCCACGGCCGCCGCCTCCATATTTCAATTAGCCCGTCTCCCCGCAAAAAGTCTTGTCATTATCCTTTTGCTGACAGACTTCTAGCCGCGCGCGCCGCGCTCTGCCCAGGCAGGTTCTCTTTGTAGTAATGCGCGTTTAATAGCGGCGCTCTAGAATTAATTATGAGTCGGCCAACTTTTGTGCCTCGAGGAGTGGAATATTATTATTAGCGTCAGGAGGCGAGCGAAAGAGTTTTTAATTTAAAAAATCTGTTTTTCAGACTCGTGCTAATTTCGGGAGAATTAAATTAAAATATGTCTGGGGCTACTTTCCGCTATTCGGTTTTCCCGTGATACTTTGAATTACGTTTGGACGTTTGCGGCACTCGTGCGGCCGCTTGCGGCGTCGAACTTCGATTGAAGTCAGAGTTGGAGAGGATCTGAGTAGTGGACTAGCTGAGGGGCGGCTGAGAGGAACTAGTAGTGAAGAGAAATGGAAAGCAGTTTGAGTTTCCCGGAGATTGCAGAATTTCGAGATTATGGCAAACTGTTTTCACAGCGATAAACTCGAGTTCCCATTAAAGCTAGGTTAAAGTGTTATTACTACGAGTATTTTGATAATATACACTAATTGTCGTAGTTAATTTTGCTGTTTTAATTTCCTGGCGACCTAATTAGATTTAAGCTTTTATTAGTTTTTCTATATGGTTAGATTTAATGTTTTTGCTCACAAGACACTCGTCCTGTGAGGTAGAGATGCCTTCAATATTTAATGTCTTAAACAACGTTAAATGAAAAGCTGACAAATACAGGTATAGAAAAAGGAACTAAAATCTCTTAATATATCTTGCAAAAAGTCTTTACGGTGTTATTCTTTTTTGACTTTTTCTATGTAGAAGTTTTCTTAAAAACGTTTTAAATAACTCTCATTATTTGTGACGCAAAATTTTGTTTCGCTAACCATACTGAAGTTACTGGAACACTTGAACAGATGAAAATAGAGTTTTATATGCGATTGAATTTAAAAATTGGACTAGGTGATATTTTACAAATACAGTAACTCCCTATTACAGTGCCGCCGTCTTAACGTAACATTTTGAGGCATAGTGAGATTGGTATTAAAGGCATTTTTTATATTATTGCTTTCTAGTAAAGTAAATAGAAAAATTTAATTCAATTTGAAAATGGATGTGTTTATTAAAGATACACATTATTTTTACCGTTATACCTAAACTTTTCTTTACCAGGAAGTGATCTCCATTACCTAATCTAAAGCAGTGATACAATAATTTAAACTTGATTTTACTAATATCACACTTCCAAAAATGAAAGTGAACTTCTGTCTCAATTTTAGTAACTCATCTTTTGCTTCAATTCCAGAACTTCACACGTTAGGCATTCACAGGTAATTCTGAAACTGCTTGCATGTTGGAGCCAATGAATCGTCATTGTTGCGAGGTTCCCCGCGTGTACAGTATAGGAAGATGTTTTAAGCAATAATTGGCATTGGAGTAAATTATCGCTGCCAAGCGGACAATATAGTGCATAGTGCACGTACTAGAAAGTGTGGCTTGCGAGCCTGTCTCATGCCGGTTGTAAATCTCGCCGCCGCAATGGGATCCATTGTGGGAACAATTGGGCAGCAATGCAATGCAATGCAATGCAATGCAGTGGCGGCGACGGATTTACATGACAAAGGGCACGGCGACCCAGACTATTTTTTTTATATATTAAAGGAGAAGAATGGTTTTGTGTTAAATTGAAAAAACGATCAATATTTAATAATAGTGGTAAGGAAGCGTCCGCAAATAAAGCGAAGTCATTCGCCCGTGCCGTTTGGATTTGCTCGGTGGCGGGAACAGGAAGGCCTGGAGGGATGTGATGAGCCCGGGCGTCGCCTGCGGCCGCGCGGGGGATGCGCGTTCGCAGGGCAGAGCCCTCATCAGCGTCAGCCGTCAGCCGCCAGCCCCGCTCCGCCCCCCCCCGCTCCTCCGCGCCCCCTCCCGCCCAGGGCTAGCCCACGTCGCTCCGCCGTATTCCGCCTGGAATGCCCATCTTCTGTATGTCCGTATTCCCGGATCATCTGAACATTCTCGAAGCAACGGGTGATCCTGTTCACCTGGGAACTGCCGAATCATTGCCGTATTCCCATTCCCGGGTGTTCCCGTCCAATTCCAGAATACTAGAACGGAATATATTTCTATTCCTTGGCTATCCCTTCTTGTAACACTACTTTTCATCTTAATACATCTTAATACTCTTCTCACCTTACTGCTTCAGTTGTAAATAGTATTACCTAAGTATTGTAATTGTTAGGCGGAAGTGGGGAATATTTCGATTAACTCATTGTCGGGCCCTGATAAAGACTGTAAAAGTTTAAATTTATTCGGCGTCTCACTACAACTACAGCATTGAAGATAAGAGATTTTTGATTGAGGATTTCATTTACATGTAATCTGTTTTTCAAAGAGGGATCTGAAATATGGATCGTATAAAACTTTTCGGAAATATGAGTAGGTTTTGCTTATTTTTGCGTGATATGCAATTTTAAAACATATTTTTGCTCTAATTTCTTTCTTTAAGTTTTCTCCTCGTATGTATCAAAGAATGAAAAGAAAAGTGGTGCTGCTCCCATTTTCGGCGAACTGTGAGTATTTTTGAAAATTGCAAAACATTACCATTGCAAAAGTACAATATTGAAGATAGAGAATTTGTTTGATATAAAATGTTCTAAAAATGGTTTTTTTGAAGATCGTGTACAAGTTTCTTTGAAAGAAGTTTACATGAAAATCCTGCTTGAAGATAATCCAATTAGTAAAAAATCTCAAATAGGACACAGTTTTCTTCTTTTCACAGGTAGAGAAAAGGGCGTTCAAAAATGGCGTAAGTCTAATTATCGTTGAACTCTGAATTTTCAAAAATTGGAAAAGTTATAAATAATGGAAGAAGGTGTGCTGTTGTAGCTTGACTAGCTTGCGACACATCTCGTCTTGCTTCTTCCTTCCCATCTCATCTCATCTCGTTTTAAGAGACATGTCTCCCTCTTTCTCCAACATTCCACCTCAATCTCGTACGTTTAGACTTTTCTTCCCCGGCGTGTCTGCTCTTGCCCATTTCAAGTTGCCGGGGGCCGCTTTGCCCAGTCCTTCCCCGAGGCAGCACAGCCCTTCGTCTCCGCCCCGTTCCTCTTCCGCGACGCCTCACCTTCCGCCGCCCGCGCGCCAGCACATCGCGCGCCTCCATAAATCCACTCCCCGTGCCTCCCCGCCCCACCCGCCAAGGCTCGCCCCTCCCCGCCCCGCCCCGCCCCGCCCCGCGCCGCCCCGCCAAGGCTCGCCCCGCCCCGCCCCGCCCCGCCCCGCCCCGCCCCGCCCCGCCCCGCCCCGCCCCGTCTCGCCTTGCCCATCGCGCACAGAGACGGTTTGCGTCGCCGGGGGGCGGTGGTGGCGCACGGCTGGTGCTCGGAGCGTGTCCCAGGCTCCCCGCGCTATTTATACGGGGGAGGGGCGGGCGCAAGGCCCTTAAGGGAGAGCGACTGCGAATGCTTCACATGAAACTACCTGGGGCGGTCGTCGCCTCGCGAATCTCTCAGACGAGTGCGCGAGAGGTCTTGTGAAAGCCATAGTTCCACCTCTCCTCATCTCCACGTTTTATTGAAATATCATACTTATATTTGACATTTAGTTATCATTCAGTGTTTTTTGCGTTTACATTTCCGCCCAGCCTCTGTTTCCACAAATGTTGCTTACAATGAAATAAAATTCATTACTTCAGTATCTAGCCATCTGCCAAAGTAAAAGTATGCAAAACTTCGTAAATTAAATATTTGTTTTCCAAAGCCAAGTACTTTCCTCTTGAGGAGTGAATACTGCCTCTTTAGGCATAAATAGCTTGCTTTCAGAATATCCACAAATAATTCTGCTCCTCAATTCCTTGTTCTAGAGGTGCACCATTCTGGATTGCGACCTTCAAGAATGTTACAAATTTCAAATCAGATGAAGCTTAAAATTCCGGATTTGTAATACCCTGTTTACGAACGAATCGTACAAATTGGTATATGGTAAATGCCCTTGCTGGTCCAATACAACGTATTCCGCCATAAAAGCTTGCGATTTGATGTAAATGATGTGGAGAGAAAATAAACTGTTATTCATAGAATCTAGTACTATTTTATGACGATATCCAGGGTAGTAAATTGTTACCCATTATGTTACAGTGCAGCTTTCAATAGTTTCGTAGGCATGTTAAAAGTTTATTGCAAGATTTATTGGCGATTAATTAAACAGAAATATTATTAAAATATTTATGAATGTTTACTTAGAAATGTTAATATAAATATAGATGCAAATGTAAAACACTTCAGGTGTCCAAATGTTCCAACAGCAGTTTTTACTTTCTCGCTACGGAGTAGACAAATTTATGTAATACTGCGCGATACAGCGGCGCATTTTCGGCAGAAAAACCGTTATTACAGATCCTGATAAAGAAAAAGTGGATAAATCGAGTTTCTAAATTTTAGAAAAAAAAACCTCTTACACGTGGTGTAGCCAGAATCCGTTTTGGGTAGCCTTGATCCCGAAAAATTGAATGATGGCAAAACTTCTGTCCGTCCGTCCGTCCCTCCCTCTCCGGTCTGTCTGTCTGTCTGTCCGTCTGTGAACAACGCTAGCAGCTAAACCGTTCAGCGAATTTTCTCCAAAATTGATATTTCCCAATCGCTCTGGCTGATGTCGCGGTCCCTTGAATTTGAAATAGATTAGTGTCCCTCTAATCTTAGGGGTACTTTATACGAAGCCTCTGGGACATTTTCCGAATTTTCAAAAGAAGTGGCTCCATTGTTTTTCATTAAATTTTGTTGATGGATAGTATGAATGACGATTAAGAGAATAGTGCGTCTCATGTTCGTGGAAAACTAATTTTTCGAAAATTGCAAAAGTTCAATTTTATTAAGTCTTTCTACAACTGAAATATTAAAGATAAAAATTTTTCGTTTAATGAAGCCTGCTTCTTAAAGATAGATTTTGGAATAAGGTCAAGTACAAATTTTCGAAAATTTTAGTAATTTTCTCTTCATTTTGTGTGAAAATACGGGCTAGAAAGTACGTGCTGTTTTACCGCCACTAGTTTATAGTTACTTTTATTTTTCGACGCTTCAGCCTCAAAATGCTTGTTTATGTATACACGTTTTAATGCAAATATTAATAAATCGTTTAAATAATGAAACTCTTTTAAATTTATGAATTATTAAATAATTAATCCCTTTTTATCCTTGAAAATAGATTTTATTACATCGGAGCGAATATTTTTTGTTAACAATCCTTGCAAAACACATTAATTTCTTTCTGGGTTAAAACTTCAAGAAATATATGGCTTAGGATCACAGAATTATGAAAATTTGCACAGAATTCACTACTCCTTGTAGCTCGTAACACAGTTTGTAACGGTGTACAGACCTCCATGTAGTATAATGAAACATAGTTTCCCTTCAGTACTTAATGGCCGCAGAATATGATGCTTCGGGGTAGTTGTATATCATTCGTGTATTATGTCTTGATTTTAAATAATATCAATTGGGCTCGGATTTGTATAAAAAATATATATTTTTTAGTGCTACCCCCCCCCCAATCGTAAAGTACAAATACTTGAATTATTCAACTCGATAGCATCTTTTCCGTTGGAAAAATAAACAGATGTTCCCACCAAACTGTACGAGGTATTTACCAAAAATAAGAATTGATTGTCAGCCATATTAATCCTATTTTGAAATTTCAGTCCGGGGTATTTTTCGGTAAAATACATTCCGTATATATTCGTTATCTTGGATATCAAACTTTTTTCTGTATCAGGTTACTCCAACCACTTTGACAATGCTTGTCTAAACTAATGAAATTTGTTGGGAAACATTTTTAAGGAGTTTTTTGCTCTATTTTCAATTTTCAAAAAATGAAAATTAAAAAAATCTTATTTGTAAATTTTAAATCTAGAATGATTACTTTCTTGAAAGTATGATATTATCTGGCAATCATTGTAAACATATTGTGACGTCCTGGGAATCTCACTACAAATCACAGACAAGAGCTCAACAATTTATAGAAGTTTATTTACAATATTATTTACAAGTAATTTTAAAATTATATAGCTCTGGTAAACTGTCCCCAGATCGCATGAGCGATCCCTAACTACCTACAATTAGTTGCTTAACTTATGGTCCTAGCCACTAATCAAAGACTTTCGCACACAGCGCCCCCCCCCACGTGACCAATGTCACGAGTGGAATTGCTAGTCCACTGCGGTTTCCCGACACATGGGTTGCCCCACGAGCATTGCTTGTCAGCGCACATCCTGGGCGAAAGGTTTGTGCATCCGCACGAGGTCTCCAACTCTACTCAAGGCCCATCCCGCGCCGCGACTCGCGCTCTGAGCTTTATAGTCTCATCCCTCGTGACTCGCGACGGCATACTCGCGTTCGCGAAGTAACCAACATCACGCGATCACCGCGACGCCACGCGTTTCCACCACCCAACCTCGCTGCAATTACTTTCCTAAATTTCGAGAAGCTCTCAGAACATTCCTGGAATGTTGTACACCTACGTTCCGGTCATTTCCAGCCCCTGCCCGCTTGCGACACCCTAACGGCGTCTGGCTAAGCCCTAATCCTATGGCTTCGGCGCTAGATTTCCTGCCTGCAGCGAGGTCTGTTTGCAGTACGTTACAAAATCAACGAAATTAAAATATCTTTCTTTTCCACAGGCATATCCAAGAAGGAGAATCGCGTCTCACGATCAGGTTTCCCTGCCGCCTGTTTCCCGGTTAATCGCCTTTCACCTCTGGCTATCTCAGAAAGCGAGAGAAAACCTGCAATACAAATGAGCGTGGGAGAATATTGAACTCTGTGTTTAATGTAACTAAAATATGATTATTTTAGTTCTGCATATTTTTAGGGAAGATCATAACTTCCTTCACTGCCACCTGAGAGAGCTCTTCCTCGTACTCAGGAGGAAAAACAAACGAGCTGCAATCGAGCAAGGCTTTTTTGGGGAGGCAGGTAACACTATCAGGAATAATTGATCTTGGGTTGCAATCGAGATACGTTTCCAAGAGGGAGCCATGCATATCATGTCCTTCCCTAAAGACAAGCCGCATGCCCATTTTTTCGTTGTTTTACAAAATGTATTTAAATAAAAGGCAATATATTGATCACACTGGATTCAAATGAGTATTTCCTTTGACAACAAACATTATTTTGAGTAAATTTAGCAAGTTTTTTTAATTTCAAAATTGATATGTGTGTGTCGGGGTGGAGCAGTCTACAAACTGAAATTGTATCTATACAAAAAATACTTCCAAATCCACCTTTTCCATTTCTCTATTAGCAGAATGTGAACTTTAATAAATATCTTTGAATCTCGTCATTTTTTGTTACGAAACCGCCAAGACGGAAGTACCCATAAGGATGTGGAACTTCTGTATTAAGTGCTTGGAAAGAAGAGAAGATGCCGCGACAACTGACTGAAGCTACCATGAGAACCTCTGGGAAATGGGTCACCCAAGTTCTCGGAGTCCGAACGCCCCTCTTCCCCCCCCCCCCCATTACGGTCACTCATCCCCTTCCTACTCTTCGCTACTTCTTCGCCGCCACAGCCACGAAGTTTGCCTCTTGGCCGGCCTTCCGTTTCCATTCTAAGTACCGCTCAGCCCTCACCAACACATCGTCCCCCTCGGCCAAGTTGCAGAGGCGCCACCGCCACCGCCACAGGCATTGCTGCTGCGGCCGCTGCCTCGTTTGCGCCGCCGACCGCCCCCGCTCCTCCCGTTCCCACGCCAAACCCTCGTTCCCGCTTGCCCAGTTCTCATCCACCTTCCTCGACTACATCACATCGTCACCAGCACCGTGAATCCCATTCCCACTGTCAGTACCATCCCCATCGTCAGTACCATCCCCACCGTCAGTATCATGCCGACTGTCGGTACCATCCCCACCGTCAGTATCACTCCCACCAGCAGTACCATACCCCCGCTGACTACCATCACCACCTCCACTACCCGTCGCCATACCAGTCGCCCCCGCCGCCGCCGACACGCCCTGATCCCGCCCTCGCTACCGCAACCTCCTCCTCCCGCAGCGTCGCCGGTCGGCCAGGCAGGCAGGACGCGGGCGGGCGCTTCCGCCCAGACGAGGGGAGAGCAGCAGGCGGAGGGGCTGCTCGGCGGCGGCGGCGGCGGCAGAGGCGTACGAGGCGGCACGGAATGCGCAACGGCTAATTCTGTTTGGACGGGGCCGCATTAGCTGCCCATTTGTCATCCGGGCCCGCTCCCACCGCCGCGCTGCCGCTGCTCCCGCCCGGCTCCGCGCCGCTCCGCGCTCGCAGGCGGCCGCGCCCGCGCCCGCGCCCGTGCCCGTGCCCGTGCCCGTGCCCGCGCCCGCGTGCGCGGACTGCGAAATCCAAGCGGCGGAGCACCCGCAGTCGATGCCGGTGGTTGGGGTCTATTGTGTTGACGTGAAACGATGTTACGGCGTCAGCCATTCATTCATTTGTACTCGAAAGGCTACGCCTAATAAAGCTCTGTTCAAACGTCCCTCTTCAGTTCTTCGTATGCTTCCAATCGCGTGTTGAGCCTTATAGTTTCCGATTAATTTCTATTTAGATGTCCAATTCCTTTCTAAAACTTTTTTCTTAATTTTTTCTGCATTTTTTCCTTATTAGAAGCAAAATACAATTTCTCAGTGTGAAAGGTTTTGTCGGTTTATATCGCAAAAGGTTACACTCGAATCGGGAAGAAAATTATCAACGGAATAATAACATGATGCTCCATTGTAAATGTCCTGACGGTTATCCAAAGGTATTTAATGTTATTATAATTAGAAGAACAAAAACTTTGATTCTGAAATAAATTATATCAAAACCATATTAAACAAAACTTTTAAAAATGTTCTTTATAATGTGAACTGACGACTTAATAATATTTCGCTATCCCGCATGAATTTATTGCATTGATCAACACACGTTTTGCGTTGATTGTCGATGGTAAAATCAGTAAAATCCGACAAATATAGATTCATTCGTTGACATGTTTCAGTTAAATTATTCAAAGTTGATGTTTATCATTCATTACCAACGTTAGATCTGAAATTCAATTAGAATGCATTTATATCTAAACGAATGAAAGCGCAATTGCAAATTTTCTCGAACGTATTTTATTTACTATTCAACATTCAATT
Source organism: Teleogryllus occipitalis (assembly GCA_011170035.1). Lineage (NCBI taxonomy): Eukaryota > Metazoa > Arthropoda > Insecta > Orthoptera > Gryllidae > Teleogryllus > Teleogryllus occipitalis. The sequence goes on from BLKR01000280.1 coordinate 63,406, forward strand.
GACTAGTTCATCATTAAACATGTAAATGGCAAAATTGTTAGCATTTAACGTTGTCCAAAATCATATTCATACTGTATGTGTCACTAATTGCAGGTAACATCACATTGCAATATAAATTAGCCACTCAAATGATTCGGCTAATTATAGTTGGGGAAGCTATGGCTGCCAGAAGGCCTGCGTAGAACAATTCGTGAATCAATAAGTAGACTAATTCCCGCACTTTTTAAAATAGATTGTTACCCCCCTTTCAAACTTCTGAACTGTTTTTTGTGGTGTTAAATTGACTTAAAAACTCTATAAAAATCTTCAAGAATTAAAATATTAAATTGCATATTAAAATCTGAAGTATGCATTTTTCTATTACGTCAAGGAAATTTAATTAATTTGAAGATACAGTTCTTTTTCTCTTTCTTCTGATAACATTCGTACGGAAAAGAAGTGATTTTTGATTGACGTCGTTAATTTGGTCGTTCGCCTACACCGTAGTGGATGACCCAAAATGATGAGGTGCTTTGAAACGCTCCGTATCCGAAATTTAATTTACTCTTTTGCTGAATTAAGTATGGTGAAGTATTTCGTTAACGAGTAGCGCATAAACGCGCAAATTGTTTGTGAAATATGCCCGGGCCCGGACCGCCTGCGAGGCGCGACTGCACGGCGGCGGGTAATGGGGGGCGACGGTGATGGTAATTGGCTCGCGAGACAATTAATTAGGTTCGGAGGCAATAAGTGCGCTTCGTTTCGTTCATTAATCAGGGAAGAGCTGAAGCGCTTAAAGGCTGTCCCTTAATAAGGCGCGGGCCTCCCGTGTGTGGGGGCCGAAGGGGCACGAAGGAGGTGAAGAGGCGGGCCCTTGTGCGCGGGCATCGAGCCGCCCGGGCGACACGCGATACGGCTGTGCGGGCGTCGGCTGCGCCGTTCCGGGAACGCCCGCACACTGGCCCCTTGTGCCAGCCGCGCCCCGCTCGCCCCGGCACCGCCCCCGCACCGCCCCCGCACCGCCCACCACTGCACGGGGCGGGCGGCTGCCGTACAAGTAGCCGCTCTGTGTGCCAACCGGCGGCCTGCACCTACGGGGGCACTTTATCCCCACTCGAACTCTGCCCGTTTGTTTCAATCGTAAATGTAATTGTTCGGGTGGAATGCTGCTGAACAAAAGCATAAAAACTGGTTTCCCAGCAACAAACACACAAACTGCTCAAAAACGTTAAATAAAATACCCTAGCATAACCACACAAAAATAACTGTTTTAACAAAATACTTTTTTGAATACTGCAATAACATTGTAGCAATAACATTCTGGTGTAAATGCAATGTCGCGCTGCGGCATCCCCCTGCCCTCGCCTGCAGGGGATCGCACTTGACGCGATGCGACGCGACGGGGCGGCGGCCGTATAAGTAACTCTCAAAGCGCTAACAAGCACCTTTGCAGGGGGCCGTGGGCACGTCATGCTCAGTCGAACTCTACTGATTTGTTTGATTCCTAAGTGTAATTATTCTAGCGAAAATTTTGCGGAGCAAAACCACACAAAATGGTTTTCCACAAAGTAACATCCAAACTGCTGCTCAAGAAGTTAAAGCACTAAAAATACTTTCTCATAACACTACAATAAATTAAATATTATAAACAGCCTTTCTTCACGAATACTGCAATAACATAGTCAATAACCTACTGCTTATAAATGCAATAAAATATTTTTTTGTTTCATCTTCATACTCGCGACAATTACTTAGTAATTAAACAATTCTATGAACAAAATTGACTGATTATGAAATTGCTAGACGTAAGTTATATTTGTACAGCAATATCTCACGGTATATGCACTTCATAAACAGTAGTGTAAAACTCTCTTCTATTTCACATATTTCCAGGATATCGTCTTCTAAACAATAGTAGGAAGGCATTTCGCATTATACTTGCAGTTCTGATTAATAACCACTTTGTACAGTGAATATCGAAGCACAATTTTCTCACCACTTTCACTAGGCGAAACACTTTTAAAGAAACATTTCTGGATTAGATAGTGCGAACATTACATACTTAATATGCCATATTTTAAAAGTGAAAATAGGATCATACTGAAACCTAAATTCGAACGGCCAGTCGAATTCAGCCAGCCATAGTAAGCGTTACATCATAAAAGCCCGGTACTAAGCTAGGATAAATATTCTAACATTGGTAAAAGTTCATTAACAAACAGAACGCTTAGACCCTTATGATTCAGTTACACTGAATTATAAGAAATAGAAATGAAAGTTGCCTAAATTACGCGAGAGGAAATACTCCACATTTCAGCGAAAACATATAAAAGGGTGTAGCCTATCCTGAAACTCTTATTACCGGGGCCCTGGTAACGAAAAAGGGGATAAATCTTGTTCCTACATGGAGTAAATTACGTCTTCTAACATGAATTGAAGTCAGAATCTTCATTTTTGTGGGTTGTAGATACCTAAAAGTTGATTGATGGCAAAACGTCAGTCTGCATTGGCCAATGGTAGCTCCTAAACCGTTCTGAGGATTTTCTTCAAAATTAATATTTCTTGATCGATTTGAACGAACTCAAAGCGAGTGTGAAACGGATATTTTGATTTTGGGGGTGTTTTATATGAAGCTGTGCATAAATTCACGCATAGACAAAGAAAATAGTCCCAAGATGACTTTTTCCCCCCATTTTCTCCATGTTAGCAATTTCTGATAAGAGTACAACTATAGGATATCAGAATCAATGACGGCCCTTTCATCACTCGAAAGAGTATTGTTTCTGGGCGTGTTTAGTTCATTAGAGCCGCAAGTATAGTGCATCTCGTGTGTGTTATTATAACACAGGAGGTGTCAGTGTTCTCCCGCTCTCAAACGTCCTACATGTCGGCGTACGGGGTTCCCCTTATTTTAGGTGTCTCCCCTAGACACCGCCCCACCCGGCACAAGTTCGAAGCTTCTGCCTGGTCTACCGACGTGCATGTGAGCGTAGCGCTTGTACGAGTAAACGTAAGTATGAGGGGAGAGGAGATACGAAAGACGAACATCACGCGCGGGCTGTGGCCAATTTATGGTGTACGAAAAACTATCAATCAAATCAACCCGGCGCTAGAATTCTTCTTCAGACAATAGTTGAATTTGATCCAGCTATTTAGTGTCGAAAATTTGCCACGGTCGAGACTCGAACCTTTGGGCCTCCCGAAGAATAATGCTCCAAACAGTTCATTCGAATTTCGTTGCAGAATTTTTTTAGAATAATTTCCTGGTGGATATATATTGCATTGATTCTTTTATTACTGGCTTTTATTATCGTTATTTTACCTCTCGTTCACACTCTTTCGCAACAATACCTTAGAGATGAAAACGAACACGTGCATTTGACCAGCACTAAGAAGCTTCGTTAAGTTTTTGATAAACGTTGTGTGCATCGCATAAACCATCTCTTTCTGATTTACACTAAGTGTACGCCGAAGCGCCACTAAAAATACCGCCCAAGATATTCCGCGCGCCTCCGGCCGCGTGGCAGGCGCATCTCGCAGGTGCCAGCGCGTGTAGCAACTGGGCGCCGGCCGCATTGCTCAGCGCCACGTGCTCCCACACACGCGCTCCCTTTTTCGAATTTTATTTTATTTACGATTAATTTACAAAGTCCAGTTTACGAGAAACTCATTTGTATTGTTGACTTAAACCTGACTTGTGGACTAAATCTAATCTAAACTAAAATTGACACTGGGACTCAAAGAGCACCTCCATAAATCATTAAGATTGGCGAAAATGTTAAGAAAGAATGGATAGGATATCTGTTTTTCTTATTCTAGTTGTGTTTGCATTATAGTTTCCTATGTTAATATATCTATCTTGATTAATGAGGGGTAGGTTTGAATACAAAGTATTGGCACGAAAGGTTATGTGGTGTGCAATGGGATTTAGGATAACTTCGTGGTAATTGTTTATTGGAAATGAAGGAGGGGGCTGAGGTGATGGTTCTTAGTTATTTGTTCTGAATTATCTGCATTTTGTTGACATATGTCCTAATTGAACAATCGTACAGGAGGAGTCAGGATGGTTTCATGTAAGGTGATGCCATTATTTAAAAAAAGGTAAATGTTATTTATAAGTGGTATTAATCATTGACAATTATAATATTTGAAAGGTCTTAGAAATTAAATTCAGTCCTTTCTTTAGTAGAAAGAGCGGATATATTGGAAAGATACAAAAAACTTTCGTTTTGATGCTTTATTTTCATTTTTTTAACTTAAGTACAAAATTAATAAATCGGTAAATTTAAATACGACATTAATACATTAAAAATCTAATATGGAAATAGTAAGCAATTCCGGTACTAAAAACGTAAGAGCTGCCTGCCTGTTAGCGCCCTTGCGCTCCCTGGGGAGCCCGGGCAGCTGCGGGCGCTGGCGGAGGCTCTGGGAGCGCGGCGCGGCGCGGCGATCGCCGGGCGCTGGGCCGTGCATATCGACGTGTGCGCCGGGGCGTGCGGCTCGGCGATACCAAAGAACGCTATCTGGGTTAGGGCTGTACAGTGGTGGCAGATGGGCACGGCCCTCACGCTTCACACATGTCACTTTTTACGCGACGGAGGCAAGAAGGCTCCCGGGGGACGAGAACCCTCGGGAGCTGACACTTTACACTCACGCTTCGCCGCTCAAAATTATACTAATATACTTTTACAATTTTTCATATCCTTGGAAAAATTAATTACAGAAAAAAATGTATTTAAATTCACACTTCTATCAATTTCGTTTTAAGATTTGCTTACAGTAGCATTACACGAAAAGTGCAAACGTAAAACTTACAGCTAGCTACGGCATACTTTCAATTAATATTTAGTTTATTGCTTGAAGTGTTTTCAGTTCCCTGTACATTTCGTGTTTTCAACCACAATTATTACAGAAGACAAGATACGAATATTCTTTGAGATAGTAAAATTCAAAACTACGAGTTTTACTCCATCACCTGAGTCTAGAGTGACGTATAAGATGACATAATCTACAGAAATTTTGAAATAATTGCTCAACAAACGGTTTTAGCATTTGTAATCAGGAATGAATTTATTAGCGTTGAAGTTCTTAATAGCAGTATACATTCATAATTGATTTTTCACAATAATATTTGTTCATTTTACGTGAAATCTTATTTCTGTAAAGGTCTGATACATTCCAACAGAAAATAATGGAAAACTGTATTTTAAGGGAAAAAAAGAAAACGTTACTAAAACTTATTAAATAAGAACGTTACAATATGTATTTTCAATGGCCTTAAAGAACAAATTTAGGCGTAATTCGTTCAGCTCTTGAGCCACGCGATTGCCAATCTCCGGTCCGCGAGTTTGCTTAAGCGGACGAATCGATATACTTCAAACATATAGTATCTCGCTTATTTACCAACATTATTAGTTGTGTGAAATACACTTTTAATTGTGGACGCTCAGTGTACTTTCATTCTTCCTTAAGCACATTCTGTCTTCTGCATCAGTTATCCGACTTTGAATCCGTTGAACGAACATTTTTCTCGACTCTGGTAATTATAATACCGTTTATTATAGTACAAATTTACACGTATTATCTTAGTAATATTCATTAATAACTTATTAATTGTATGGGAGCTATTATAACCATCCTTATCATCTAAAAACATGTAGTAGCGTTTTAAATCTGAAAAATGTACGATATTTCATTTCAATGTGTGGAATATTTTAACACAAATGTGATGAAACTGAAAAAAAAATTTGCCTTTTTGTTGCATCGAATAAGAGGTAAATACAACAAACACAAACTTCATTTAAAGAGGACGAAACTAGAATAACATCTACTTTTATAGAAAATAATTATTTATTCCCATGTTATATATTTACTAAAGTTGCCGACGTTTATGTTACATGACAAATTGCTTAAAACATTTCTTTATTTCTAAGTCGTAGAATATATGACTCTAGGACTTATTATGTAAGTAATTATGAGGCGGCGTACGTTTACATCAAAATAGAGCTTTTTGGACGCATTGGACCATCTTCAGTGGTAAAAACAAATTATCTACATTACAATTTGTTTATCGTAAAGTATAATTTATGAATTTTAATGGAAAAATATAATTTGTGAACAATTGAATAAACTGGAAATATAAATTATGAAAATAAAATACATAATTTTAAAGGAACACGGCATGAAATAGCAAATGCACAAAGTGAAATAACTGATATAGAATATAAATGAAATACTAATAAAATAAGTAAGCTAATTTTGTAATTCACATCAATTAGTATACTAAGGTGAAGTAAAATAGTGTAAATAGAATAGATACATAAATAAATGCGTCCGAAAAAGCTTGAGGCTGAAATAAACGTACATGACAAAACAACGCCTCATTATTACTTGTATAATGACGGTAATGTCATAAACACCACATTTCCTACCATCTAGCGCCTTATTGTTTCTAGGAACCGAAGTGGTCATAAACATTCTTCCTTTCGTGAATTACAGGTTTGTTTCTCTGAAGCAAAAATAAACATTCTAACAGAAACAAAACTGAAATGACAGACAAAAATGCATGTGAATCGAAAAAAGAAAAGGAAAAACTTGAATACATTCTGTAAACTTCCGAAGAGATAGGGGCGGACAATGGACGAGATGGGCAAAAGACCGGGCAGAATGGAAATCTTTATGCGAATTATTCACAAAAAAACCGCCAATGTGTAAAGGGTAAAAGTAGTATGCAAGTGCAGTGTTTAGGAATCAAGGGACTAATGTTAGTGGTTAATCAACACTCGATGTGGATGCTCGGGAAGCTTTTTTCATTGTAAGCTTTCCTGTTTAGCAAGAGGCCATTTCCCAGATGGGGTGTAATGGCCATTAATAATAACTTGTAAATACTCTGAAGAAGTCTCAATTGTAGATTTACATTAGTTAGTTATAAAATACTCCATATAATATCGCGTCCAGTGAATTGCTGACACAGTGAACAAGTGTTGATTGAAACCCAAGCAATGCGAGAAACGAGAGGTGATTCGCGTGTGGGTCTGTACCTGTCTCCCCTGCATTCTACCTGAAATAATTAAATTGTAGTGCCATTCCAAGTAGAAGGTTAATACAGGGTCTCTGCGTTATGCGCTGCCTTCATTACCAGATGAATAAATGGCCCAGTAAGTCCAGGACGAGTGTGTTATTATCTGCTGTACAGGGCTGTTGTGTGACGAGCGGCGCGGAATGTTGTAAAAGTAAATATGAAAAGATATTGTATAATTCAGAAAGACATTAAAGACCACGAGAGCAAATTGTCTAGAGACTATTCAAAAACTGTTAGTATATAGAATTGGGAAAGCAATCGCCGAATTATAAAATTCGCGAGTACATTTATTAAATAAAAAAAACAACTATTTCTTTGTAGAATGTAATACGGTTTCGTTAATAATGCATTGTGGGTGGGGGGGGGTGGAAGGGAGGTAGGAAGGCGAGGTGGGGGCGGCGGCGGCGGTGCAGAGGCGCGAGTGGCACGGCTCATCAGGGCGGAGCAGGGCACAATGCGGCGAGTGAAAGGAGGCTGCCGGGCGGAGATTGCCAGGCGGGCGCGTGAAAGGCGCTGCTGGCACCGCGCAGGGCGAGGGCCCTTGGCCTCGCAGCGAGCACCAGCACCAGCACGAGCAGGGAGGCGGGGCGCTGGTGGACTGGCCGAAAGTCGACGAGCCAAGGTTCTATTAACGAGTTATGGAATAGCGCAGAAACTAATATTAAAAAGTCCACTTCTGCAGGCTCTTTCTAGAAGATTTTTGAAGTATTGTTTTGTTTTGAAATATTTGTAAACTATTTAAAAGTATGAATTTAGAATGAATTCCAGGAACTAGATTGTTCACAAGCTAACTGTTAATAAGCATCGTATTAACTTTCAATCTTCATTTTCGAAATTCGAAAAAATATACCATTAATAATGTTTTCACCTAGTGTAATAAGGGAATGGGAAGAAGATAGTTGTAAATCGGACATCTAATTCGCGAAAATTGAAATGATAATGTAGTAATGTGGGTTTAAAATTTATTTACTTATTTTTATTGATATTAGGTATACATATTAATTATTATACTATTAGATATACTATTAATTATGTGTGCGTATACATTTGGATGGCATAAAACTAATCTTGTTCATGATTGTATTAATTCGAGACTCGTGGAGCACCTACGCTTTGCTAATATCTGAAAATATATAATGGGGAAGGCACGTTGCGTTGTGTATTTGTAACTCTACTTCAGAAGTCATTGATTGAGGCTACTTTGTAGTGGGTCATTTGATTTATTATGGTTATATTAGAATAAAATGTGTTAAAATATTGAGAGATATAGTGATTATTGAATGGCAGGATTTATTCTTTATAGAGATGGGCATTGGAAATAAACCGGGGGCCGTGTGTGGCCAGTATAACTTTAATAGTCTGATTATTGTTGTTTTTGTAGTATTTATGAACGACATTAGGGCGGTGTAGAGCAAATAACCAATAAAGTTCATTATTAGAGAAATGTGGCGAGTTTTCTTTCATACTTTTAGAAGCCGATCTTCTTATAAGAAAAAAATAATTAAAAATATACCTTTCTTAGACACCTACTTGTAAAAGCTGTTACTTTTAGCACGTGCAGAGCTAAAAATTCAGTTTCTATTGCCCATTGCTTGTAGTCGATAGTCCAATCGCACCTCAACACACACCTTAACACAACCTTTCCTACTCGAAAAAAAAGCGCACTTTCACCACTAATATTGAACATAAATAACTAGTACCTTGGCCGTATGGAATCCTCGTTCACCATCCCAATGGCTAGTGTGCTGTTAAAAGCGCTAATGGTCAATGTCCGTTAATACCAACCAGTTGGTTCGCGAGAACAGCCGAAACGCCCGCGCTGCAACAACGCGACCCAGGGTGCGCGGCGAGGTGCCTGCAGCAGAGACCCCGGGCGGGGCGCGGGTGCCTGGTTTGTGTCACGGGCTGACCGGGCACTCCGCCGGAGCCGTTCTCACACAGATTAGGCAACTGAGAGCGGAGGGGGCCATCGCCAGCCCTTTGAGGGCGCCCCGCCGACGCTTTGAACGCGCCGGCCTCGCACACGCCGCGCCGGGCCCCGCGAACCCCCGCGACCCCGCGCCCTCGCCGCTCACACCGCTCTTCGGCGCTCGCCTGCGCGCTGCGCTCAACGCCCGTGCTTCGCAAGGCGTGCCGCCGCACGCAGCGCCGCCTGCCCGGCCTGCACACGCACCGGGGTGATAGCAACCAAATACAGAACACGATTTTTGGCTTTCCTGATACGTTGAATGAGACGAGGCAATACAGTGGTCCAAGAAGACTGTTCGAAGCATAAATCGATCGGTAACTTTTAGTTAAAGCAACTGGCCGAAAACAAGCAGACCCGGGGTGGATTCCCGGTTGGGGTGACGAATGCCTTGAATGAACACTTTGACGGATAATTTTGCTAAGTATATACGGGAGATTTGTTAATTTGCCTTTGGTTACCATGCCACAATAACAGGCTTGAATACTCGTTCATTTATGTTTATGCGAGTGTTGAATCCACAGCGCTGATCGGTTTTCTCTGCAGCCCCTTTGCAGTCTTTGTTATTATCTCAGGAAAATCCATCAGGACTTCTAATTCCGTAACCATGCCGAATCGATAACGTTCAAAAGCAGAGAACCTGTTCTTGGCTTTCCAGGGCAACCCTCAAACGTTGAATGACAATGTAGATTATTGTAAGAGAAATTTGAGGATTTCCCTTTGCCTTCTATATGCCATATCTACAAGATGATTTTATTTGTACGTACGTGGCTTTCTACTTTCGCAGAAAAGTTACCGTCGCAACTACTTCGCAATCTTTTCGGTTGTTGCATGACCATCTTTGACGAGCTTTTCTAATTCCATAACGGAAGTGACATTAAAGCCATCAATTATCGAAAATGATTTACTTGGCTGACCGGTGCAGCAATAAAACTGTAAATGATGATATATCTCATTATATAGAATTGCTAGTTATTTTCCTTCATCACACCACATCCATATTCATTCCTCGCGCAACATGCATACTCCTAGTGCTTGTTGCAAAGCAGTTGCCGCTGGAGCCGTCGGCGCTATTTAGATGGGCATCTCTGATCGCAGCCTCCTCGAAACTCCTGACTATCCTCTGCGTCTGCGTTTCCTGAGCGTCCGCGCCTCTTAATTCGAGGTTCACGACCACAACCATCACTGACCGTTCTTCCTCCTACACCTTTCTTAGACTCGTCGTCTTCAAACTCACGGTCACCGACGACATTACCTTGTAATTTTTTTCGACGCAGATATTTCTGGGTGTAGATCATACTTTAGAAAAACTAATGCATGCATAAGCATGTTTGAACCAACCTACAGGAGACATTTTAAGTTGTAGTGGTTTTGCTAAGAATATAAGAAGCTGTAGTAAAATTTACTCTGATAACAAGGTAACGAGTATAATTTTAATACTGAATGTATCTTTTGAATTGTGATTAACTTGCGACACGTTCTCAGAACATTAATTCATTTCGTTCAATGATTTTATTTCAGTAAAACAACCCTTGAATTGACACAAATTCCATGTCTTTAATAAAATTTTCTACAGAAATCAGTCACTGAGGCTTGTATTCTCAATAATTCCACAGCTTTATCCAGTAGCTCCCAAAATCTTAATCTCCGACAACGTCGCGTATCCTACTGTATCTTGTGCGTGCAGCGAGATACTTGTTCGTGCCATTCGTTATCCTGAGTGGTTCTCCCAGTTGCGTGCCGCCCTCGTCGCCGTCATTTTCTCGCGGCGCGATGCCGTCTACGTTGCAGCTGCCAGGGGCGCCTGCGGTGCACTCGCGGTATCCCTCCAAAGAGCCCCTCAGCATTAGTTGCTAGCCTTTCTGACACTCGTAGGGCTACAGACTTCCAGGCCGACAAGGGCGTCGACATAACTTACATGTATCTAAGCTATTTCAAGGAGGCGTTAATTATTTGTGCGTGGTATTTACCTCAATGAGACTTTCTCATTCATACAATTTGTTGAAATACTATGTGATGCCCCTTGAATTCTATAAAGAATGTCATTAGGTGAAGATCCACATTTATAAAATGTATTTGTTGACTAACTAATTGTCCAATATTCTAAAATCAAGGAGGAGGTTACTTTTTATTCTTCTGCATAAAATTCTTGTTTCATTACAATTCTGGTTGATAAGGTAAGTTTGAAATGTTTTGTTATATTATTTGTATTTACTTAAAGTGGCATTTATCTCGTCGCCGTCATTTTCTCGCGGCGCGTATGCCGTCTACGTTGAAATACTGCTTGAGTTTTTCTTAGAATATTCTACAAAAGCGACATTTAATTTTATAGTTAACCTTGAGTTTTTAGCTTTCCTCTTAAAAACGAGGATTTTCTCAAAAAGTGGATTGTGTGGATGAGGAAGGATTGGACACCAACCCCGAGAGAGAGGTTATGTTCAGAACATTTTGAACCTTCCTGCTTTAGGTAAAAGTCTCCTGTGGGTACCACTGGTTGATACACCTAAGAACACTGTATTGTACATACTTTTGTATCAATATTTTTTATATTTATTAACATTTTTCGTATAATTACATGTGCAATCATAGACGAGAAATATGTGCGTCAAACCCAGACTAAAATAATTACTTTTAAGAGATCAGTCATTTAAAAAAATGCAAATAGCAGCTTATTTTTTACATTGTATGAAATATATTTATTGTCCTTTCTCATAAATCCTAACAATGGTCATTTCTTTCACATATGGGTTTTGTTTCACTAGAAATAATTAAGCAAAAAATTATTATTGTTTCATTAAGTTTCTTAAATATCAAGTTACGATGTGTTTAGACAGCAAAATATGCAGTTTTAGTCTGTCTGTGGGTGCTTAAAGTTTGAAATGTTTTGTTATATTATTTGTATTTACTTAAAGTGGCATTTATCTAAGGGATTCGTCTCTGATATGTTGAAATTCATTCGTACGATTTCCCTTCATTTATTGCAAACTTATCATTATAGCATCGACATGAAATGTCCGAAATTGCATTGGTCTCTGTTTCGTATTTACAAGCAAATTAGAGTTGTCGGTGAAGAGAAGCGTTGTTCATTTGTTGCGCACAGCTCTTTGATTTAGAAAGAATGCAGTTACCCTGCAAACTCTGTATGAATTAAATGAACTGCGACTGGCAAGAATATTGGCTATCGACCCGGCGCGCAATATGACTGTTCAGCGAATAACCAGGTTTTAAGCGGGCAGAATCGATATTGGAAGACAAAAACAGCAGCCTGCAGAGAGACGCTTTAGTAACCAACATAGAAAACTTGTATTAGAATAGTTGTTAAGCTTTTATAATACAAGTTTTACTATATTTTTAATATTACGATACTTTTAATTTTTTAATAAATATTCTGAAGATGCTAAGGTCATCCAAATATGAACCGCAATTTTGTAACATATCTTTATTGGTGATACCTAAAAATACTAATTAAGTCCCTTATTTTTCACCAGAGTTTCCTCCAACACAATGCATTTTCTTTATCTCATAGGAAATTTTCTGATTCCTTTGTGGAAAAAAGAAGACGGCTGCCGCCGTAGCAAATTGCGTAAGTATTGCTTGACCGCAAATCTTTCTCCCCCTAATGCCTGCTTCAGTGGAACAAACATATGGTAGTCACATGGGAAGAAGTCCGAACAGTAAAATGAGTGTTCTAGAAGTAGCCAGTACAATTTCGTGAATATATAGCGATTCGGAGCTACCGTATACGGCCTTGTGTTGTTACGCACGATGGCTTTGTGAATCGGTGGTCGCCATCCGATCTATCAGCTGCCAGCCACCGGTTGTCGCCGATACAATGGTATGAGCACTTCTAACACCTACACCCACCTCTGATGCAATATGGTCAACAGCAATGTGGCGATCGCTGTCAGCAAGCTCACGCACTGCTTGAATGTAGCCTTTATTTCACGCTGCTCGCCGGACCCCGTTTATGGCATTCATGTTCCATTTTATCACGACCCTTTCGATACTTCTGGCCCCAATTGAACACTTGGTGTTTACTCAGAGAAGTATGACCGAACTGTGTTCTGAGTCTCTTGAAAATTTCATTAAATTTCACACCTTTGCTGGCGAGAAACCCAATAATTACGCATTGCGCAACAGACATTGATACTATCTCTTCATTCTAGTGATACTGGCAGACGTGAGTATGAGGGCTGTGTGCACGGCTATCTCGTCTCTATGTTCCCATCACAGGTTTCCGGGGACGCCGCCCTGATCACGTAAATACGAGAGACAAATGAACGGACTTCCGATTTTTATTTGAATGACCCTCATAGTAAATACTAATGATAAAATATTCATATCGTCAGTAATATGGTTAGTAAACTTAATAAATACTTTTTAATACTCATAAGTATGCATAGACTTTGTTGGAATTTTGTAAAATACATGTAAAAAGTAAAAATGTAAAAATAATTATTATAACAAAAATATTTGGAAGAAATTAAATTGTAATGAATTTAATTACCTTTGTCTAAATTCTCGTATTAATTCCACATTTAATTTATTACTAATATTTAAATAAGAGTCTCCTACATGTAAATGCATTAAAATTATTTTAATGAATGTGGGTATCACAACAACTTTTGGTATAACAAATTTATCTAATTGTATGTTGCAAAACGAATTCATTATATATGTACTGAGGAGGTAATGGAGGCAGTACGCAAAAAATCCTTCGTACGCCTTCCTTCGGAGGGGAAGTAAAGCCGGCTGTCCCATGTTAGTAGATTTACTGCATGTAAAAGATCCTCAAGCCCAAATGAAGCCTCTGAGCAAAATTGAGATTTCCGCCTGTTTCGTCGCCCAAGATAATACCTCCTTTCTCCGCTAGGTGGTGAAAGGAGTGTAACAAAATTTGCGTGGTTAGCGGAAGAGCGGGCCTGATGGCCCGAGTCTCGCCACGTAAAATAAGGCATTAACTAACTAACTAACTAACTACGCAAAGGTCATAAATACTAAGAATCAATGAATGTACCGGAAATAATTTGGAGTCATACACTATCTATTTACGCATGTGCACAGTAATATTAATTTCTCCAAAATAGAACTTTGATTAAATGAAAACAAATCCATGTACAATCATCCTATACAAACTCGAATGATTTGAATCACGATACAAATATTTCTCCGCAATGAATATTGCGGTCAATTGAAGAGATCATTTTCAAAGTGTCGTGATTTCAAGAAGTACATTTTTATGATACGTTTAACGAATCAACGTTTAACACGGACCAACGCAATTTTTGAACACATTTGCTAGTACAATGGAGAAGCAGGTAAAGAGTACATTCTTGTAAAACTAGACAAGAAACGGAATGGGAGAAGCATGAGTTCGGGAATAAGTTCTTCAATTAGTACTCGTGGCCTCCGTGCGTGCGTCTCTCACTCGCAGCCCGGCGAGCGGGCGGCCGAGCGGCGGGGCCCGCGCGAGCGCGCGCTCGCGGTCGGGCGCCGGCGGGCGGGCGGGCGGCGCGGCGCGGCGTAAATCGCCAGCGGCGGCGCAGGGGCGGCGCAGGGGCGGCGTCGGCGGTAACGAGCGGCGCCTCAAAGGGCCCGGGGCGAAGGGGCCAGGCGTCCATCGCCCGGGCAAACAACTTTATTTTGGCCGTGCGGCGGCGCGGCGCCAGCGGCGGCGCCCGCCTGCGCCTGCGCCTCCGCTCAATGAAGATGCACTTGGGCCGCAAACAAAACGATTCAAATGGGGCTTCGCTTAGCGGAGCGGAGTGTTACGCCCAGGTTCGCGGGGTCAAACCCGATCGAAACTAGGTTTTTAAATCCCGCCTAAACCTGCCTTCGAAGGGGAAGTAAAGTCGGGTGTCCTATGTAGTAGATTTACTGCGTGTATAAGATTAAGCCTAATAGAATCCTCTGAGAAAAATTCACATCGCCTGATTGAGCCCCCTAGTGATGCTTTCTTTCTTTGTCAGACGGTGAAAGGAGCGTAGAGGGATTTGCGTGGTCTGGCTGAAGAGCAGACCTGATGGCCTGAGTCTTGTCACGAAAAATAAAGCTGAATTGAATTGAATTGAAAATGCATTGAAGGTAAAAGCGACAGTAGTTGTCATTGTTTCTAGTTTTCTAGTTTTCTTAATATTATTGGGTTACAATACTTAATTCGTTATGTGAAACTCAATGAGCGATTTGCATACCTCTTTTTGGTTAGATCCGTTCCCAAAAAGTGGCCAATTTTTAATTTGTTGTATTTTTTATTAATTAATTCCATAACACCAATTTTGCTTCAGTGCTATAGTAATTTGGAAAATTTCGGTTGTGATCAGATATCAGACTCAATTATGACCACTTGATATTATACTCACTAAATGTGTTTGAGCCATTTTATTCTCCGGAAGTGCCAGGTTATGTTGCGTTAGACTATTAAATGCCAAAGCAATATTAAAAAGACGTTTTCTGCTTATTCTTTAAATATAAAAGAAAGGAAAAGAAATAATTTATCTTCGTTCTACTCCTCATCATTGGAAGGCATAAGTACCGTTGTTTGTAATTTTAAAGCAAGCGGAGAACCTCCAATTCTATTTTTTCAGATTGTGTACTTGAACAGGCCCCTACTGGTGCCCTTACCCTAATCGTGTGCAATATGTTTCATTTATATAATGACTCACGCGAATCGTAATCGCATCACAATTTTCTAGCATTATCTGCAAATCCGATGCGAGAGAACGGTCCGCGCGTGTACTGTGGGCCTGACAGTGTCCACCGCGTTGCTACCCGCGAGCCACAGTTCTAAAGCAGAGGTGATGACATCTCGAGGATGCATGCAAGCGAAGGGCGTCAAAGAGTCTGTAGCTTCATATGTTGTTCAGTTACTTAAAGACCCGAGGATGGGATCAAGGCTATCAGATCCCGCGACTGACCTAAACATTGTTTTCGTGCTTACAGTTTGCTCTATGAGACAATGACACAATCCCTTAGGGCAGGGGAAGCAACCTACATGAGAAAGCTGTGAATTGGGCACAGAAACATTTCATGGCAATTTATGTTTAAACTTGAAAATCTATAATTTCAGTAATAATAGAAGAATTGTTCGTCTTGCAAAAATCGAAACAACGAATGCATCATGTTCTCGGCAAGCAGGCGAGTGGCACCCTTACCATTCAAAGTGTGGAGCTCTTCGTTTCTTTGAAGTATTCCTAACAGAGAGGCAGGGTACTCGGTGTCTCACGTACAGCTGAGATTGTTGTTGGTGCCACATATTTTGGGGCACCAACTTCTGAAGCCAGGACTGACTCCCTCTACTGACTGACTGAAGGGCTCTTCGAAAGGCGGAAAACTATAGTTTGATTAAAATGAGTGATTGGCACCGTTCGTGACGATAATGTCAGTAGATATATTATGGTTTTAGATGCGTGCTTCATTGTACTGAATCCTTACCAGAATCAACAATCAGTCTGGATACTGTAATAAAACTTCTCCCGAATGAAAAACGAATTGGGCATGAGAAGGAACATAAGTTAGATTTATCTGTCCAATAAGACATTGTACAGTTCTGTAAAGTGACTTCCTGTTCTAGAGTATGTCGCTTAATTTTTATAGCTCAATGATATTTTACGGTTCTTGATAGTGCCGTGCAGCAATCCACCGAAGTGTGCCCCCCCCCCCCCCGAGATAGGTAATGAGAGGTATGTTTCTCGATCGAAGCTATCCGATTCGTTTGTGTCAATTGCTCGTGAATCCGTCAAATTCATATTTAAACTACGAGTTTATGGTTCACAATTACTGAGTGAGATTTAACGTTGACATTGCTCTCCTGATCAAATTACAAGGATTTCACGATAGACATTAACTGGAAAATTTCGTTCATTCATTGATATCTCCTACGGCTTCCTTAGAATCATCATTCACTTTAACTATCATTTATTGACATAAAAGATCTCAGATTTTCCTATGAAATGGAGCAATTGAATTTGTTTCATCTAGTCATTTCCGAATTCCAAATTTATTATGTTAATAATGAAGTAACGCGTTATGTTAAGCGTTACTTCATTTTCTCCTTTCTTCTTCAAATCTAGACACAGACGTATTTTTCAACGAAGTATTCTAACTTCATACGTATTTTGATAGCCGTTTCTACACTTTGAGAAAGAAAAGAGCAATAACGTTCGATTTGGAAACAAATGAGTGGTCCTCATGTCTGAAATATTTCTGACAAACGCACATTTTGAACTTCGTTCTTGATATTTCTTGACAAATTTATAAATTTGCAAGCGTGTCGAACGTGGATTTTGGTAGGTATTTTTCTGAAAATGATTGCGGTATTTTTTCTAAGAATGCACTTAAACAAATTAAATCGGAATTTTTTATTCCTATTACTTCGTACTTGAACTATATTCTTTCTTTACCTTGCCTAGAAATCTTTAGTCAAGAGATAGCCATTTTATACGAGAAACCGAAAGGCCTTAAAAATTGATACACGATGAGAGAATAAATTATTTATTTGAACGATAATCATATCTATATTTATTTAGTAACATCACTTGTCATTTTATTTTTAAGGAAACAATGTGATTGCCGTTCCGATTATGACATAATTGTTCGTTTCCAGCGTTTTTGTACCATTGTCATTTTACGAAATAATTTATTTAGATGGTACATCTGTGATAAAAAAATGATTGTAGAGTTCGTTGTATACAAAAATCGTATCTATTGAGCGTCTTATATTGGTATTGAATGCGATCTACTGTTCTAAAACTCAGCATCCTTCTAAATGTGCAGTGCGCATTTGCACACTTCAGCAAGGCGAAGAAACTTCGAGGTGGCCCAACCCTCGGATGGGCGTGGTCCCTCCTGCAACTCACCTTCGCTGCGCTCTGCGTCCGTGGAGTTGAGGTGCTGCTGCTGCTGCTGCTGGGGAAGGGCGAGCGCGGTGGGGCGCTGGTGATGGTGGAGCGCCGGGTGCATCGGCGCGCCCGCGCTAGCGCCCGCGCCCAGCTCCCCCAGCTCCAGCAAGCTGCTCACGGAGAAGCGGCGCGCGGCGGCCTCCGCGCCCACGCCCGCCGACGGGTACCCGTAGCCCGCCATGCCCACGTCCACGGCCTCCGCTCTCGAGCGCTGGGAGACGAGATCTCAGCAGCTCTGGCGCATCACTCGGACACTGCTGCGACGGAATGCAGGTGCGCTCACGAGCACCGGACCGAGCAGGCAGCCATCCTCGTCATTGCCACCAAGTCCTTCCTTTTGGCTTGTCTCTGAGGTACACGATTGGTTTTATCTCCCGAGATGTACATCGACTCTCAACATGTGCATTGTATTATGTGTTAATGAAGGTGGCAGACCTGTTAGTAGATTCGTGTAAAATCTGTCGTAATGAAGGAGTGCAACGCGGAGGATTGTATGGGGAGAGGGCCCTTGAGATGGTGCGGTGGGGTTGAGCGGAATCGCAGGGCGGGCGGGCGCCCAGATGGACGCCCCAGAGGCGTCGCGGCGTCGGCAGCTGCCGTCCGCCGGTATAAATAGCGGCGCTCGCGCCTCCACAATACGGATTAATGTTATGGGGACGCGGGATGAGTTAATGGACTCGTACGCTCCGAGTTGTTAAACATGCCATTGATCACGTTAGGAAGGGTTCGGAGGCGGGAGCAATCACAGAGTGTGTTACGGCCGGAGAATAGTGGAGAATAACTGCTTGATTTTAGTCTTTTAAGTCAATTAGGAATCGAATCTACACTGTTACGCTGGAAAGCCAGATGAACGTACCTCGTTGGTCTGTTCGAATTAAAGAGAAGCGCACTTTATCTGGAGGAACTTGTTAAAAGTCACTTAGGCCTAGCGGCAGCGTCTGTGGCGCACATTGTCTCGCACTAATACGACACTAATCTAATAACCGGCGCCGTAATTTATCAAGCGGCTCGGGGTGCCCCTTTTTGCCGGCGCGTGCCCCCTCCGCCGGCGCCGCGAGCGGATTTCGAAGCGCGCACACGACAAGCGGCGTTGCGGCGCGGCCGGCGGACGAGTGGCGCGGAGGAGGCGGCGGCCGAGGGCGGCCCCCCGGGGGAGGGGCCTGCCGCGCCTCGGGGTGGGGGCGCGGGGCGGCCCCGAGCACAGCTGCCGCGCGCTGCCAACAGCTCATGCTGGGAGAAGTCGGGACGGCGGCGGCGACGATGGTGGCGGAGGCGGCGGCGGTGGCGGCGGGATGACGGCGGAGGCACCGGCAGTGGTGGTGGTGGTGGTGGTGGTGGTGGTGGTGGTGGTGGTGGTGGTGGCGGCGACCGCTTTTCGTAAAACCGCGGCGTGCCCCTTCTCCCGCGACGACGCCGGCGGAGGCGGCGGCCCCGCCCCCTAGGCCCGGAGACAGGCCACGCCTGCTCCGCGGCCGTCTCCGCCCACGCCGCCGGGCGGCCACAGCCTCCGAGCAGACGCCGGGCCCGCCTGGCGACCGCGCTCTTTGCTTTGTCGTGACTGAATACTGTTTCGAACACACTGACAGCGCTTATTATTCTTAAGTAAATCAATGCATTAATAAAGTCTCTGGGAGTCTAAGACATCTCGTTGTTAAATGGATATTTTTTGCAGAAAAATGTTGCATTACTATACCTAGTGTTAACTTTATTTACTCACGAACAATGTTATCACTGGGAAGACATGATTTTAGTATTATTTAATAAAGTTATTATAAAATATAAGTATTACGCAGTGTACTTATCTGAATTAGTTTATACTAGAGATTGCAGCACGTTTGAAAAATACGCGACTTGTTTTCTAACGAGTTAATGAAAGTAACTCTTTTCCGTTGTACTTATCATTACAACACGTATCGTCAATACATTTTTACAAATTGAAACAATATGGAATTATAGAAGTCAATTTTAATATTTTGAAAAAATGTTAATGTTATTTGTGATTTGTCACATGAAGATTTTCGAGATTTCTATCTCAATTTTTTATTTTGGTCAAGGATCATTATTACAGTTAAAATAGCTTGATAAAGAGATCGTAGTAATAGCGTGAGGAAATAGAATGTGGTTTTTGATGTTGATTCGTGGTTTGGAATTATATTTACGTATTTTTCGTTTTGTTTTTCTTAGAAAATAATCAAATTTTAAAATATTTAAAATATTATTGCCATAGAATGAGTTTTGTTTTATTGACGTCTTCGTAAATATTTGATACAATTTTGGTTATTAAAACGAGGTTTTAGCTTACTATTTTTGTGGAAGCATTTTTCTAGAATTAGGTGAAATTGCGTGGGACAAATTTTGTGTGAAGTTGCAAAGGACATGTTTATGATATTATTATAATTGTGCCTAATCCATTATTCTGAATTTTATCTTCTGAAAACCTGGTAGTTGTACAAAAATATTCGTGACATTCACATGAAAGATGTGATGATGCTAATGATAATTATTATGTTCGGTGACCAGGCCCAAAAGAAGGACGCCGCTTTCGTCTCCATGCCCTCCCTTCGGACGGGTTGACCACACTTGGTCGTCTGACATACCCTTCCTGAAAGGATGACGGTAGGGGTGATCATCGTGGGGTAAATGACGAAGAGAGGTGAATGACAAAGCGATACACGGCGGCGTGAGCAGCCAACAACGCCAAAACCACATGTTGGAAACAGACGCGTCTTACGAAACGGCAGCCTTCGGCTCCGCGAACTTGGAAGCAGCTCCAAACCCCTTTGTTACCCAGGCAGACTAAGCACGAACTCATGTGTTCATTTAAGGAAGCGATGTACACAAATAACCGAATACGACGTCTTTATTATGAGAGTAAGTGTGAGCCATTGGTTACAAGTTAGCGAGGCGCAAGGCACGAACCATTCTCAACTGCCAACGCCAATAAGCTGCGGCGCCCCGCAAAATCGACGCGGTGAGTTTTGACTTCCCCGTGGGCTCGCGATCAGAAACAACATAACGAGCTGTTGACTCCCCCCCTGCCCCCCGCCACCGACCGCTCTCGGTGCTGAGTGCTGCTAGCCGCCTCCTCCCCTCCCCCTTTTTCTTTTTCTCGTCCCTCCGTGAGACACGCGCGCGCGGAGCGACATGTTGCTTTTAAAGCTTCAATAAAGATTAAGCGCGCGGGGGCCGTGCTCAAGAAGGATGCGATAGCCGCCCGATGTTTACGCATCACGTCCGAGTCGACTCGGCCGCGGCGCTCGTTAGAAGCCTAATCCGCGCGCGGCGCCGGAGCACGCGTGCGCGATGCGGACGCGACACGCCGCGTGATGAATGGCACGCGTGCCCGGCGCGCGACGCGCTCAGCGCCGCTGATACGCCGCGTTCGAGCGCCAATGCCATTCTTTTTAGACGCGCCGTTCGGACAGTGCGCGAATCGAGGAAGAGATCTACGAGTAAATTACAGTACTGCATGGAAGGGGTTTAGTAGAACACGGAGCTATCGCTCACAATTTGTTGTGAAATTGAGTAATAAGCATTAAATAAAACTTCAAATATTATTATTTTAGTACAATATTTTTTAAAAATCCACAATGGATTTACGCGCACGTGTACTGTGTGTTTAAAAGTGTGAATTATGAAAGTTCTAGTAAAACCCTCAATAAATGAGATCTAGGTAAAATTGGAATAGCCCCTTGTTCTACTGAGAACTTCAATTCTAGATCTGTGAACTAGGCAGGCATTGAGGTGTGAATCTAGCGTGAACGCTAAATATATTTATGAATCGACAATCGTTCACCACACCCTCGGTGGGTTGACTTCAGGTTACCGCCCCTTGGTGTTAAGTTGACGTCAGCAGGTAGTGTTCAAACTGATATTCTAATAAAATGGATTTTGCCGTGAATAAGAGATTTATTGTTTAGAACTTTAGCGGAATGGATTTCTTTGTTGCCAAACTGAGGAACACAGATTTACTGCAACTTATCATGAGCGTTCTTTATTGGTTTTCATTTCAGCATTGTGATCCTAACACTCTATTTTAAAAATGAAATCACCACCCAGTATAATCTATTACCAATTTTGAAATGTGTATCAAAAAAGTTTAAAATACACATTTACGTCACTAGTTTAAAAGGTGGATATTTGACGTGCGAATGAAATGTTTCCGAATGAGGCGACGATAGGAGCGGGTTTGGGAATTTTGAAATCGGTATGCAATAACCACTTTTGTACAAGATCGGTACGGTACTTTTTAGTTCGAATTCACGGACACTTACAAGAATATGTGGTCATACGATGATTCACAATATCCGAGGTGGTAGCTTATTTATACATGTTGACCCAGTGTTTCATTCACTTCGTGGTCCTCACGATTTTCTTTACTTTGCGATATACGTCCGCAAGTTGCTGTTTTGCCGTACGCGCTCATCAAATACTTTCCAAGTAGTAAATGGAGGTTCTATTTTCCATTCATGAGTGATGAAGAAACTTTTTAGCGTAATATTTATTTTCTAGAAACTAATGTTTATCGTTGTTTGAAATCTTATTTCGTAGCTATTGGCAGATTCATAAGCCCTGCTAATTCACGTCTGAATTCGACAACACCAACCTCATTGTCGGCCCGGTGGCCGAGATCGCTAAGGCAGTAGTGTGGAAGGGTCACGGGTTCGAGTCCCGCCTCGAGCATAGTCGTATCACGTATGGTTCGTCCTTTCAGCCCTTATCATCACCATTTCGTTTCATCCTCATTGTTACCATAACGTTAACTCCAATAGTGGTCGCTAATGACCTAGCTGTTGATGCGACCTGAAATAACAAATAAACAATAAAAAAACACCCTCATTCTAAGCAACGTCACTCGAACGTTTCTGAATTTCAGAAAATCCCCTTTGTGCGTGAGCGCGGTATACAAACAAGCGGAGGAAAAGCGCTCCGCCGGCCTGCCCGGGCCGCGGTGCCAGGTCGAATTATGACGCGGCGTATGAATTGCCCGCGCGCGCGGCCGCGAGGCGATGCAGGCGGCGGCGGAAAAGTAGTAACAAGGCGGAGGCGCGAATCGGGCAACGGCGCAATTTGTCCGCGCTCGCCCTAATTACCCGCGCGCGCTAACGCTTTCTGCCGCTAATTGCTTCGGGCGGCGCCCAGACCCCGCCACCCACGTGGCTCTGCCGCCGGGATAGCGCTATGATGCACGGCGGGAATTGTTGTTTTGGGGAGCGCGGCCCGTCCAGCTTGAGGCAAATGTTTTAAACAATTCATTGGTTTCTTAATTCAAAATCTGTTTTGTTGTGCTGTTTGTTCCGTCCAGCCCCCTCGCTGTTCCGGGCAACGCCACTTTCGCCTGCCGTGATGCATGGTACGTTCTGGGGCTGAAAAGGTCTTCAGCCGAACAAATTTAAATCTGTGCGTTGGGTTTTTGTACAAATTCTTTTTCGTTGCGCTGCTTGTGCCGTCCGCCTCATAAATCCCTTCTCTCCAACCTGTTACGGCGGTGCTGCAATAGAGAGCAGGAATTGTAGATTCGTGGTCAGCATGTTGGGGATTGTAAGTGTGGAGATTATGATCCGTCTTCAACCACACACGTGGAAAATAATGCATTGTTTTTCAACCAAAATCTCTTCCGCAGAGTGCTTATCACTGATTGGCTCCTGGACTGTTCGTCGAGCGGGGCTGCGGGAGTGGACAGCAGTGGAAGGGTGACGTTCCCCATTAATTGGTAATGGTAATTAAACTCCGAACAAATGTTACGTTTAGAAATACAGGCGACTGTTCACGAGTATATTCAGCAAAACAAATTTAAAACAATTCATTGTTTTTTAAAGCACCATCCCTCCCTTTGCTTTTTTGTCCCGCCCCTCCTTTCTTCCTTTCCGACTCTCCGCCGTCATGACTCTTTTGTGATGGGAAGCAGGGATTGCAGTTCGAAAGGTCGAGACTTGTCTTCAACCACGTAGATTTAAAACGATGCTTTTGTTTTTAATTGAAAGTCCCATTCGTGAAGTCGTTTGTACCGCCCCACCCCTTCCCTTTTATCCTCGCCTCTCTCTCATCGCGGCGCTGCTGTGATGCTAGGAAGAACCTACGGAGGAGGAACGTTTTGGAATGAGTTTCTAAAAATTAAAATTCAACGAAATACTTTGTATAAAATTAAAAGTTTTTCTTCGATAAATCCTGCAGAAATAACAAGTGTGTTGTATTTACGTCTTCTTGGTGTGAAAAACTCATTAAACACACCTTTCAATTAAATAAACCCATTTACCCATTATTTTCTTTTGAGAATGTTTTGGAAGCAATAACCTGGCATTGCGGCGTTTCTTGATTTAGTTTCCCAAAACGTCTCCCAGTATCGTACTAAACAGCTTAAAAAGTTGAATTTATTCTTGTTTGTTTATGCAATAGCAGGTCCGCATCCCAATCTTTGTAGTTGGAGGTCCTAGTCTTAAGTGCTGACTGTAGTGCTATCGACATCATCTGTGTAAGGGCCATTCGCAATAAAAACAACAATTATGTAACACAAACGTGTACGTAACATGAGTGTACCGGTAACAATGACTTAAATAAACCTAAACACAGCCACTTATCGACATCTGTACAATGAAGACTTGTGACAGAAAATCAGTTTTACAATAGAAGGACATTAAGTTTTATGGACGCGATCGTGGTAAGGACATAATTATTTGTTATTCCATGAGTGTGACAAATGTCTCTATGAAGCGTTTCATGAGCAACGGTGATGTATAGAACTTCTTGGTCTTATAAACTTCATTAGTTTCTCTCTAAAGAAATGGTTAGAAGTTCTCTGGATCTTGATGTTGTGTACGATACTGTATTGTTGTCAGATCACGAACGTGAAAATTTAAAGTTTGAGAACTTTCATGGCTACATCGTATATTTATGTTAATGTTTACGTACAGTTTCTTTCTGTATTAGCCTCAAGTATTTGGCCCAAGGTTGGTCACTGTGTGAATGTGAGGATTCCTGAGGCTACCGCAACGATTTTGTCCCCTCCGGTATATTCTAATAGAAGTTCCTTAAACATGACACTTGTAATCCTTTCTGTACCATATTCTCACTCACATCTATCCTGGTCGTGCGTTGGCGTCTTCCCTCATCACTACGTGGCATACACTCCATGCTATCGAAAGAGTCCTGAAGTTAACCAGTATGGGATGTCAGACCAGGATTCGAATAGAATATTGTAGCATCATCGAGTAGATAAGGAAATAATAATAATATATTCGAACCTCTAGAGCAGGGGTTCTCAAACTTTTTCTTTTATAGACCTCTTTTATGATAATTGTGTGCTTCATCTACCCTCTTACGTTTTCACTATAATACAATCCACAGTCATGACACAAAGAATTGCGCAAAAATGATTTTAAAGATAAAAGTTTCGTACACCAATATTCTCGTAAATAACTCGATTTTCAGTAATCGAAGAGGCTTCCGTTTTCGAATAGTCGATTTTCTTAACTTCATTTTAATATAATGGCTACTAAATGTTGTGTTCTTTTAAGAACTGGACATAACATTTATCTAGTGCGCATTACTTTTTTGTGCGTTAGAGTATCACTGTGAAATGCATATTTATAATTTCTTGCGTTTCCTGAATATCCTAACTCCTGAGGATGAACGATGGGTACGAAAGAAGAGGAGAGGATTTGTAATTTATTATTTTAGTTTTTTGCATTATATCAGAAAATAATTAAGGGTGTTTTGTTTTCAATGCGATCTTGTATATACTGATTAGGCACTGTTTCATATTCACCTATTGACCCCCAATCGAGCCCTTGATCATCGTTGACCCCTTTCAATTTTTCATTGATCCCCAGGGGATCTACAGGGATCCCGCTGGAAACTCCTACTCTAGAGGAATACCGATCACGTATAGTATTATCAATCAGACAAACTTAAATCGCTGCGTTGTTTTTAATAAAGAAAACTTCACCGCATTTTTTATATCTGTAAGGAGACCCAATAGAATGCAAATCTTCCAATTTCAATTCAGAAGAGATTTTGTGTAGCCGTAGAACCCGATTCAATTCCACGGGACGGGCAAATTCCGTGAAATTCTACTCTCGTGCAATTGGGGTGTAAGATTTACGTTTGTTGAAGAGTTCTTCGAAACTTTCGCGTGAACTTTAACTAAACTCATACTCCGTGATTTTACGCTAAATGTCGACTATTTAGAAACTAAGTCTTGATAATTGACTATCATAAAGAAATAGTTCCTAAAAAAATATTGCTCACTAACAAACTCGTAAGCAATTTCTGCCACCATTCTCGCTTACTGAGATCAAAGCTAAGTTGTAATTAAATATTTAATTTCATTTGCCATGAAATTAAGTATTTAATTACAACTCGCATTGACATTATTAAGAACAATCCCTAAATTATTATTAAACATTCTGTCTCGCATATTGCTTTATCTTAGATTATTGATGCAAGCATATACTTAATTGTGTACTACCCGCATGGCCTAGCAGGGGAAGTTGCAATAATCACACAGGAAACATTAGTACTGCATAAAAGTCGGAAGTCACAGTGAAGTAAAAAGTATTCTTTGATGTGAATGTCGTATAAAATGTATTTTTCTGGTAGAAAACAAGAAAGAGAGTTCGAGATACGTTGTGCAAATGTATATAATGTATGTATATAAATGTATATATCGTTAGAAACAGAGTACGTCATCATCAGCGTGATATTAATTTTCAGAGGGGAAATGAAAGCACCGATACTGTTTTTCTAAGGCATTGCCTATTGCATTGCCTAATTAAATTAACCGTTGTCGGGTGTCAGAGAAGTCAATGAGGGATGTTTGTGATAATTCTCAACACTATTTTTTTGCGCTGTGCTATCATAGGAACGTAATTGAGGAATAAAAACTTTAAGACCGGCCAGACTTGTTTTTCAATAGCCTAATATTTTTTATGCTTGCCGTAGAAACGTTATAGGGTTGTTAATTCATTATCAACACTCAAAAAGAAAAAGCATTCTGTAGTTGAGTCTAATGATGAAATTAACCAATGGGTAATTTCTTTCGAATATGAGGTAACAACCTATTTCATTAAGAGCAATTTAATTTGAGAAATCTAAACTTGATATTATAGTGTATCCCTACGCTTGAAGATGCATCTTAAATTAGCATCCTTACGATCCAGAAACCGTAAAAAGAAGTCTAGAACCGTCTCATCGTTCTTGTTACCAGTCACCGTGCTTTCACATCCAGTTTCCGATGTATCATTGGATAAGAAAGAATAAAAATATTTCTATACTTAATTTCTGGCGAAGTCCAAAGCAATAATTTTAAAAAGAAAATCCATAAACTCCGGGAATAAAATGAAAGAGAACATTAAACAGAAGCGTAAAGAGCTTGTTTTGAAACCCCCGTCCCTGTGAGTCGCTTGCTGGTCGGCCGCTGGGGCCGTTCATTCTGGCTCTGCTGCTGCTGCTGTCGCCGCCTCTTCTTGCTCGCCCTCGAGGTTTCCTTCGTTTGGTCGAAATGGGACAGCTATATCTAGAAGTTCATATTTCCCGCGTTGTTTGTTGTTTGGGGCGCAACCCGAGTGGTTAAGAAGACACGACTAGTGTGAATTATTGAATAAACTCCGGAGAGAAAAGTCTATCCGCTTGTGAACTTGCTCGTACTGTTTCAAAACAGTTGCGCGCGGTAGCGGCCTAGTTTGCTAGGAAGCCAAGTGGGCGCCACAGCAGCCACCCACCGCGGGCCGCCGCCGCCACCGTTGCCGCCCCCACCGGCCCCGCCGCCCCCGCCGCCCCCGCCGCCCCCGCCGCCCCCGCCGCCCCCGCCGCCCCCGCCGCCCCCGCCGCCACCGCCGCCACCGCCGCCATCGCCACCGCTGCTGCCGCCGCCACCACCACCGGCGCCGCCTGCTGTCTGGCATCACATCCGCTCGCTACCTCCACGACTTACTGTTGCTGTCACCCTTCCGACTATTCGCCCGCCCAAGCTGTGGTCGTTTCCTCGTGAAGTTCAACAGGTAAACAGGGTTACCGTTCAATTTGGAAACAAACAAAAAAAACTTTAAATAACGTTTATTTACGACAGTGCACTGAAATATTGATTAGCACACAATTTTTCTAAAATAAGGAAAATAATTTTAAAAAAATGCATTGGTTAAACTTGAAGTACAGTGGTCGTTATTTTTACGATGTTGAAATGCTTTATAATCTCTCTAATCAAGAAATGTGAAAAAATTAGGGACGCCCAACGTTTTCAGAGTGATTAATCGATAGGAGTCTGTGCGACTGAGAACTTGGATGTTTTTAAGTGCTTTTTAATTTCTTTATAGAAACTGTATAGGTATAAATGTGCATGTGTATTAACATAACTCTGTTTGTATTTCAATGGATAATTTTTGGTGCATTAATTGAATGTTTTTAATTAGGAAATGCGATCGAAATGAGAAGCAGACGGTTAACATTGATCTGAGTAAGTTTTTTCTGGAACGTTTGCCACAGTGAAAATTCACTTTAGTTCACTCAACCTATTTGTGACTATTTGAATCGATTTTTTAATTAGAGTTAATAGACACCCAATTGATTTTTCATCAGTTCTAATACGAATTACTTCGTTAATGAACTCATGTTTTTGAGGAATCGATGACTTCACAAATTTTAAATGTAACACTGACGTATGCAATAATTTTTCAATTAAAGGTAAATTTTAAAGACTAGTAATAAACATCAGAAATAAAACTAAAATATTTCTACTTATGAAATGCAGATATGCCTCATCGAATACTCGTAATTACACAACAACAAGAGTACAATATTAAAATGAAAGGAAACGTGAAAAAATTCTATTCTGCCCCCATTTATTAATTTTAAACAAAAATTATCTTCAGACGACTAATTTGTTAAAATCACAAATTTAAAAAAATCGAATCTATTCTAGGAATTATTTATTTTCTAAGTATTGGATGTCCAACACGCGCCTTGGTATTGAAGTGGCCAACACATTTGCCTGTCGCTCCGTTGCTCTGATGTGGGAGTAAGTCTCCGCCGCCGCGCCGCGCCGCGTGCGTGGCCGGCGGCCGGCGCTGCCTCGCGCCCTAATAATTCTGTCAGCTCGGTCCGCCTGGGAAACCGCATCCACTTGAGCGGCGGGGGCCGCTGGTGGCTGGCGGTGGACTTCCGTCGGCGGAGGCGCGCAGCGCGCTCGCAGGTGGAGGCCGCCACTCTTCCAATTAGCCTCATCCGCCGCTCGGCTGGAAATACTGATGCGGAAGGCGCAAGACATAAGCGCAACCAGCTCCTCGTGGCATTCTACATTTAGTAATCGGGTTATTGCCTATGTTTGCTCACGGTTAGAACCCTTCTGATCCACCACGCAAGGCAGGCGACGAGTCATTCATTTTAATGCGTGCGGGTCTCATGCTGAAGAATCCACAATTTCCCCGTAAAATTTTAGTTTATTATTATTATTATTATTATTATTATTATTATTATTATTATTATTATTATTATTATTATTATTATTAATATTGACACATTGCTGGTTCACAGGAAAACCTGGTTCTCAAATAACAACGGGATTTTCGCCAAGTGTGTTCTTTACTATTTATTTATGAATATGAATTTAGAAAGTTCCGGACAATGCGGCAAGTATTTAAGATGATGGATTTTCGCATTAATTTTAAAAGCCTTGGAGGGATATCATGTTTTTTAAGGTTTTCTTTGGCGTGTTTTTCTGAGAATGCTTTTGGCATGTTTCTGTCGGAAGGGACTGCAACATCAATGAGAAAAGTAGTTTATGGCTCCTTCAGAGTAATCACAATATCTGGCCTGTTATGTTGTAAAGTCTTGTGCGTCGAAATTGTGCGATCGAAATAAATTCTGATCTTTCAACATGACATTTTCCAACACAGGTTCAAGTAAGTAAGTAAGTATGTAAGTATGTATGTATGTGTATGTATGTATGTAGTAAGGGGCATGCTGATCACTAAATTTATGGTTTGTTACAATTTGTTGGTGAATAATGGAAGCGATCTGGTTATGGCGCATTGTGTAATCTGTCTGAGGGTTGCACATCCTGAAATGATGTGATCTATATTTTCCGTCCACATGATAGATCTGCGACATTTATCAGATTGAACCTTGGGAGATTTTTGAACTTCTTTTCTGTATTTTTTTTTATTATTATTATTATTATTATTATTATTATTATTATTATTATTATTATTATTAATAATATTATTAATATGATTATCATCGTCATTATCATTGTTGTTTTATTTTAAAAAATTACAAATAAGGACAGAAGATCTGGATTAAACTCTTGTCTTGGTTGGAATTGATCTGATAGGATCGGATTCCATTAATGGCCCAATATACGTGACATTTTCAGAGTACCTAACTTGGTTGAAAGTGTTGAAATGATGATAAAATGTTGTTCGTGCCGAACCTTGGTATCGCAAAACATGTCACGGCAAAGAAGCGCAAGACAAGCGCAGGTGATGATTGCATGGTTTGTGTAATGCGAGCACATTAGTGAGCTCAACCCGATTTCAATTCTTAATGGTCCCGGCAGCGGATCATCGGCTATTACACATGCATCATTTTCTAATTTAAACCTCTCTCACATAATGCATCCGTGATTTAAGATAAAAACAAACTATTAAACAATAATGATGTTTTCATTGTACTTCAAGGCTAAATGATTCTTTTGATTTATGGCGTTGAAGAGGTGTTGATAAGAAAACTAAGAACCGATTTTTCTCTGTTTTTGTCGCTATTAAGTCTGCACCTTTTTCCTGTTATATATAAACCACTAACATTTATTTTTGGAATGGTAATTTCAAAATATTGAGACAATTAATTAAAATGAAATATTGTGTTGACATCGACGAATAATAATTTTGAAATTAATGTTAATTACTTAGTCTCGACTTGTATATTAGAGAATTATAATTCTCTCTTCAGAAATCACCAGATATTGCTATTGTAGTTTTCCAGTCTTTCGTGTTTACTTGGACGTCAAATTTTCAGTACGGTGGTTTCGTATTTGAGGTCTACCAGCACGACTTTTCATGACATTTGTCATTTAAACGGTAGTCTGGAGATAGAAGACGAAATGAGGGAACCATTGCATAAGTCAACGCTCTCTTTTACTTTCCCTCGGTTCAATAACAGTCACGCCACAAGTCATTTTCTTTGAGTCACACTTGGCAGCCTTAGTTTTCTCCGAAATAGGTATTCTTTCCTTGTTTTTTCGACCAGTATTATTTATTCTCTATGACAATCTGTAAAAAGTAGCTTTTGTTAAATGTGACTTGTTTGCCTTTTCAACTACCGTAAAATTCAATAATCCACTTATTGCAGCTTTACACATTCGCATTATCGCTCAAACTGACATTAGAACCACCTCGAGAAAGAAGAAAAAACGTAAATGGAAGATTGAGGAAGGCAGAGATAAGCGAGCATTGCCTTGATGATAATTTGTTCATGTGATTAATCTTTCATGAAACTGGACTGAGTTTAACCACCACAATGAAAATTCATTAGCACAGCTGCTAGCTTTGCATTTAGCGTAATTTCACAAAGAGGCGCAATAATTACAGTTAATCCGGAGAAAATTCACGGATAATAGGATCATTTAGAACTCGAGCCAGTTTAACAATTTAGTTTCATTTAGAAGGTGTGGAGGATTAAAATTAGTTGATCGGAATGGAAAGAGAATTGGAGTGATATTAACAAACGAGAGTACTAGACACACATGCTTATATGTCCGAAACTTTCTTCAAACTAAAGTTTGAAAACGGGGAGAATATGAAAACTCAATATATTGAAAGTACATTTTAAAATGTTCTGACACCTTTATGTGGGGTTAGGAAGGCATTCACCGTACAAATACTACATTAAATGTTGGTACAAATGTATTGAATTTGTCTCAAGTTTAGTGAGAAGTAATAAAACAAAATTGTAAAAAACATTCATTTTAATACGAACCTTTTCCAGAACTATTAAATTAGAACGATTTAGAGGTCATGACTAAAAGGTTTGTTGAAGCCAGAATACGGATTTAGGAGAAGATAGAGGCTCGTAAATGAGCGAAGTTCTCTCCCCTCGGTAGCCATTGCAGTCATCATTAATTACTGGTCTTCGTACATGCAGGACACAAGCTGTCGACAGGTGCCCTTGGCAATTATAGTCTTTTGGCTTCGAATACGCTCAGCTTCTCTGTGGTCTGAACTTCCACTAGTTATTCTGTACATCACAAAATAGTGTTCGTTCGTTAAAAATTCTACTAAGTCAAGCGTTGCTTGTGTTAAAATGTGATCACATCATTAAAATACACAAAACACGAGGAACATCTTTCAATTTTATTTGGCATTGAATGCTAGGTATTACGCCACATCTCACTGAGCATCCAGAACAAAAAACTAATCGATCATAATACATGCGTATATGTGTTTGTCTGTACACAAGATTAATTCGATCAGATGAATTATGAAAATTACTAACTGAAAAAAAGAAACTACTAGAATGATATTGAATGTTTGAAATAGCATACATTTTAATCGTTGAGAATTTAGGAAATGGGCATTTATTCGCTTAATCTGCTACTGGTTAAACGTAGCTATAACAGTGTAGCAAATAATCCAGTCCTAATTTGCGTGCAAGAAATAAATCTACATTTCAAATCCCATCAAATACTCTTTTCAAACCGTTACTGTTACCCAATAATATGTACTATTTAGTGAGAATACACGGCATACCGAAAGTTTCCCTCCTCTTGGTGTTGATAGGTATTACTCAATAATAATTCATATTTTTTAAAAACTGTATGACATCATTTTAAAGATCTAAAATTGAGGAATAAATTGCATGGAGATAGAAATATCTGGAACTGGAGATACAGGTCAAGTTGGATAATAAATTTGAACTTTTCAATTTTCAAAATTTCTGATTTTTTAATGAAAACAGGAATTCTACCATTTTTATAAATGCCCTTTTCTCTATTCCCGCAACGGTAAAAAAATAGCAACCATATTTTAGAAAATATTTAAATGTCTCAGGGGATTCATGTAAAGAACAGCACAAAATTTAAAATAATAATGAAAAAAATGATTCCAGGAACGACACAATTATATCTTACTGCTGAAGTATTTACCAAGTGTCGGTTCAAAAGCTTCTAATCTGACAGGATTATACATTACACATCCGTACACCTACATATACACATATCTGGATTTTCGGGAACAGAATTGCGCGTATCTTCTCGCCATCTGCACCAATCTTAACCATCTTTTAAACAGCATTGTCATACCTTAATCCTGCTAAGATACATCTCAAAACAGAGTCCGTATTGTTGAAGTTTCTCCAATGCTTTTCCTCCGTATAATATGGTACAGCGAAGAAAAGTAGAAAGGCGAATCGCAGCGCCGTCGTATCGATCAGTGGAGATGTGAAGCGCTCTCCGCTGCGAGCGAACGAAGCGATCGGAGCGTGCGAGAACGTCTCGCGCCCCCGCCCCCACCCCGCCCCCGCTCCCGCCCCTGCCCGCACCCCCGCACCGCCCTCGCCCTGCCCCCGCCCCCGTCCCTGCCCCGGTCCCTGCCCCCGCCGCGGTCCCTGCCCCGGTCCCTGATCCCAGCTCCTTCCCCGCCACCGCCCCCACCACCGCGCAGCTGCCTCTGCCGCCCGTGCCCTCGCCCCCTTCCCCGCCCCTGCCCCCACCCCCTACCACAGCCCCAGCCACCGCCACCGTCACCTCCGCCGCCGGCCCCGCCGCCGCCCCCGCCGCCCCCACCGCTACCGCCCCCTAGCCACCACCACCACCTCCACCACCACCACCGCCACCACCACCACCGCCACCACCACCACCACCACCGACGCCATAACCGCCGCCGCCGCTACCGCCTCGTCGCTCGTGGCGCGAGAGACGAAGTGGCGGCAGGTGGCGCGTGATGGACGAGGCGTGTGTGCGCGCCAGGGGTGCCCCGACCGCCTCACTTCAGCTTCATTTTCTTCGTTTTCTTCTCATTTTCTTGCTCGCTCCTAACTTTCGCACCTTCTCCGCTTTTTCACCTGTACTTTTCTGTGTTTCTCATCTCTCTCCATTTTCTTTCTTACTGCCTTTCTCTGATTATAGCCTTTCCTCCTTCTCGTGTGTATTCTGCTAATTTTCCCCCGCAATTGTACATTCCGTGATACTTCTCGCGCTCAATTTCTTCTTCATTTATTTTTAATTTTCAGTTTTTTAG
Source organism: Teleogryllus occipitalis (assembly GCA_011170035.1). Classification (NCBI taxonomy): domain Eukaryota; kingdom Metazoa; phylum Arthropoda; class Insecta; order Orthoptera; family Gryllidae; genus Teleogryllus; species Teleogryllus occipitalis. The sequence goes on from BLKR01000280.1 coordinate 97,555, forward strand.
GGAAGCATGTTTCATGACATTTTTTTCTGTGTTCGTCTGAGAAATCTCGAAACAACCAAGCATCTAAGATGATTTTAATTCGTCATTCTCCCTAATAATATCCAAGAAATTAAACAGAAAAAGAGTTTCTTTAAGTTTTTGGATATCTTGTTGTTCAATATAAAGCATTTCTTCTAGTATCAACAAGATTATACTTTTCGAAGTAAAATATGTTTAGTTTAGTTTTGATTGACATTTTACACGTAAAAGAAAAGTTCGACAGAAATATTACGCATAAAGAAGTCCCTAACTGACGTAAAAGAATCATGACTGTCCGTGTTTTCTGCGAAGAAATCTGCCAAAGGGCATGGCCGGTTACCTTTTCGTACGCTGTATAGCGTCCGTCGGGTTGAAAAACGGTTTCCTTGGAGTTTCTTGCTGTGCAACGCACCGACGCGACAGGGCATGTCAGCGAGCGAAAATAATTTCTATGGCCTTCATAAATTCCTTCACTCATCAAATAAATTATTCCTTAATGATGCTCTGCACTTATGCTCTCTTGGGTGAATGCTTTGCAAAACAAAGAGATTTGCTGTTCCTCGTTATTGTTAGCGAGGAAAAGTAAACGCGTCACAATGACTTTCGTTCTTTAAAAACTCATTTCCTTTACGTACTTTTTACGTGACAAATGACAGTTTCTTTTATTATAACTCGAAGTAAACCAAAGTCATAAAAAGTTGTTTCATTTGAGATTTTTCGTTATGCGACGCGATAGATACGTTTAATCTCAGTTTACGAAAGTAAGAAAATGTGCAACTAACTCTACAACTAAAATTTTCGAGTAATTTATAACGTCTTTTTTTTAGAAGGTGTATATGTGGTTTAAACTTTAAATTCATAAATATTTCATAAACTTTAATTACCATTTCCTTAAAGGACTCTATTATATTGGAATCTCTTTGCAACCGTACGTATTGTTATTGACGGTTACAGAAATGTTTGTCACTTTCGTTCTGAAGTTACAATTTGTTTAGTGTTCAAGTAAGGTAATTCTTTGATATCCATCCCCTGTCTAGGTTCTTAAACATTTTTGACTCGCCACTTTTTTCTGAAAGATTTTTGAAAAATCCTTTTAAATGAGAAAATTTGGCAAAACTGCTCTAAAGTTGCTTGTCAATCTCTTGAATCTTCATCTTTATTTCCATGATCAGAAAAATATTATATTGCAATAATCAAACACGTTATTGTTTTGAAACAAAGATACGCAATGTCAATAAATTTTCTTGAGACTATGAGTTGAATTTTTGAACGAATGTAAAGTGAGGATATGTATTAATTGATTTTCTTTCTGTAAACCTGTTTCTCGTTCGGAATCCGATAATTTTTTTATAAAAATTCAATTTTGAATTTTTTAAAAGTCAAAAACTTAAAATTTTGTTGAAGTTGAACCTCTAGTTTTATGCTTAATATTTGGGAATGTGAAAGGGAAGTTTTAAATTCCACTAATATACTTAGAACAAACATATAATTGCGTTTAAACACAAAACAATTTTTTAAAAATAAAAACATAACTTTGTAACATCTTTCCCGTTAAAAGATTCAGAAATAAATGTTTAAATACGCGAATAACTAGGGAATAATTGCAACGAAATAAAAAACGAATAAAAAAATTAAAAATATTTCTTTGTGCAGAGCACGTACCCACACTCATGTAGCCTTAACACCATATAATAAATTGCCTACCTACAATTCTGAAGGAGGAAAAAACCTGGCAGCTCAAAGGAAGACGAATATACCGGTTGATCGGGAGAACCGAAGGGGATGAATCAGTGTAGCGAAAGCGCGGCGCGGCGCGGCGCGGCGCGGCGCGGCGCGGCGGAGGCTGTGACAGCGCCCCGGAGGCGTTTCATTGGCATCCGAATGGCGGCGGCGGCGGGAGCTAAGGCGATGTGTGCATTGGCGCCGTCAGCCGCGTCGCGACGCGCGTCCGCGCTCGTAAAGCGCGCGCCGTCCCCCCCTCCCCCTCCCCCGCCCATTGTGCGGCGCGCGGGGCGATTGGCTGCTCTTCGTCCAGGAGGGCGGGAGCGCCGCCGCCGTCGCGCTGGGATTTCGCCAGCAGTCCGCTTTCTTGGCGACGAGAGGAGCGCTTGGGAGGGCAATCGTCGTGGGGGAGGACCCGGAAAGTGTTTCGTGGGGGGTCGATTTCAGTTCGGAACCTTTCCCTCGTAAATTCGTTCAGAAAGTATGTTTGTTACAAAGAATTGCTATTTGGCGTGCCTTGTAATCAAGGTTAATGGAAGTACGTACTCTTTTGTGTAATATGTGGTAAACGTTTTGAATGAATAGAGTAAAAAGGTATTGGATTTCTGAATTCACCGGGAGCGGTGGCTCAGTGCATCAACTTATGTCACTGCACCGGGAGGTCCTAGGTTCGAGTCCTGACGGCGGTAGGATTTTAGACACTAGCTTTTCAGCTAGGTCGAATTCAGTCGCTGTCTGGAGGAGAATTCTAGCGGCCGGCTGCTCTGATCGGTAGTTTTCCGTGGTTTCTCCGATCAACACCAGGCGAATGCCGGAGCAGTACCCTACCAAACGGGTCACGGACCGCGCGCGATCTGTCCTTCCCATTCCTTGTCCCATCCTCTCCCCTTTATACACACACTTACACTAACATGCACTACACAACCACATATCCCGGGAGACCGGTCGGGAGCTTAGAGCTTGCCCCGCTGGTGGGAGAGTCCAGGTTAGGGGGAAACCCCACTAGTCGACGGTAGGTCTTTGCCGGATCTCGCCATCAAGCGGGGGAAGATCACCGCCATCTCCCGAGAAAAAAAATGCACTACACGAACGGGACTAATGACCAGAGCAGTTGACGCGCCCGGAAACACGAAAAAATCAATCAATCAATTTCTGGATTCACTACTGTCAAACTAATAGTTTCTTTCTAATGTGAGTTTTCCTTGCTGAATTTATTTATTTATTTTTTTTTTTGCTAAGTTTTGCACAGAATATTCTGTGAAACGTCTGTCTGAATTCTTTACTTCACTTTTACGGAATCTGAAATTTCACGCTGTTTTGTTGTGTCAATTTTACTTCCTCGTCCTCACGAATGTACTTCGTAAGTAGAGAAAGTTATGTAATCGTGCGCCGGAAAACGGCGAATTTTCGTCAGAAAAACTATTATTGCAGGGCTGTGGTTTATATCAATATATAAATTTAAAAGGTCTCGATTGGTCAACAACTAATCAATGCTAATAAATTAAATTTTTATGTGTTTTTTCTCTACTTTCGCTGTTGAACATTTCTGAATGGACATTTCAAAAATTGTAATACACATACAAATGTGTAACGAATTTAAATGCAAAGAAATATTCATTGTTGGTTTGTAAAAAGATTATAAGGTTTGGCTGACAATTCGTGATCGTCAGCCTATTTTTATTAATTTTGAAAGTGACAACTAAGCTGACACCTTCAAAATTGGACTAATCCAATTGTTAACTCAGTGTTATTCACTCAACTGACAATGAGGGTTTGGTCAAATAATACACTTATTATAGAACACTAGTTATTTAAAATTGATTTTTTGTGCAGTATATTTGTTAAGGTTTTAAAATTATTTCTCCTGAATACATTATTGGAAAATTAAAATTAAAGGGCTTGACACAAAAATGATCAGCCACTTCAGCCACAGTAAGAAAGTACAGATAATGGGATATTAATAATTTAATATTTTTACAAAAACTCTTTAATTGCAACTGTATCCTATATACCCAGCACTGAATCTGCAGGAGACCTTTGCCTTTAAGGATTTTTTATTGATTTGTAATAAATAAATAAAAATACTTGTTTACACTTCAAACCTGTCAGGACTGATATCAGTAATTATATTGTTCATGCTATGTTTGGTACTCCTACTAGCTAATGGTAACTATAGTACACTAATATTCTTTAGCTTTTATGCATTCGAGTCAGTATCTTTGAAACAATACTGACGAATACATTGTCTTTTGAAAATATTTATGAACTGCACTAAGCCGGACGTCAGTGTTGGTACGCCAATTCTTTTTACATGTGCTATATTTATTAATGAAAAATGTTTCAAAGATAACCTACATTGATACCACGGATCATTGAAAAACACTACGGATAAACTACCGAGAAAAACCGGAGATACAAGACCAATTTCAGAATAAATAACACGTTCTCTGTCCTATAATCCATATGTGGTTCACAAAACATAACATTTAAAGGTTTTTCTACATCACTGAACCACATGTGGGTCACAGACGTTTACGACTTCTACGGAAAATATTTCCATGAAACTCCCCGTATCTGCACAGATTTTGGCAGGACCTTGCTAGGACGTATATATAATTTAGAAATACACCCCCGGGACGTGCAGAAAAATACTAGTATTTTTATTTTTGAGAATATTACAATAAAACCTTCTGACAATCAGGAACGTTTGAATGTGGGAGGATATTTTGATGTTCGGTAGGGACAGGGAACGTGGTATATTACCGTTTTACTCAACAAAATCAATAAATCATCGCCAAATACGACACACTTCACTTCTTGATATAAAAACATCTTCATCAGGACTCCAAATAAATGACTAGATCCGCAACACTCTATAAGAAAGTACAAGGTTGACATTCAGAAATTTCAAAACATATGTTTCTAAACTTTTTGTGACCACTTTATTGTCTATTCCAGTGTTTGACCGGTCATGATAGCTCAGGGCAACAACTGTTGTCATTACAACGACCATAGGTTGTAGAGTTTGAATTACAAAGTGGCTAAATTTTTGACACTAGCTAAATAGCTAGGCCACTTTCAGCCACTGTCTTTAGAAGAAATTCAATTGCTGGCTGCTCTGATCGGTAGCGTGTGATCTTTTCTTACTTACTTATCCTCGTCCCTCTCTCCTCTTACACACGCACGGACACTAACCCTTCCATGCAGTACATTACCACACATGTTGAGAGTCCAGTCAGGCGCTTAGAGTTTGTCTCGGGGGTTGGACGGTGCCCCACTGGACTGGAGGGGCCACTGGAGATTCCCAGAGGGGCAAATTCCCGCAATCCGACGGCGGTAGGTCTTGGCAGGATCTGACGATCCGGCTTTGGAGGAACACCGCCATCTTTCGGGATATAACATGCACAACTCACAGGGAACTAATCACCAAAGCAGTTGACGTGCTCGGAAGCAATAATCAGTCAATCGTGTTGGTCTGTAATACGTATCCAATGTACTTTCTTTCCCTCAGACACGGTGAATTCAAAATTGTAATACCTTTAACCGTTTGGGTAAGTTAAGTAACTCTCGCTGCGTAGATATTTCTGCCAGACCGTGATACTATTCGGGCACTTTCCGAATCAAAGGATTGGGCCGTACTAGGATGGCTGTTTCCAACACTGCTCGACTCTAATGATGGGAGTGAAGTTGAGGTAGGGAAAGCAAGAATGCGCGCGGTCTGTGTCTCGTATTCTGTTGTGCCGCTTCACCTGGAAATGATGAGGGAACTCACTTAAAAGAACAGTTGAACTACAAATGCATATCCGGCAGATCCGAGAGAGCCTTAAAGTCATTTGTGTTATTAAACAGATCAAGTAATTTTCTGATACCTTTGAACTTTACTAGTATCGAACAGGTGACCTCCCAATCATTTACCGGCTCTATCGATTTGGTGTTGTCTTTGCGCTCCCTACTATCGATGTCTGTTTGTACCATTATTTAATTTACTATTTCGATTTTCAGGGTGTTTAGAGCTCATGTGTATGAAACTGCTGAATTAACTTAACCCATTGCATTGATCCCTCGTAACTTTTCCCTGAGCAGGGGTCCCCAGAAGATTTCCAAATGGAAGTCGTGTTTCACAACATTCAGAAACCGCTGCCTCGTGGGCGCTCGGGAAGACGGAAGCCACCGCCAGGAAGCCGCCCACGGATCCTAGAACTGCACCCTTGGGACGACGACGCCGACGAGGGCGGCGCCCGAAGGACGGGGACACACTGTGGTCCGAAGTGGGATACAGGCGAGCAAAAGCTGGAGTAGTTTAGCAACGCATTTCTTGTCGCGTTTCTCACCGGGTGGTTCTGGGGTTCGTGTCTCGATGGTGGCGGATTTTCATCATATCTTCGCCAAATTCAGTCGCTTTCTATCACCCTTCTAATCTTATCGGAAGATTTATAAGTTTCTTCTATCCATGCCAAGTTAATGCCGGAAAAGTACCCTAACAAACCGGCCACGAATCTCGCCCGGTGTTCCCTCTTCTTCTCTTACACACGCTTGCACTTACATGCACTACACTAACACACTCGCCAGTCATACCAGACGACTCATTAATATTTATGTTAAACTGTCTAATACACCTGATGGTCCAATAATATTTCTCAAAATTGGGGATCTAATATTATTAATTTATATCAGTAAACCAGAGCGCTTCTGGCGGGTGGGGCAGAGCACCGCTGAGGGTCGGGGCCATTTCTCCCGTTCCGGCTGAGGGAGAGAAGGAAGCATCGGCCGTGCGCCTGCGAGGTGGCGCCGCGGGCGGGGGCGCGAGTGGCGCCGGCGGAGACGGATGCGCCGCGCCGCGCCACGCCACGGTAATTGGCTGGCGACGGCGCCGATGACGGACGCGCTGCACGGGCCGTAAACTGCGGGGACAGCGCCTGTCGCCGCCGGCCTCCGCCCACGCCCACGCCCACGCCCCCTTCCCTTCCCTTCGCCGGGTCCCCTTGCACCGGCCCCCACGCGAACGGCGCCCCGCCCCGCCCGCCCCGCCCGATGCGTTACGGCTCAATATGTCCGATTTATTAGCTTTGCACTCGACGTCGATGCATTATTTTTGGGGACAGCACAGCCAGAGGGGAAATCGTGGAACAGAGGGAATATCCAGTTTCGAGAACATACCAATGGCTTGCGTAATTAGTTGGATGCATGAAAAGAATATTACAATATGGCATTTAATTAGTTCAGTTAATTCCAAAACGTGTACATGAAGCTAATGATTTGAATGTCTTGCTTGAGATAGAGGCTGAAGTGTCCCTGTAAATCTATTATCGTGTGTAAATTCAACGATTGGAAGTCGGTGAGAAACACCCGTATGCGCCTAACCTGAGGTTAAGCCTTTTGTTTCGACTATATGTCGCAGTGGAGTTACCCCCGTGAGGAAACGCGCCTGTTGAGTGAATGCGTGCACGATCGAGCGTTTTCCGCGGCGAGAACGCAACTCGTTCTGTTTCTCGTACAGTGTTTCCGCCACCCGATGGAATGCAGCTCATGCTCAGTCGCATCTAGACTTGCTACACTCATGTCTAGCCCTCTCGTTTTAGACGTCTAGAATTTGCTCTTAAAATGCCAGATTCGGTATTTCTTACAAAGGGAAAATAAATTGAGATGAAAATAATTTTTCAGAATGAATTTTATCAATACTAGTGTATTGTTGATATAAATATCCTTGCCTCTCGATGTATTATGTGTTATCTTGATTATGCTTATCATTTTCACAAAAACAATGTTATAAAAATATTGCTATCTTTACACGAGTCCTTTTACACATTTCCAACGTGAGCATTGGAACCTTAATCCCTAAGCAGATTTTTTTGTCTTTGTATTAATTTATTTTGTAGGATTTGAACCTGCGACCCTTCGAGTCGACGTAGCCACGTCCCTTCGCCTTAGTGACCTTGGCTACTTAGGTAGGCGTGTTAATATTTTTGTTTGCAGTATTTTTATTAAATTAATTTTTGCGGCACTTGTAATATTTCTGAAACTTCGTATAATGGAAAGCACTAGTGATATATAATACGAGTACGTTGTCCTTGTAGCTGCCCGTGTCCCCTGGCGACGGCACTTCCTGGCGCCTCAGCGTCCGCCCCCCCCCAACCCCCTCCACCTCCACCGCCACCACCGCCACCGTCATAGCCGCCGCCGCCGCCGCCACCGCCGTCACCAGCATACTCGTCGCCGCCGCCGTCCTCGTCGTCCTTGCCGGGCGCGCCCCCGGGCCCCAGGCATCGGGCGCCATCGACCTCCCCTCCCCGGCCGAGGCGAGGGCAGCGGGGTTAACGAGGAGGCGGCCGGTGAGTTATCCGCTTCCTTCGCCCCCGCCCCTCTGTCATCGCCGTGATGCGTGAAAAGCCGGAGCACCGGCGGCGGACGAGATAAGGAGGCCGTGTTTCGCCTCGGTTTTCCACTTCCATTCGCAACCAATGAAAGCCAGTCGGGCAGAAACGGCTAATAAAGAGTCATACTGCCACCGACACCGGATATAACAACAGCATTAGAAAACATAAAAGCACTTAATACTCTCAACCGAAATGAATGTATACGTAAGAGTGTGAGGAAGAAAGGATGGTAATACAAAGGGCATTAATATTCGTATGTATACGTTCATTCATTCTTATGTCAGGGTAACATTTTGTCAGTAATTTCGGGAGAATTACTACGATTGTTCCTGTTTTGTCATTAAATTCGTATTTAACGACCCCCAAAAATCCAAGGTACCATTTTTAGGTAAAACGATTGACAATTGGGAAGTTACCTTCACAGTTGTTTAATCATGCTAAAACTCTGCAAAATTGCTATTTAATAGTTCAACCTCTTGCTGGCACGAGTTACTTTATTCTAACTCGTTTTAGTAGCATGTTCATTAACATTTTGTAAAGACGTTAAAACTATGACTTGCTCGAAATAAGTCTCGCTTATAAACAAATAAATAAAATAAGTTCTTAGAATAAATTTGAGATTCTCGTAAATAATAGGTTTTGTAGTGACTTAATGCTTCAAGACGGTCTACTTCGGGTTTGTTCTATGCAACGATTTAATGTATTAGGCTTATTTCCTGAACACTATAATCTCGATAATATTATTGTAACGAACTGATATCATATATAAAAATATAGAACAAAACAAAGAAAAATGTATACAAAGCTGCAGAACCAAGGACGTACACAACCTTTCGACAAAGTGATGTACAAAACCGTTTGAAAGTGAAGAGCTATAACTGTCAAGTTATTTATTATCCAATTAGCTTGTCCCTGTGTATTATTTTATTTAAGTGGCCGACCTTGAGTGACATGTGCGATATGAATGCGCGGTGCGGCGAGTGGGCGCGGGCGTCGCCCGTTGCGGTAGGCAGAGGCCAGCGAGCGGCACGCCACACGCCGGGGCAACGAGGGCGCGGTCAGGGGCCAGGGGCGCCGGCGCCGCCGACCACGCCTCCTCCACCCGCCCTCCCTGCCCCGCCCTCCCTGCCCCGCCCTCCCTGCCCCGCCCCGCCCTCCGCCCCGCCCTCCGCCCCGCTCCGCCCCGCTCCGCCCCGCTCTCGCTACGGAGTAGAGGGAAAGTTATGTAATGCTTCGAAAAAAAAAAAACAGTCGATTTTCGTCAGAAAAACTCTTATTACTGGGCCTTACTAACGAAAAAGTTGATAAATCCAGGTGCTAAAATCACCTAATACGTGGTGTAGCCAGATTCCAAGTTATGGGTGCTTGATGCCGAATAATCGAATGGCGGCAAAACGTCTGTCCGTCTGTGAACAACTCTATCGGCTAAACCATTCAGTCGATTTTCTCTAAAATTGATATTATCCAATCCGTCTGATGTCGCGGCCCCTGGGATTTGAAATCGATATTTTAATTTGGGGAGGGGGTACTTTACATGAAGTCCCTGGGACATTGTCCCAATTTTTTTTACTATATTTTCTTTTTGGATAGTATGAAGGATGTTAAAGAGAATGCTGCAGGACTCATGTTCGTTGAAAACTAATTTTTCGAAAACTGCAAAAGTTCAACATTTTTTCTGCGTCTTCCTGAAACTAAAATATTAAAGATAGAAATTGTTCCCTCAATGAAATCTGTTCCTTAAAGATAAATTTTGAAATAAGGTCATGTACAATTTTTAGAAAATTTGAGTACTTTTACGCGTAATTTTGTGTGAAAGTACGGGCGAGAAAATACGTACTGTTTTAGCACCTCTCGTTATAATTTGTTGCCTCTCTTCTGCAACACATCTCTTAGCTCTTCCTAGGCATCGAACGTAATCCTTTGGAGTAATCCTCCGTTCATTTGTTCTCTTTTGTTTCGTAACCTCGCAGATAGTCATACCTTATACCTTCGGCCAGGGGTTCGGTGGCCTTAGTAACCTGGGCTCCCAAACGGTCACCCGACCAGGTATCCATGGTGACTCGAGTTACTTAGCTTCCATGTGTTCACGGAGCATAATTAAGCAATTCGAATAACGTCACCGGATTTTTTTTGTAATTTCCTTATATTGTATTTTTTGTAAAAACATCAAAACTTTTTATGTGTGTAGAAGATGAAATCATATTCCCCCTACTCCTTAAATTATTTCGGGATCTACCCATGGGGCTTTTAAGGTTTTTCGTTTACACTCGATTGTACCTCAAGTATTGGGACAAATCGCTTTTCATATGGTTACATTGAACTATATCTACAGAAACTGATTTGAGTAGTTGAAGTAGAATTTTTAACTGATACAATCTGTATTATTCAGAATTGAATAGAGTACATCAGCAATTATTAAGTATACTTTTAATACTACAACAGTATACTACAGCAAATATTCATCATTACAATCCTCACTACTGAAATTATAACATACCATCATAGCACCAAAAAGTTTAAAAAACAGTATTAAAATTGAAATCTGCATTCAAAGTTTACATTCTAATTATTTTAAGAGGGAAAGCTTTTAATGTTAATCGAAAATATGTACACACATTCATCTTCAATAAATATACTAAAAATCGTTAAAATTCGACATACGAGAAAAATGGAACATCTGGATCTGTGAAAAATTGAATTTAAAAATGTATGATATGAAATAATGATCTGATATGATTTTATAAATCGCATTTAAATGTGTTGGCACATGAGTAGTTGGTTCAGTCATATAGTCAATTATTTGCTTCAATCACACCAAATTAAATGGACGGGCTTGGTCTTTTCCGCCAACTGGAAAATGTTCACTTTTCTTTTATTCCAGAAACTACATATTCAAGAGGTCTTCGTAACTTCTATTTATAATATTAATGTTTACATGAATAGTTCTTTGATTAAAAGTTGATCTACATTGATTTTATTTGTAAGCGTGTTTAAAAGAAAGCGCTGAATTATTGATAATTGCTGTCAGTGTGCCTCCGACGTGCACACTTTTAATTTTTCGATCAGAGAATTCATTTTACCATTTTTGTCATGGTTTTTCATATTATTTTTTATCCATTCTTACACTTTGTATCAGAGACGATATCGAAACAAACTAAATTACTCATGAGATCTATCCTTAATCTCTAAATGCATTTAATAAACTGACACTTCCGAGGGATTATTAGATGGCGCTATAACTCACTTGGCGGTTGGTAAAACTCAATTTACGGAGCGACGCGTTTTTGGCAAAACTCAAGTATCTGTGGAAAAAAAAACCTGCTGGCCTGAAAATCTTATAATCCCAGATATTGTAAGGATAAATGTCATACGGTGGCATACCTTTCTTTTTTTCTTATTTTAATTATTTTTTTCATTTCTCTCATTTTAAGTCTTTTTTTCTGTCTATCGGCTTACCTGCCTGTCTGTTAGTCTGACAGGACTGCCTATCTGCCAGTCAGTAAGTCCTGTACGTCTGCTTGTCTGACAGACTGTCTTTCTTCCTGCCTGTCTGACCGTCTGTGCCGTTGTTCCTTTAACGTCTTCTTTAGACTCTTTTCAGTTATTTCGTGTTGCAACGCATTTTATGTTGTGCTGCGCCGCCGCCGCGCCGCGCCGCGCTGCACGTGACCCACCAGTCGGGGCGGGGACATCCCCGACGCAAACGATCGCCCCGCGACCGGGAAAGTCGGGCGGCGCCAGCTCCCAGCCCTCGGAAACTTCTCGGGTTTTCCACAAACGCCTCCCTTGCGGTAAGAGGTGGAGACCTGCCGTCTTGATGCCTCCAGGACAGCCTTTCAGGACGTGCAGGCATTCATTGTTTTCGGGAAAGACAATGACGGCTGTATTGTGAAATTATGAAGGATTAATTTTCTCTTTATGTGTCTTCTTTCTATACATGGAGAAAATTTGCGAAGATTTTGAAGAATACAAAGAGCCATATAAGAATTATATTAGCAGAAAATCTGCTCAAGTATTGATGACATTTTAAATTTTCGAACAAAAGAATTATATTGAAGAAAATTTTTTAAAAGGAATAAAACCTCATTATAAGAAACATCACGTCCGCAAAAATCAAAGGCAGACATTTGCACATTTAGTTTGAGTTTAAATATTATTGCAGCTGTTTTTATTTAATAGACATGTTTCATTTCCTAGTTCATGTGGAATTATGCATTCATTTTCATTTTGGAAAATTCTCGTTCGTTGACATTTGTACAAGTTTTTGTACTATCAAGTGAAAATTGTAATGAAATTTCAAATTTTGGTATTTGGAACCCCTTTTTCCACCACAAACTCTCCATATCTCTCAAAATGCCGTTGTCGCTACCCCAATTATTTAATTATGTTCCGTGAAGATACGGAAGTTAAATAATTCGAGACTCCGCAGATTGCTAGTCGGGTGACTGTGTGGGGTCCCCGGTTACTAACGCCGCCGAGCCCCTGGCTGAAGGGATAAGAGGCACTGACTGACAGTGACGTGGCGAGACTTGACAAAAATAAAACTTAATGGAGGATTACTCCTAGCAAGAGCTGAATGCCCAGCGAGGGCTTGGAAGTGCATTGTGTTGAGGAAAACGCAACAAATAAAAAATAAATTTAAAAAAATTGTTTTCATAGCCAACTGCTGCAAATGGAATCACGGAATTGGAGAAATTTCATGCCAATTCCGTGAAAAGAGAGAGAGCGCATTCTGTGATACACTTATGCTTCGAGCACTGAATTACTCTGCGTATAATCACGAATTGTTAAATAATTAATAACATATATTAATTAATAGTTAGTAATATAATATAATTAGTAATACAACATTATGTAAGAAGATATATTTCATCGTCTGAGTAAAGTTGAAGAGATGATGAGGAGCGTGATCATCGCGTTTATATTAATAATACTATATTATTTTGAAATATCCTATTCTCTGTAGGTATTGGATGTAATGCGTAGTAGATAACAATATATAATTGATATAAATTAGATAATAGTTGAACATGATAAATGTTCACTCGAAAACTGCATTAATATAAATTGTTCAGTCACATTTTACTGTGGAAGCGTAAGATAACATAGTATCTACCGTTAGAATAAGTCAATTCAAATTGAAGAAAACGCAGATTTGGAAGGAACGCACCGCTGGTGAGGTATGGAAATCTCTGGAAATATTTATTTTTTAATTCAACGCGCGATAATTGTCTGATATTTATCAAGTAATTAGTTTATTCGGCGATTTTTGCTTAAAGACGTTATGCTCATTAAATAATAATCTGTATCTTTTCTGAATCCATTCCACCCCAATCCACTCCTTTTTCTCTTCCATGCAGATAACTATAACACGTAGACATCTCATTTCGTGCAGTTCTGTGAGATAATCTCAGACGTCGCTGATGTCCAAAATAATCACACAATAAAGTTAAAGTTTTCGTCATCTGGCAAAATAACGTTCAATATATTGCCATCATAAATTTACTGACTAGGGACCACTTTAAATTATTGGTACAATAAAGATCCGGAGCTGTAATAAACACTCGATTTCAATTTTGAATTAAATGAATTCTATCCTATTGATCCTTCCGATATTGTCGGAGGGTGTTACATAATTCGGAGGTGAAATATATTGTGGTTTTATAACAAAGTACACACTAAAAAATAATGACTTTCAACTATTTGTACGGATACTTGAATATACTTTCTACACGTACACACATGTGGCAAAAAAGTGAAAATTGTGCATTCTTGGTCCCTGCTATCTTATGTGAAATGTGAATTGTGTGAAAATCTTGTGTAAATTCATTACAAGCTGCCATATTCGAACAAAATTTTCTATTCTCGATTGTAATTTATTTCAATTGACATTAATATCTACCAGTGTTATCAAAAGATTTTTTAAACTAACCTTGTTTGTTTCAAATCATTCTTAAGGAGAAGCTCAACAAGTTTTACCGACACTCCTGCACTCTTGTGTGGTGATGTAGAACTCGGTGTTACGGAGTTGTAACTTACCTCTTCAGAAGGCGGTAATTTCAAATTCTTCATGTAAATTATTATTAATATTATTACTATTATTGTTGTTGTTGTTTTCATTAATAGCTTAATGTTTTTTAATTGCTCTATCCAATTACATCCTAAAATATCTACAGAACACTAACTGGAATATTTTGTTTTCTAATCTTTTGCGTCGGCGCTAGCTTGTTGATTTTCTCCCACCTTTTTCCCCAGCTGCTCTCTGTCGGCGCCTAAAAGCCCGGGAGTCGCCCGATTTCATCCCGCTGTCAGTTTCCCCTCACTCGTACTTCCAGTCCACCTCTTCCACTTTTGACTTCTTCAGAAAGCATAGCCCGATTGCATCCCGGCTGGATGTTTGGGGGAGAAACAGAAAACGATGTATTGACGTGTACATCCATGTGTGACGCAAATCAATGTTGTCGCACCTGTCGAGGGAAAATCTCGAACACAGATATGGCATAATCTTAAACTATGTGTGCTATGTAAGTAAAATATTTTAGCTAGATAGCCTTGCCCCTCCACCTTGGAGCAGATCACCATATTCGTTCAAATCAGTTTATTCACGATATTCACTTCAAAATTATTTAATACACATTGATTCCAAAATAACAAGCTCGCTTTACTCATTCTCTCTGTTACAATACAAGAGTAATACAAAAGTAAGAGCATCAAAATGCGAATTTCTTCTTTTTCTGTTTCTTGTGCAAATACAAAAGTGAAAGAGCGATTTTCCAAGCACTGTTAATTGGACACACCCATTCTTGTACTCATGAAAAAAAACTAACAGCATGCAATCCAACTATTCCTTTTTCGGGAAGAAATCGAAAGATTTGACCCTGAGATGGTATTGGGATTCGTCCAAAAGAACTGCCACGGCCCCCTGCGATATATACCGCTCTGTTAATAATTTTCAGTGAGGAGCTCCCCAAATATGAGGTAGTCTATACGACTCTAAGCGAATAAAGTCCCTTAGACTTTAGTCGCTTAGAGCACTAATTGATGTCACTGCACAGCCTCTGACTGGAAGGTCCTAGGATTCGAGCCTCCACTAAGCCAGGATTTTTGGCACTACCCACATAGCTGAGTCGAATTCAGCCGCTGTGTGGAGGACAAATCTAGCGCCTGCCCGCTCTGAGTTTTCGGTAGTGCAGTGATTTCCTGCAGTTTTCGGCGGTTTCTCTAATCACCACCAGGCAAATGCCGGAGCAGTACCATAACAAACGAGCCACAGACCGCGGGGGATCTTTCTTTCCTCCTCCTTGTCCTATCCTCACCCTTACACACACTTATATTTATATGCACAACCCTAGCACACTTGTCGGGAGCCTAAAACGTGTCCTGTCTGGAGCGGTGTTTCCGGGAGATACCTGTTTGGGGGAACCCGCATGTCGACGTGCACGTCGGATCCGGATCTCGCCATCCAGCTGGGAAAGAACACCACCACTTCCCGCGATAAATACATGCATTATACGTACGGGAGTAATAATATTAGCAGTTGGCACATCCGGAAACTTCAGTCAATCAATCAATGCATCTCCGTCCTATATCATTACCTGCATGGCATGCTATAATATACCCGTGGCCTCTTCTTCTTGGTGCTTTATATTACTCAAGCAGTGGGTGAGAAAGTAAAAAGTACTAACGGAGCCCGGCAGACGTTGTTCTGCCCTTCATCTCCGTCTTTCTCCTTCCTTCTCTCCTCTCTCTCCGTCCCCCTCTCTTTCTCTCGTTTCCCTCTCTTTCTCTCTCGTCTCCCCCTCTCTTTCTCTCGTCTCCCCCTTTCTCTTCGTCTCCCTCTCTTTCTCTCTCGCTGTCTCCCTCTCTCTTTTCTCTCGTCTCCCCCTCTCTTTTCTCTCTCGTCTCCCCTCTCTTTCTCTCTCGTCTCTCTCTTTTCTCTTCTCGTTCCCCTCTCTCTCTCTCTCCGTCTCCCTCTCTCTCCGTCTCCCTCTCTCTCTCTCTCCGTCTCCCCTCTCTCTCTCTCTCCGTCTCCCTCTCTCTCTCTCTCCGCCCCCTCTCTCTCTCTCCCTGTCTCCCTCTCTCTCTCCGTCTCCCCCTCTCTCTCTCTCTCCGTCTTCCCCCTCTCTTCTCTCCGTCTCTCTCTCTCTCTCCGTCTCCCTCTCTCCTGTCTCTCCTCTCTCTCTCCGTCTCCCTCTCTCTCTCTCCGTCTCCCTCTCTCTCCGTCTCTCTCTCCGTCTCCCTCTCCGTCTCCCTCTCCGTCTCTCTCTCCGTCTCCCTCTCCGTCTCTCTCTCCGTCTCCCTCTCCGTCTCTCTCTCCGTCTCTCTCTCTCCGTCTCTCTCTCTCCGTCTCTCTCTCTCCGTCTCTCTCTCTCCGTCTCTCTCTCTCCGTCTCTCTCTCCCTCTCTCTCTCTCTCTCTCTCTCTCTCTCTCTCTCTCTCTCTCTCTCTCTCTCTCTCTCTCTCTCTCTCTCTCTCTCTCTCTCTCTCCGTCTCTCTCTCTCCGTCTCCCTCTCTCCGTCTCCCTCTCTCCGTCTCTCTCTCTCCGTCTCTCTCTCTCCGTCTCTCTCTCTCCGTCTCTCTCTCTCCGTCTCTCTCTCTCCGTCTCTCTCTCTCCGTCTCTCTCTCTCCGTCTCTCTCTCTCCGTCTCTCTCTCTCCGTCTCTCTCTCTCCGTCTCTCTCTCTCCGTCTCTCTCTCCGTCTCTCTCTCGGTCTCTCTCTCCGTCTCCCTCTCTCTGTCTCTCTCTCCCCGTCCCTCTCTCCCTCCGTCTTCCCTCTCTTCTCTCCGTCTCCCTCTCTCTCTCCGTCTCCCCTCTCTCTCTCCTGTTCTCTCTCTTCTCTCCCTCCGTTCCCCTCTCTCTCTGCTCCCCCTCTCTCTATCTCTGTCTCCCCTTCTCTCTCTCGTCTCCCCTCTCTCTCTCCGTCTCCCCCTCCTATCTCTCCCCATCTCTCTGTTTCTCTCTTCCTGATCCAGTCTGTGTGACTCTCTCATTCACATTTAGTTGCAGATTCTGCATGTATCTGAGCAGTTGGAGAAATATCGAATAGAATATTCAAGGCCTTATCCTGCAGATTGCAGTGTGAGAATCTTCTTCATTTGAGCCCTTCAGTCTCAAAATTTTAATTTTAATGTCCTAGAACGTTTTGTTTAGGAGTTATTTAACGACATAGATTTTTTAAATGCTGCTGAGTGTTGCGGGTTGCATTTGACATGAATATTTAGTTTTGTTCGGCAGCGCCATTCAGTGAAGATACAACAAAATTAACAGCACATAAACCTACTGGGTAAAAAAATGCGTAGATGTGCCAACTTTCATGGAGATCGGTCACACGGTGTCTAAGTTAACCGCTCTTACATACCAACATCCATTATATACGTTGTAACGTTGCACGTTGTGCGGTAAAAACTCACGTTCGGGGACAAACAACCACAAAACATGAATTTTGACTTCACAATGTATTAGAGGAAGTAATTTACTACGTATAGAAACAGGAATTATCTAACTTTTCGGTATCCGGAACCTACTATACCACTTGTTCTTCGAAAAAATCGCCGTTTTCTGCCGCGGCATATTCTCTATACTACGTACGACGTATGCGAGAAAGTCTCTGAAGTACTGCTGCCCTATTATAACGCATTTTTTCAAACTACTGGAAAAATCAAATTGCGTAATTGACAAATTAGCTTTAAAGGCTTTAAATCACCTAGATTTCAAAGTCCGGGAAATAATCAAAAAATCCGGAAAGGTTACTCCCCCCACCTCGCGTCGTGCAGTTTTCCGCCACTTCGTCGCCTCCACGGAAACGTGCAGCGGAATTGACGAGGTCCGGAAGCTGCGGCCGTCAAAGCCGATTGGCGACGGCGCTGATCCTCGCAAAATATGCGGGGAACGCGGGAAAAAAATCGGTCCGCGCGCGTTCGCGATAACGAACCTCCCCAGAGGAGGAGCAGGTCGGGGCAGATCGATGTCGGCGGTGGCGTGGGAGGCGGCGGCGGTGGGGGCGGGGGCGGCAGCGGTGATAGCAGAAGCGACAGCTGCCTCCGAGACAAAAACCCGGGCGCCTCGGCGCAAAACCCCGCCCCTTTGTCTGGCCCCACCCACGCCACCGGCGCCTTCCTTTCCGCTCTCGCTCTTCGCCCTTGGCTTCACGGCTGCCTCGGCGGTCGCCCGCGCCTGCGACATCGCGCTTCACGCCCGCGTACTTCATCGTCTAACACCCCTGTGGACCCGCTTCAACGCTGTTAACAGTTCATGAAGTTGCAAGGATCGATAGCGCAATAGTGCTGAATACCAACACCAATTTAGTTACATCTCAATCGAAAAGTCATCCTTCTCTAGTTTGCCGTTAGAACTCGTTGGAATTGTGTGTTTATATTTCAATAATGCTACCTGGTTATTTGAATTAAACAATAGTTATAGTTTTGTATAGCCCTGCAAGATTTATTTAGTGTATTTTGATACTGTATGAAATCTTTCTATACTAGCATATTTACATTATATACATTATTATTGTATGTATGTATGTATGTATAATGTAACTATGCTAGTATAGTAAGATTACAACTGTAATTTATAAGGTAAGCTTCTGTCAACAGATTTTTATTGTAAAATGTATTAAAAGTTATACACTAAAATTGTTAAAATATACTATTAAAAAACCGGTCTGAAGATGGCTAAAAGGTGTAGCCGAAACGTCATCAAAATGCTATATGTAATAATATTCGTTGAATACATTTATTCTTGAATATCAAAAATAATTGGAACTGTTTGATTAAAAATAATATAAGCATTAACGTGAACCCATTAATGCATGCATCCTACATGCAAGTCATTAATGTCAAATTTCTGTTAAGGCCGACCAGCACGGTGCAGTTTTTGTGTAGATTGGACGAACCGAAAACATGCAGACCAAATATCACGATTTCTGCATGCAGACTTTTGAGCATGTTCGTGATTTTTCATGCAGAAAGCTTACAGTTTGACTCAAGCGCCTGTAGCGGCAGAATCGTTTACTAACGGATTTGTGTACCCGACGCAACGGTAATCGATCATTTCAATGTTGGATTAGGTGTCAAGATGCGTTTGTTTGACGTGATATTGTGATAAACTACCTCTTTCCGTATTCCTGCCTTCCTATTTTTCTTCTCTATGCTTCTCATGGGTAACTAATACTTAATAGCCTTACGCGCGCACAGACACACCGCCACTGAACGCACTCGGACGGCGGAATTCACTTGTTAACCGGAAAACCCCTAAAGGCGTCTTGTGGCGATTCATACAGAATTCATGCAGAAAACGTACAGACCGTGTATGCGCCACTTTTGGCTTTTATACTTCTAGTTCGAAATCTGAACGTTTCTATTCAAAATGATAAAATGAAAGAAAACTACCGTGTACACCGGCCTTAAATCAAACATCAATAATAAAATATTCCCATCAAGTACCTACAAATACAATATGACTAGCAAGAAAGGATGCATTCGTAACAAAAGAAATGCAGATTTGTTTGAAATAAATTTGTGGCATCTGAAAGATCGACAGGGATACATTCGCTTAAGTTTTGTTTAATAAAAATTGGCCATTTGTTTCGAGTGTTTTGATACGTATTTCTTGTTGACAGAATTTGCTTGTCACCATTTCAGAGGGCTTTGGAGGCTTCATTTTTCAGCATTTCCGTCTCAGAAATATTCTCGTCAGCTTACATTTGATGAATCACCTTTGGTTGAAAGATTAGAAGGTCGAATGTAAAATATTAACCTCTCTGGAGACTTCACTCGTAATTTTCGTTCGCCAACACCAATGTTTTCCTCGTTTACACACTCGTTAATGATAGCTTATAT
Source organism: Teleogryllus occipitalis (assembly GCA_011170035.1). NCBI lineage: Eukaryota > Metazoa > Arthropoda > Insecta > Orthoptera > Gryllidae > Teleogryllus > Teleogryllus occipitalis. The sequence continues at coordinate 117,507 of BLKR01000280.1, forward strand.
GATAATTTTTAATTCGAATAATGAAAAAAGTCTTAATTTTTTTTGAAAAATCGTTTTACCCAATTACACTTACTTTGGAAAACAAAAAGGAATGAACGACTGTCAAAAATTTACAGATGGAATAATTATGTGTCAATTGCAGCAGTGGTGAAGTTTCTTACCTGCGTGACAGCTCTCACACCTCTTTTGGAATACTTTCAGTCAAGTTGCTTTGGAAGATCCTGTAGGATAACTGAAAGAGAATCGAAATAAACCTCTGGTACTCCATGAAAACGGGAACTCTGAGTTAAATCATAGGGAATTGAATGGAAACAATTGAGAGAGGAATCTGTGTGTTGTGGGAGGTAATACGAATGTCAATCGCAGCGCGACAATCATGTTTCGTGTTAGAAATATTGTAATCTCGTAAATTTCAATACATTCAAAGAATAATAGACCCTTGTATTCTTCTTCGCCGCGTCCTTTTTCTTTTTCTTCGGTTCTAGGAAAAAATGGAACCACATGAAATGTTCCATTTTTTAACCATTTTTTTTAACAGGACGTCAAGTATTTCCTTACCTATATCGTGTTGCAAATTTTGTAACAAGATATTGGAAACGAAGTATTTAGCGTCTTGTTAAAAAAATCGTGAATGATCAAATTATAACTATTTATTATTTCTGTTATTATGTAGGTACGTGATGCTTTGATATTGCCTACAAAGCGACTGACACAATATAAAAATGTTCATGCCTCGTTTGGTACTTGAAACCACAATTTAAGAATATGAAATTACAAAATACATGCATTTGGAACTGAATATAATACAGTAACGGTGAGTAACAATCTGTGTCGGCTCGTGGCTGTGAAGTTCGGAAAGGAGCTAGAAGGGAATTCAAAATGTATACCTACTTACCTTAATAATTGAAATTTCTTTTTTCTTGTATGCCAAATCGAACCTTACAGGATGCATAGTTGTCTGTGATGTCTTCATTCATCGTTTTTTATTAACTGCAGAAGTTTTTTTTTAATTACAATATTACTCGATGAAAAAAGTCTCTCGTCTGAAATTGTACTCCTCAGGTATGTTTTTGTGTGTTTCAGACAGGAAAAGGTGGTTTCCATCGGTGCAGTCGTAGAGACATAACGAGGGAAAACAATTGGTAAGTGATCGCAAAAATGACTTTATAGTAAGACGAAATAGGGCTTACTTTTTATAAACACTAATTTACATCCAATGAACTCTTTTGAAAACATCAAACATGACATTTGTCAAATAAAATAGTTTTGAAGCACGACTACCAGAAATTTGAAATCAAAACTGTGTATGTCGTGATGAAAGGCTATGCCAAGCTGAATAGGTTGATCATTACTGTTCAGAGCAAACTGTGGATTCGGAAACGTCTTTCAGCTTTTTCCGTTTGCTCACATTTACACTTAATAATTTAGACTTGGATCTCTTGCGGTTCGCAAGAGCTCCAATTCTAAACTATTAAGTGTTTTATTAAGATTTTAAGGTTATTATTATTATTATTATTATTATTATTATTATTATTATTATTATTAAGGTTTTTCAATTGGAATGCTTGGTCCAGTGCAGATATAATTGCATAGTATCTCATGTCTAAAAGAAAATGAGTTCTAATAATAGATGAAAAAATATGATTGCTTTACAACAGTATTATAACATCAAATTCAAGCGATGTGCTTAGGAGTGTACATTGTTGCAAGAATGGGCTTTCTTCTGATCCTTTTAAATGGCCGAACATCATATCCGCACCATAATAATAAAACTGACCTACTATTTTTGCTGATAGTCAAATGGTACCGAAAGTTTGTTCTATAACGCAAACAAGTATCTATTGTTCTGTGATCACTTACATTATGCCAGCATAATAAACGATCTACAACGGCTTCATCGGCATTAGAAAATTTGTGTTACAGGACACTGCGACATCTGGTAATCTCTGTCGTATCATTTTTGTGCACTTAAACAGACGTCAATTCTGTCTGAACAAAATTATTGATGTATTATGAAATGCATGTAATTAATTCATTTTGAAAACTCTTTGATTCATCACTGAATGCATATTTTATCTTAGAACACTGGTATTCAATCTCTCCAAGACTCCATGATATCAGCAACGTCAACAGTTCCTTAAAATTCCCACAGCGAACTGCTAATTCTTGCTTACTTAATTACAGTAATGTATCAATGTATATTTGGCTGTTTAAACGAAGTTTAATTGAACTGCACAATACATAGTCTAGCGTTTTCCTTCAAGGAATCTCAAATTGAATGAGGAATCTGAACTGATGCATTATATGCTCAGCCGAATGTACGTGTTTATGCAACGATCGAACTACATTCAACAGAGCGGCAAATTCTTCTCTTCCAAACGTTACTTTTACTGCCAAAAATCAAGTATGACCAACAAAACAATTTCTGTTAAGTTGGAGAGGAACACAACAACGGGTTATGAACAATAACTATGTAAACAATGAACATTGTGTTGTAAACAATAACCATTTGAAACTAAATTTGTAGGTTTTTTCTGGATCTTTAACTTCTTTTGTACAAGATATATAGAGAGAATCAGTCGGATGCCCACATTTTAAAACGTCCTTCATATATCAGTCTTTCCAAGTGAAAGCGCATTTCTAATGAAATACACACTCTATCATACACAGATTCACATTAACAAACACCACATCACTATTAAAGAAGGGAAATATGAACGAATTCCATACTGAGAGAAGAATCGTATTTCTTTGGCCTCTCCTGCACCAGCACGTCAACAGCGGCTTGGAGTCCACGCTGTTATCGCGTGTAACGTCACAGCTGTGGCTTCACGATTGTAGCAACCGTTCAGGCAAACCGCACCACGGAGGTTGAGAGGCATCAGAAAGCGAACTTCACTTCAACGGCCGCCGTCTTCGCCAGTTTTAACTGCCCGGGAGTTCCGCGCGCATGCCCTTCAAAAATACACTTACGCTTCTATTAAAAACAAAATACTTGTAGTTCTTAATGAGGAAAATAAATTTAAAATATAATTCTCTCATAAAAAATCAGGGGAGGTAGGTGTAGTGGAACATTCGAAATATTTATGTCACTTCGCCTTCATCTGAACAGCCGCCCCTGGTAGACGGATGTGGGCGGCTGAGAGTGCTCAGGTAATTTTTAACCCGTTGACAACTGCATAAAATCTCTACTAATACTTTATAATTGTGCTGCTGCTGTGTTAGAATATAACGAATCATTGTCGGTTTCTTGGGCTTCTTTTTAATGTACGAATTAAACTTATGTTTTCGTACTTTATTGTGTATGTTTTCTACCAGAGAAAATGTCATCACGAAGAGCAAACAAAATACTTGTAGAGATGATTTCGAGTAAAACCCATTTCATAAACTACAAGTTGTAGCTACAGTTATCTAAGCGCAAATCCTACCAGATATGTGGACCCAAGTGCGAAAGCAGATGAAACATTAGAACACAAAGCGATGCCTAGATATGCAAAAAATATTATATACAGTAAATTAATGTAATCATTTGGTAAATTTTAGCATAGCAAAAAACGGCGATCTGGGCGAAACAAATTAGACTTGCGTTCCAAGATAGAAATCAAGCCATCTTCGCCTTTTATATTCCTTATAGAAGAAGAAGAAAAGAAAAACTCATAAAACTCCAGGGAAAATCATAAAAGGGGAGTCATAGGATTAAAATCACACACACACACACACACACACACACACACACACACACACACACACACACACACACACACACACACAAAAGAAACAATGTACAGAAAGGATAAACTATCTGTAATGAGAACCAACTACCATCATTAAATTCACCCCGGAACATGTCCATAGAATATAATATTATTTGCCAAGGATGTGAAAATTCCTTTAATAAAGACTGGATTTAATGCGGATTTTGAAAAAAGTGGTGGCATGAGTATTGTAAAGTCTATGAAGGCAATGGGGCAGTGGTTTTTGTGTGCGACCATTTCCCAGCCAGTCGGTCGGTGCATAATTTTTGCCACTCTACCTGCGTGCTCTTACACTTCACTTACACCGGCCACAGTTGGCAATTGTCATTAAATTTTGTTTTATTATTTTACTTCAATTATCTTATTTGACTTATCTCTTACGTGTCTTCCATTCTCCAAGAATTATATATTTAATATCGTTTTGCGGGAGAGATAATGACTCCATTGCTGCACCATTAAAACGAGCAATTGCATAAACAGGTATTGCATATTAATATTTTCTTATTCGAAGTCGAAAACTCATATTGAGTTTTAGTATTTAAACACAAGTATTATTCCAAATACGTTTTTATCCTTAAACAAGAACTTTAAGAAAAGGTAAGATATTCTGTGGTTAAATATTTTTTTTAATTTTAAGTGGAAGCTTTTAAATATTATGAATTCATAAATAATTTTCTTATAAAATTTTGAAAGGTAAGTTCCAACATTTATTTCTAACACAATTCTTCACATGCTCTTCATGCTTATGGAAAACTATTAAATTTATATTCAAAGGAGCACAATACAATAACGAAATTTGAAAAGGATGAAAGGATAACATTTAAACAAAAATCGAAACATTTTAAATTTCAACGCCAGTGCAATACCATTTTATATTTGATTTTGAGAAATTAAGAACATATACTGTGTTGAAGTATTTTTCATGAGACTCTTATTGAGAGACATTATGTTTATTAATCACTCGTGTAGCAAAGACATTTGAGTGGATTTTTGCCTTTGAAAAGTCAACTAATCCTCTCGCTGCTACTCGTCCACTTCCCCGCCCCGTTCCCAACCTCCCTTCCCTTCGCTACCCCTCCCCTCTCCCCTCCCGCTCCTCATGCGCCCTCGCTGCAGTCGTCCCTGCTGCCCGTGTTCGTGCCGCCACCCCGAGAGACTGTTGGCGCCGTCGCCCCCGCGGCAGCCACCCATGTCGCCAGCCGACAGCTCCCCCTTTGAAATACAATCGCCATTTCTGCGCCCGCGGCGGCGGAGACACCATCCGCCCCCACCACCACCCTTGCCGTCCCCACCACATCTACCCCCACCGCCGCCACGCCGGCTCTAATCACCGCCATCACCCCACATCATCCTTCAGTCACTGTCACAATCACTGTCACTCTCTCTGCCACATTCTACGCCACATCCACACCCTTTAGCACTGCAACTGCCTCTGGCACTATCACTGTCAGTGCCACTGCCACTTGCACTGTCTCTGTCAGTGCCACTATCAGTCCCACTGCCACTGCCACTGCCACTGCCACTGTCATTGCCTCTGTCATTGCCACTGCCACTGTCATTGCCTCTGTCATTGCCACTGCCACTGTCATTGCCTTTGTCATTGCCACTGTCGGTGCCACTGTCACAGCCTGTCAGAGCTACTGTCGCAGCCACAGGCGCTGCTACTGCCTCTGCCTCTGTTTCTTTCGCCGCCGCTGGCAGCCCGACCGGCGACAGGGCCGGGTCGGGGCCGGGGCCCACAAAGGCGGGCGGGTGGCTGATTGGAGGCGACACGCGGGGGCCCAGCGCCGCTAAATATAGGGCCCCGCGGCGCGTTTTGTCAGCGCGCTCCGCGGCGCTAATTAATTCTGAGGGCGCAGGAAATAGATTATGTGCGCGCGCGCGCGAGCGGTGGAATTAGCTGCAGGTTTTACACGCGGGCGGGCGAGGGCGGGGGCGAGGGCGGGGGCGGGGGCGGGGGCGAGGGCGCGGTTGGCGAGACGGAGGCGGCGCGAGTGACAGCGGGTGCGCTCGGGGTGGCGGTGGCGGTGGCGGTGGCGGGGCTGGCGGTTTCATATTTGGATCACTGGCACTGGAAAGGATGTAGAGTACACTTCTGCGTGAAAGCCCCTCAGTTCGATTAACTGTAAAAATGAAGTCCTATTGTTCAGATCAAATACGGTTTATGTTGTCCGCCTATTCTCGGAAGAAAGTAGGAACAAATCAGTTTTGATATTTCACATTTTTAGTTTTATTCTAAGCAATCAACCTGTATTTACATTAAAATAAGAACATTTACAAAATGTCTCATTTTGATATTAGAACTAGAACTTCAAACTGAGGTGACTTCTGCCAGAACGATGTTCGTATTTCTGATAACTTAATGTATATTTGATGGGACAACTACATTTCACAATCTACACATTTGTGTTAAATTGTTTGCCTTAATTTATTGACATATAATATTTAAAACTGCTTACATGTTTTCTCAATCAACTACTACTTCCTAAAGTTATAGAAAGAGCAGGAAAACCTGGTACCAACAGTGATTCTGGACATGCTAGTAGAAGTAAGTCGATCATTAAGTACCGTAGAGATAACGATGACAACATAAGGGAGGTAGAATGGGGGTTGTGGCGATAACGTCTAAGCGAAGTTTGTATCCACCGATAAGTGTGACGGTGTTGATGTCAATAACGAAAGCTGATTGGTAGCGGAAAGGAGGAAGTGTGGTGACGGAGGCGAGTCCTTTTGCAGTGGAGACGGTACGGGTTTAGGAAGGAGTGGAAACGGTGGTTGAGGCGGCGGGCGGCAACGGGGTCGGTGGGGGTGGGGGTGTTGAGGAACGTGTTGGGGGGATGGGGGCGGTGTGTGTGCTTGTGGTTGGGTTTGGGGTTGGCGCTGCGGGTGCAAAGATAAGAGTAATGAAGAGGAACGAGGGGAAAAATGGAGGACTGAGTCGAAGGCGAAAGGGGCTTTCCGCCCTGCCTGAGATTTATGCTTAAGACGTCGGCGCGGGTGTCATTAATAAATACTTTCATGTTTCATTTTGAGTCTTCATTATGCGAGAGAGTGTGGGTGGGTGGGAGAAGCGTCAGAGAAATGTCCTCGCGGTCCGGTGCCCAGTTCATTCACGCTCCCCACTGAAGCCAGCTCGCGCATTCGTCGTGACAGGCTAATCATTCCCGTGGAATGTTTGTCATAATTTTCATATGTTTGGGCTTTCCAATTATCGTTTCCGTTTCTTTACATTACAATAATTCACAACCTATTGATATTTATCGTCTTTCATGTTTCTCAGATCACCGAAAGTCTCATTTCCATTTCAGTATCAGTAAGTCGTATTCAACACTCCAACTTAATATTAAAATAGACATTGGCCCGTTAGGAAAAAAACGAATCCCTTGAACAAATTAATAAAACAATTTTTACTGTATAACAAGGTTTTAGAAATTATTTATACTATCCGATTAATTAAATGATGTGTTTGCCATTGTATTCATACTTATTAGGAAATGTGCATAGTAAATACTTTTTGTTTATCTATGAGCAGACTCCGTTTCAAATGACTAAATTGTAGTGCTCTTTCTTAAGAAATGAGAATCGATTGCAGTCGCTGACCAGGGGGTTTTCAGGTTAGGAAACCGAAATTTCGCATCAAACTTTCTGTCAGTCATTGAGTTTCTCCTTGCAAGGGTCTTTTTTTAAAAGTAGTTTCATGTGAAGAATGCCGAAGACGTGTGTATCAACTTAAATGAAGACTGAGAACATAATAACATGTGAGACCACTTCTAGTTCGGCCTCTGAGCATCCACGTAGACTGTTTTAAAGTTAACGTCACTATCTGTGGTCCCTTTAGAAATCGCATGAGGAAGTAAGAGCAACTTTGGTCTCCGAGCAATGACACCTGTATCTTTGCATCGTGCAGCATTTTAGTAGTGACTTCTAATAAGAGCGATTTATTGAAGTGAAAGGTGGACGTTTAGTTTTAATGTATCATATGTTTAAACAATACATTTTTCAGTGTTAAATGAGAAACCTTATTCCAGAGAAGAAAATAATTTGATTTTTGTTTGCTGGAGATAACACATTCGAAGATGAAAATATTGCCATAGAGGCAAAATTGCAAGAGTTAAATGATCTACGTTCAACTCTTACTAAACTTACTTGCGCTAAAATTATCGCTGTTAACAAGGACAATTATAAAAAGTAGCTTATTTCATTTCAATGTTATAATAACAAGTAATGAAATTGTCTTAATTGATTGTCGAGACCCGGACCACATGGGCTGATCAACCACCTGATCACTGCAATGTTCATGGTACAATACTTATAAATGATGTGAAAGTAATTTGATTGGAAAATGATTATGTTGACGTCCCCGAATATAAAGCCATGATCCACTTCAGTTGCTGGCAGAATAATTCTAAGTGATGACGCATTGTTCCTACATCTGAAACTTTATATTAACAATTTTTATGGCTTCGGCGATGTAAAATATCAAGTTCAAGTTCGAATTAACTCTACACTCAACTCCAATACTTTTATCTTGACAGTGACACCAAATAATAAAGAACTACATGCTTTCTAAAACTGAAAAGATTTATTGGTGCTTTTACACATGGTTTCAGAACATACGATTCGTAGAGGTAGGTATACACACCCACTAAGCCATTCTCTTCTCTTCACTGCTCTGCCACTACGCACATGAGCCAGATTCTTTGCACTCTCATGGGGATATTTAGGGTGAGTCACGTAAATTTAGCACCTCCTTCAATTTTTGAACGGGTGAAGTTATTGTCATGCAGTTTTCACGCAACTGCATGAGCGAATCGGGTTAGTTTACAAATATTTCATTTTATCATATTTTAGTTGAAAAATTTTCATTTTATCACATGTATTATACTAGATATTGAGACAACTTTCTTTTTCAAATAGAACTATACATACTTTTTAGTTTATCATGACGAGCATAAAAAGGTGAATTCAATGATATACATGTTTCCATATGTTGGATTAGCATTTGTTTAGGAATTTTGATTTTTTGCGACTCGTGTTTAACGAACGCCCCGACCGCGCGTTAGCAGGGAGGACGCTGCATGACCTTGGGTGGTGGACTGTTAAATTCAAAATATCCTTTAAATACAAGTCGCAAAAAAATCAAATTTACTCAAAAAATATTTAACATATGGCAATATTTACATCATTGGATTCGTCCTTTTACGCTCGCCATTATAGACTTGAAAATATGTATAGTTTCATTAAAACGAAGTTACCTCAATATCTCGCAAAATACAATTGATCAAATGGAAACGAGTACATACATCAATTAGCCCCATTCCTTCATGACTTTCCGTGAAAACTACATTGCAATAACTTCAACCGTTTAAAAATTACAGGAGATACTAAAGTTACGTGACTCATCCTGTATAAATAAATACACAAACGGATATACCCTTTCAATAGGGCATGAAAGTAATGCTGTATTGATTGCAAGAAGTGCTCTTGGGAAAGATTTGGCGTTATATTATCTCTCGAACACGATGTTTAAATGATAGGATAGGTACTTCAAAAATGAATGGAGGTATTAATTTGTCATATAATTTATGTATTTTAGATAAGTAATATACAAGTACATAGAAAAAGTGCAATAATCTTTGTCACTAGAAATGCAAACAATGTGACGTTAAGGTAGCTCAATATAATTAACATTTGTCATCGGAATTACATTTTTCATTCACTTAATCACTCAGTGCTTTACATTCTATTTCAACCTCGTACATTATCATACATTCTTTCTAAGGATTTGCAATCGCTTCAGGAAAGTCGTAATAAATATACAGAAGTGCAGTTCGCTTACAAACCTTCAACCACAATCCTGTTCTTTGGCTTTTAAAAACCTAAATATTTCATATCTCAGAAAACGTATGCTTGTCTATGTTTTCATTGTCTACGTTTCTCAGTCCACTTACTTTTTCCTTGGTAGTATACATTGTATATCCCATCTCAAATGTGCGCTTACGGTTTCACAGCTTTCTTTTCATTCTGCTGGTAAGTTACCATCGCTGATTGTCACCTCATTCTTCATTCGATCCGCATAATTGAAGTATTTTTAAGTACATAATTTAGTACAACCAATCAATGAATCCTACAATCACTACCCTGAAAAATGTCTAGTGCAAATATGTATAATTTTACATATTTCACCTGTCACAAAGCGCCTAAATTTAAGAATGTCTATTGATTCCAAACAACTGAATTTCTGCTTCAACTGTGTATTTACATGGACTTCTAACTCGTGTAGAATAAATAAAAAACAAAACCAACCAAAAAGGAAACCGGAGAGTGGTCTAGGTCGCAGCGCGGAGGGGCGAAGGCGGCGGGGCGGCGCTCACAGCTTGTAGCTCTGCCGCATCATCAGGTCGAAGTAGGCATCGTGATCGATGGAGGCGCTGATGCCGGCGTAGTAGTTGATGAATTCCTCTTCTGTCACCTGCGAGCGAAACGCACAAAACCATGTTACACTCACCTGCATCTGCTTGTTCCGGGGCAGGATTGCCAACGGTTTTCAGGCTCGGAACTTTTGAATTCCCTCGAATTTACGGAAACAACTCGATACAGCGAGCTTCTAGTTCTAGAGCTAAAGTTTATAGAATAAGGCAATTAGGTCTGAAGATTGAACAAAATATTAGAGGGACGATTTCAATGAAAATGTGTTTGTGGGAAGAGTCAAAATCACCTCAAAGAAGTCACAATGAATGTCCTGTGGGATCGTCTTAAATGCTTAAAAATCAACGCCCAGTAACTAAGAAATTCATTAGTTTTTTAAGACAAGTAAGTGCTATTATCTCCAAAATAAGATAATTGAAAGAGCAATTGTAGCACAAATCGTATTACGTTTGCTTCATCGTTTTCGAAATGTATTTAAAACTGAATTTGTAATTAATGTTTGTAATGTGTAGTTTAATTTTTTGTTAAAAATTTAATACGTGATTAATTTAATGTGTAATTTTTCACTCAACACTGAATCTATTAAAATTAAAAAAGAACTGTGGTCAAAGCCCGCCAAATGTGAAATGAATATTTCTCATTTTAAAAAGTTTAAATTTAGCTTAATGCGAGATGTAATGTCACGTAGGTGCTTCTTGTTCTTGTTGCTGTAAACTCACGACGCATACATTATAGAGCAGATGACTTTTTGTACTTACATTAGATTTTGATATTATTTAAGATCGTAAGTAGGGAACGTCGTCAAATTTTAGCAATACAAGATTTTCCAGAGTGAAAACAATCTACCGCTCGAAGTTAGCGTTCTGTAATGTGCCTCTTTTTCCAAAGGTTCTTCCAATGGAATTCGGCCTAGTAATATTCCAAATACATCACTGGATTGTCGAAAGGGGTGAGAAAAAGTTATTTGCATGGGCAGATTTTGCGATACTTACATTCAATTGAGAGTTACCTTAAAAAAATATGGAAGGACAATTGAAATTTGTCGGACTTTTATCATTATAATTTTCAGGTGTTAGATCAGTGTTCTGGACGAAATTACGATATTTAATTTTTTATCATGATTTGTAAACTATGTATTCCCTTGGAACAAATTTTGAGCGTTTCCCACTTTTCTTTTTAATCTTCTTCTTCTTCCTCTTCTTTGGTAAAATGGCACTCTTGCTTTCTTATACGAAAAATGCGAGCACAAGATAGTAGAGAAATTTAGCTCGATGTTCAAGGAAAATAACAATTATGTGAGCAAATCGTCAGGTTTTCAATAACTTTTTCATGGTTAAAACTTAAGTCATGAGCTAAAGAGATTGGTTTTTAACCATTTACAGAGGTTTCCCTTGAGGAATTCTTTCGAGTTTTTTGTAGAGCTTTTGATATACGCCTCACACAAGCACATTTTCGTGAAAGTGAGCTTTCTAATACTTTTGTTCAGTCTTAAATAAAATTTTGGTAAAATTTCCCTTTTCCTGTGTTCCTGCGTTAAAGCGTCCCGTATTGGGGTTTCAATATGTATTTTCAGACATATGTTTCTAAAACAATTTTGCCTCTCCACTGGCCACGAATCACCTCGTGCAGTTTGCACGTTGATGTTATATTTATCTTGTATTATATAAAAAGCACAAAAAGCAGAATGGACATTTTTTCACTTGGTAATGAAATGTGTTGGTATACGTAACACGTAACTGAAGATACGGTACAGACGTCAAAAATAGGGACAATGTAATGCATTTCTTATAGTGGAGGATTAGTAGTTTTTATTGAACAGATATACTCCAACCACAGGACAGTGATAAATTAAATATATTTAATAAAATCTATTGTATGGTTTGAAATACGCAAGTGAGGGCAATACATTGTGAATTTGGGGAATCATCGCGAATACAATACAGATCCATTAACTGCCGTAAATAACCGACATAGTCGGGCTTCAATCTAACGAGAGCTTTTATTGAATTAAGAATCTCGTTACAAAAGTATTAAGATGTTGACTCGTAGCTACTCAACCACTTATGACATTATATATGTTTCCAAATAGAATGTACATCGTACTTTCCCTGTACGAGGGAAATGTTAAAGATTAGTATTCTGTTTAGTATTTAGGAAATCAAAAAAATAGTATCCTAAATGCAAATACCATCACTATTTCTCGATTTTGTACGTATTTTGTTGTAAAACATTTTTTTGTACAATTTCCAGATGAAGTTTTGGAAACTATTGTATTAGCAATATTTACAGCATGCAATTCACACTCACACACAGCTTGATTCAAAAGCAAAATAGTGATTTAAGAGGTTAATTTAGATTTATTTATGTTATTTTTAATAACGTTATTATGAAATATTTTAATGTCGCCAAAGAATATATTATGAGTTACTGTTATGAGTTACTGTTGATGTGTTAAGTAGTAATATTTACACTGCATTTATTATGAAATTTATTAACATGCCCATCCATTTGAAACACGTGATTTGAAAGAACACGCTTTTGAACATATGTACAGTGCATGAAGACAGTGTAGTTAGTGCAACTTACAGACACAGATTGTTAGGGCATGACTGCAGTGTCAGCGTTGAAATCCACGGGAGCAAGCACACACAGTGATTCGTTTTATACAGTAGAAATGCGTTATTCAGGTTTTTCTTGTTAATCGAAATCTCTACGGAAATAGTTATTTTGCTGATTGATAAACTTTCAGCAGCCATACCTTAAAATGGATGTTACAACGTTGTCTTTTAGGCTCCCTACGATCGTATGTTGGAACATTATTTGTGTGCGGCATGGTTGCCTAAAAAGAAATTCTCTTTGAGACTAAGTAATTCTCATACATGTGTGAGTGTTGTTATAGCGTTGATTCCCAAGTAATTTCCCACGTTAATTCTAAATTCCAGCAATTAAAACCAATCCTTTAAGATATTAGTATTGCATATGTCATAAAGACAGAGAATTTTACGTTGATCTGCTAGTGGTGCCGTGAGAATGTACCACTGGATGCCTTAGAGGCTTCATATGACGGAGCGGTGGGGCGCGCTCCTCGCCCGCGTCCTCGCCCCCAAACGGTTGGCAACCCTTGCGCTGCGGGGCGTCTGGAGGAGTGGGCGGGGTGGGGTGGGGGTGGCCGCGTCCTGTGGAGCCTTTCCGGTGGGAGGGGTCGCCTTCCGGCGGCGCTGCCTAGAGCGCCGTTGGGGTGGGTGGGGGCGCGGGGGCGCGGGGGGCGCCGGAGGGGGCGGCTGAGGCGGTGGGTACCTTGCCCGGTCTGTTCGTGTGTCGAGGGGCCTTTTCCTGCATGTTCACCGCGGAGCTGTCGTTTCGCAGGCGCCAGCCGGGCGCCGTCCCGTCGCCGTCCGCGTGGTCCTCACTCTCCTCATACTCCTCCTCCACCTCCTCCTCCTTCTCCTCCTTCTCCTCCTCCTCATTCGCCTCCCCGTCCTCGGCGCTCTGCCGCTGCGGCCGAAGCGGCGCCCTCAGAGGCGCAAGCAGCGAGGTGCGCACGCGCGCGCCCTTTCGGAGCCCTTCGTCAGTCGCGAAAGCTTTGCGCCTAGGCGGACTGGGTGCAATGGACGCATGGGGAAAGCCGCCGTGGCGTTCACAAAGCACGTCAGCTGGACAACGTACTCAGCGTGCTTTAGAAAAGAAGCGTGCCAATATTGCAAGGTGTACGTGCGTTTATGATGGAAAGAAATGCATTTAGCAAGAACTCAAGGTTATAAAACAATTTTGTGCAACAGCAGTGAGAAATTAAAGCTTCGTGTTGTCAGCAGGTGACACGTGCAGTTTTCGGGGATTCTAATCGCCCTGATGAAGGACACAAATGTCCACACTGTCCTTCCCCCAATTGAAAAGTATCTGGCTTTCTCGTGACTGTGCAAGGATTCCACAAGGAAGGTTTGTCGTGCACGATATTTTTTTAACACGTCTGCGTTTCCTAGTTTAAGTTGCATCAGGAAACACGTAGTGCGTTATGGTCAATAAAACATTTGTTGTCAGAACTTACTACTTTCTTGAGCACTGTGAATCTGAAATACTCTCGAATTTCTATTAGTGTGCAAACTGAAATAAAGGAAGAGAATTTCTCACTAAGTACGTGATGAACGAAGTCAGGGTAGTCCTTGCAGCGTCTCCAAGAAAAGGCGCAATTAGTTTTCAAGAGGCGGCTGGGACTTGGGCGCAAAGGGCGGGAAGACGGAGGGGCGAAGGGGTGGTGGGGCCTATGGACCTGTAGGGCACATTCTCTGTGATGAAATGCTTGTGTCTGAACCGAAAATTATATCACAGAGAATTTAATTTTAAAATTTTTGGTACGTAATTTTGAAAAATTTGGGAAATTTTTAATATAGTTGTACATTTTAATTATGGGCCTTCGGAACGTAACGGAATTACTATAAGTATGAGCAGGTCATCATTCGGTGAAGTATAAATCGATGCAGTCGATATTAACAGATAAAACTTGTTACGTTATAGCAAACAATAAGCGACATTAAATCGTTGCAAAAAAAGTAAACTTGGTTTTATGAACAAGGTACAACATTGAGATGATTATTTTTCTCACAGAATTTGAATTTTAATGTATTTTAAATATGCATATTTAATGCAAATGAGTATTTCAACTATAATATTAATACTCATTCTTCATTTTCAATTTATCGTAAAATTAAATAGATCAGAAGATGTTAGAGAAATTTTATCATGAGCTGAGAGAGAGGAAAGATCTCTTCGAAGCCACTATCCCCTCTCGGAACCCACCGCCTTCCCAAGAACAAACGTATGGGATCTGTCTGCCGTGTCAACACGACAATGTCTCGGAATGTAACTTTTAATTTAAATTTAACACTGATTTCTTTTTGTGACAATATTTTCTTCTACTTACTATTATCCGTGAGTAGAATGTTAAATAATTTAATGAAAGACAAAAAGTTTGTTTATTATGCTTGTATTAAGAGTTTCAAAACATGATGTTCAATGCACCATATCAAAGTTTTAGTACTTTTTCGTGAACACAAAACGTGCCTTCTGAATAGAATGTCCAACACCCTTAGACAGTTGACGTTTTATCATAAAGGCAGGTATTTTTACGGACTTATCGCAAGGCGTGAAGCACCTCACCGTATACCACTTGTGTCACCTCTGTGCCAATGGAACTGCGCGTGGGCAGAGGCTCCAAAGTAGCATTCGCAAAGTGGCTTTGGTCGCATTGCGTGCAGACGTGGGCAGGCCAGATCCCCTCCCCCTCCCGCACCCGCGCAGGCGCGTGCGCTGGGCCTGACCTTCCCGTCGCGCGTCTTGTCGTCCGTCTCGAAGTTGGCGAGGAACTTGGTGAGGATCTGCTCCTCCGTCTCCTCGCCGCTCGCGTAGCGCGGGTTGTTCTTGACGCTGTACACGTTGCGCAGGTCGTCGATGGTGATGACGCCGTCGCCCGTGCGGTCCAGCTTCTTGAACGCCTCCTCGATCACCTTCAGCCGGCTCTGCGACATGGGCGGCTGCGGGCACAAACAACAAACAGCTCTCTACAAAGAGTCACCATGCCATCACTTTCAGCTGTACATTCAGTGCAACACTCAACGTTCTGCTAATTCTCGATTATAGCAATGCAGCGAGCCAATTGCTGATACTTATAATAGAGACTATCATACCATTATTCATCAATGTCATGTTTCGCACGTTTGCTAAGATAAGAGGGACGCTAATAAACTTACGAAAGTAGCTCAAATTCACCTTATTCCCGTCCACAATATGGCGAGAATGTCATATTCTATTCATTCCTATTCATTTCAAATCACACATGAATGCGATATTTTTGTTTCGTTTGTAAACTTTTTGCCAGTTGAGTGAGCTGATTTTGATAGCAAACACCTCAATTAAGCTTATTGCAGTTTGTGGATTGGAAGAACAAATATATCGTGATTAAATTTATTGGAACATTGTTAACCTAAAGTATAAATTCAGATAAGTGATCAATTTCTTGAAATATTCCCTTCAAAGTTTATCGCATACCTCCTGCAAGGTCCCAATATCCCCTGATGTACACGTACCATAATTTGAGAACTTTTCTCGTAGACTCAAACTCATTTTGCACTAAGCCAGTGTAACAAATGAATTACTTCGCCTTTATTAATTTTTGTTTGGGTTACACATAGTTCATCACTACTTCACTTCACACTCTATCTGTCTCTCTCTCTCTCTCCTCCCCCGCTCCTCCTCCTCTCTTCTCTCTCTCCTCCCCCTCTCCTCCCCCTCTCCTCTCTCTCTCCTCTCTCTCCTCCCCCTCTCCCCCTCTCCTCTCCCTCTATCTATCTGTCTCTATCTCTCTCTTCTACACACTTGATGTACATCGCCAATGCAAAGCAGTGAATCATAAACGAGAAGAAATATGTTGTTATATTAAAAGTGTGCTTTTAACCTGTTGTTGAACAAAAATAAATACTACTCAACTCAAAAATGTTAGGAACGGCCGCAGTAGCAAGCAATTAAAAACTAATGTTACTAAATCACCCTATACTTTCTTGCATGTCCCTGAGTGTCTTCCGTGAATTAATCATATATAACTACAGGGCGATGATGGCGAAAAAGCAAGGAAACTTATCCCAATCCCTCTTTTTCCACCAAAATTTTACTTAATGATGGGAATTGAACGACACTAGTAGGTGGCAAACGAGGACCTTGGCCGCTACGCTACGCATCGTGAAGTTTTTTTTACGACTCGGGTACTTGTGTCTTGATGCCGAAACCAAGTAGCCAAAATGTAAACGACAGTAATAAAGTTTACTGATGATTGACGATGGATGAATGGCGGAATAAGAGGCAGGGGAACCGGGAAAACCCTGAAAAAACCTTTCGTGAACACGCATTGCTCAGACCAATTCCACGTTGATCGAACGCAATAAGGAGCCCGGAAACCAACACGCAATAAATGGATTCTGAATATTAACTTGAAAACGCAGCCCCGTGCCGAGAAGCTGGGAAGGGCATTGGCAAATGGGTGAGGCGCCGTCGCCGACCTGCGCCCGGTGGTCCCGCCCCCTGCGCTGGCACGTGCCTTGCTCTGCCGCCCCCTCACGAAAATTGCCCCGCCCTCCGCCCCGACTAACCGGCGGCCCGTCCGACCACCCGTGCGCACATCTCCAATTGCTTCGGAAGGAATTGTTTTGTTTGTTCACCGATTACTCCTTAAAACGGGTAGAATGAGAAATAAATTCTCCAAACTTTGGAAATTAGTAAGTAGGAGTTAAAGCAATGAAAGTTACTGAATAAAATTGGCTAATGACTTCAAAAAAACCCATTTAAATTAATATTTCGAAATTTAATACTGAGATACATATCGATCTGGCAAAACACGAGAATGCTCTCTCGTGCACGCTCTGTTATGTTCAGAATAATTTGTAGTAATTAACTACACTTGTGTTGGTGATTCAATTTTAAACAAAGAAGGTTCGGAATCTATTAGAATAAATGCCAAGAGCTTGGGGAATTACCGACAAATCCATGGGCCGCGAAGGAGCGACTGATTCATTAATTTACTAGCAGACCCCGGCAGACGTTGTCCTGCCCTCTCTCTCTCCTCTTTTTCTCTCCCTCTTTTCCCTCTCTTTTTCCTTCTCTCTTACCCCTTTCCCTCTTTCTCATCTCAATTCCCACTTTCTCTTTTTCCATTCACTTTTTATCTCCGTTTTACCTATCTTGTTTTCTCTCTTTTTGCCTCTGTCTTTTCTTCCTATATTGCCCCTCTCTTTTCCCCTCCTATTTCTTTCCCTGTGTCTCCTTCCCTTCCTCTTTTTCACTTTCTTTTTCTCCCCCTTTCCCTTTTCTGCCGAACTTCCCCGTCTCTCTTCCTTTCTCTTTTCCCCCTCGCTCTTCCTTGTCTATTTCCCTCTCCCTCTTTCATTTTCTCTTTCCTTCTCTCTTTTTCCTTCTCTCTTTCTCTCTCCCTATTTCCTTTCCTCACTTTCTCCTCACTCCCCTCATTTTCCCCTTAACATTTCCCTCTCCTTCCCTCTCTCTTTTCTCTCCGCTCTCTTTTACCGTCTTTACCTCTTTCTCCTTTTTCTTTGTTTCCACCTCTCTCTCTCTCTCTCTCTCTCTCTCTCTCTCTCTCTCTCTCTCTCTTCTCCCTCTATCTTTTCTCTTCTCCCTCTCTTTTTCGCCTTCCTCACGTTTCCGCTCTCTTTTCTTCTCTTTCTTATCTCTTTTCTCTATCTCTTTTCCACTTTTAATAATTTATTAATATATTGATAATCTCTTACATTCTTCTGTCTCATTCACTCACACAATTTTTCTATAATGAAATTTTAAACTTTTCTATTCGATTTTTTAAACATTTTCTTACATACAAACCTTGTCCTGACAATAACGAACACAAAGAAAAAACAAACAAGAAGTATCCCATTTGGTGCAGCCGTTCGAAAGTTATGCGCTTACATATATTTTGGCGATTCATTTTTATTTATGTAGACTTATAAGTCAAAACAAGATAGTGTCACTTCGGGAAACAGAAGATACGTTTTATGTCTAGAAGCAACGCAAAGAATCTTCTCAACAATTATCCAATTCAGTGTTTTGCCCAAGAGGACGAATAATCGGATAGAGGCCGCGGGTAATTCACATCTAGTTGAAGCGGAATAAGTTTCACGCTGTATTTACGCATACTTTACTAGCGTAATTTATTATATTTATACCACAATAAAAATTGTTTATTATGTTTTCTGTTCCTTCAATAGTTTCAAAGTAATTTTTATTATTGAAAACACTCCTTTTCATCCGCAAAATTAGATAAACCTTACAGTTCTACATATTCATTAAGTAGACTGAAACTTTGCATTATTTTGCATGGGGGTTTATTTAAAATTACTGTTAAATCACTAAAATGAGGGGAATAAATTATTGAGAGATTTTCAACATATAATTTCACACAGAAAATTACGCTTTCCGATGACATTCGTTCACTGTTGGTCATGTTAGAGGTATTCTTTCCTCAAAGCATGAACCATTAGAAGACTAGACTCGCGCAATATGTTGAATTCGCTTTCACCCTTGTGGGTTCGTGAATGAACGGAGGAGCCGAGATCAGGCGCGGTCGTGCGGAGCGAGTTCCCGTTAGCGCCGCGTGGCCGCGCCTGCAGGCGGGTGCCGCCGCCAGCGCACTCACGCGGATGGTTCGGAGGAACTCGTCCATGTTGATGCTGCCGCTGCCGTCCGAGTCGAAGAGCTCGAACAGCTCCTTCACCTCCTCCTCGTTGAGGTCCATGCCCGTGTCGTTCATGCCCTCCGTGAACTCTTCCAGGTTCAGCTGCTTGTTCCCGTCATCGTCCATGCGCCGGAAGATCCTGGCGAAATTACAGCAGATATTAACATTTCTTGTATTGAAGAACATTGAACTAAAATAGAAACGGATATCTGTCTGATATTTAAGGCAATTTGTTAAACAAACATTTGATCACACTAGAAACGGAAAGTTTAAATGAGGAATATATCACTGTCTCATATTTAAAGCAATTTGTAAAACAAAACTGATCGCGTGTGTTTTACTTGAATATTTACATATAAATTTTGAAAGTTATTTAAATGTTTGAAAATTGATGTATGACGATTGTTTGAGAAACGTAAAGTTTTAATGTCTTTATGTCTAACATTTTTGAAGGACCTGTTTTGAGGCCATCGCCCTCCGAGGAAGGGAAACAACAAAGCCAATTTTTTCTCTAGAATAATAAACAAAGTAATAATAATTTAGCCATCTAATGGCACAAAAAGGAAAAATCGTATACCTTGATATAAAACAATTAAGTCCTCTATCGACTTTATTTAAGATTAGGTAGATTTCTGTATCAAAACCGTCGAATTCTTTAATATTTTGCTGGCCTAATGAAATCATAATCTTATTCAACCTAACTTATTTGATAGAAAAAGTGAGAATTTTTTAATTTTCTTACTGAAATTACTGGATTGCATAATTAATTTTATTAATTACATCACAAAATAAAAATGTTAAAATTTTTCACTTATGCTTTTTAAACCACTTATGTTTTTTAAAATAAGTTGAAAACCATTGATATCGTAATCTTTTAGGTTTTTATAATTTTCTTAGGGTTGGTGTGCAGATTTCGTGAGTGAAACCCGTTTGGTTCGATTGACATTTGCATTATACGAGCTGCTTAAAAATAGTGTCTCGTATTTTAGCAGAAAAGAAAAAGGCCGATAGGGAAAGCTCAGCCTATCCAGTCTGTTGGTCATAGTTTTCTGCAGAATGGGGTCATTTACCCCTAAATTACGTTTTAGTTCTAATGGTTAAGAATTTAGTTGTGTTTTAAATCTTTTATTGTTTTATGTATTTGCGGTCTATAGCAGCTTCTGATAGAAATGGGTACCCATTTAAGAGAACTGTTTCGCACAATGTACGTCGTGGCCTCTCATCGCTTAACGTTATTTCGCTCATTAACAAAAATATGAAAAATTATAAGTTATAGCAAAATATTATTTTTTATTGTTTAGTTCCATGTTTAAATTAATTAGGAAGTTCGACTAGGAATTATTTACAACATCATTGTGACCTCAGATGGTCGAGAAAGGGCATTTATTATCATTCGGAGTCATCACCGATTATATCTCACGGTAATTGGTGGCCTCTTTTTCGAGAGATCTAAAAGATGGGACATTTGAAAATGTTGGATGGCATCCAAGCACCAGTTAGCAAGTGAAATAGGAATTTTTTTGTGTTTTTGTATCATAAATTGCTGGTAGATATTTGCTTATTAATATATTTGCTTATTAATAAATTTGCTTATAAATTGCTTAGTTTTTGTTGCATTGCATTTAAAACATGCTGTCTTTCCATTAAATTGGGTGTAGTTCCACGGAGTTATGTTCTTTAAAATATTATGTTGTCCAACAAGTAAACATTTATATAATATAATAAGATATTTAAGCATTGTACGTTATTCAATGTCCTTTTTACGGCCACGAAATATTAATAGCCTAATAAATTAAGAAACAATGATCAGTAACCCGCAATCAGGAAGCAATATTCTTAGGTTAGGTAGAATGATGTTCATTGAGCTTCACGTACACGGTACGTGAAGCTCAATATGTGACGGTATGTGATGCATCTCTAACTTTGATCAAATTCGTAGGCCAAATTTGTTGACCATATATCTTAAAAACAGGTTAAGAAGTTTTGAATTTAGTGGATACTATTCCTCAGCATTGTATAATTTACAATGATGTCGGGAAGAAATAAAACGTATAAATGATGTAAATAGACAGAAAGGAAGATGCTTAAATGCTAAATAACTGTTTATATTTATTTCCGTATTTTTACTTGCCATGAAAAGGTTATTTACTTGTATATTTGAAAGTATTTTATTTTATGTTGTTTTCATTACATGTCGGAAATGTCTACAATGTACGAAGTATTTCATTTACCAACCAAATTAATTTCGTTTTCAATAAAAATGGTTTTAATTAGTCAAAATTTATTAATGTTTGATTCTTTTGTAATCGAAGACAAATTTGAAGTAGGGTTTTACAATATGTATATTTTTCATTCATTAACTCGTGCTTTATTTAATTCATGATTTTTTAAAACAGTTGCCGTCTTTTTTAATTCAATTATTCTTTTTGTCACCACCGTCTGCTGGGCTTTCCATGGTGGTACGCTGCAACGCTAGAGGCTGGCAGCTGCTTAGAGGGCGCTTGGGCGGTGGGTTACCTGCCGAGACCCAGGATGCCCGTGGTGCCCCTGGAGAGGCAGAGCAGGCGCAGGCGCTCCACAGGGTCCTTGGCGGCGGCCAGCTGGCGCTTGCTCTTGTTCACCAGGTCGGTCTCCGCGCGCGAGTTGGCGCTCTGCGGCCGCCACATGCCTGCAACAGCCAGCGCTCGAGTACGCCCCCTCGCTCCCCCACGCCCCCACGCCCCCACGCCCCCACGCGCGGATGGCTCGCTCGATGCGCGGTCGATCGGATCGACAGCGCCGGGCACGTGACACGCCCACGCACAAAACGGGGCCACGGAACCTCGTTTCAAACACTTGTTACGCAAGGATAGCGCTGTCTGACAGCTGCTTTGTACTCGCCCTTCACGTTCAATGTGTGGCAAGCAGTTTGCATACCTAGATAATATTGACATACTAGAAGAAGGAATATTCTATTAACATACGATCCGTAAAGACCACGAACTCCTTCATAAAAGTTTCTTTTTTGTAGACACTAAGAAGCTGAAACGAGCGGATGCTTGTAAACATTCCTAATTAACTAAGAGGATGAAATGCTTTCAAGCGTGAAGACTAGAATATTTGCATACGTAATACATCAATCCTTCTCTATCGTAAATGTTACATTCTGACGAAATATTGGAAAATATAGTGTTTCGTTTGAATCAACAATATTCACTTTCATTGCATAAAAGATATTTACACGGGCAAAGTTATGTAAACTAATGATTTATTCTTTTCTAGAGCGTGTACAGAAAATGAACAGTAAAACTACTTCCCGGGATAACATCTGCTGTGCAAATTTACAGTTCAATATGCAAGAAGGGAACAATGCCGTGATCGATTTCTTCACGGTTTGTAGTATCAAGTCACGAATGCGTTTGCGCTCTACGTCTTCAGTTGGTTCATTTGGTTTTAAAATTACCTTTCACAATTTGCAAATTGCACTGTCGGGTCCAAGGTGAGGTTTGTTGAGAAGTGGAACGTCCAACGAATAAAATACTAGTCCATTTGCAGACAAAACACACAATGAAACATGTTTGCGAAAAGTATTAAACGTCTAAGACATTTGTTTTCATAAAAAATGGCCCTGCCAACTCCTAAGATTTATTTCCAATAAAATCCATGTGCCTGTGAAGTGAAGTCAGTCTACAAAGACGGCAAGCAATGTTATGAAGCTTCTTTACCTCTACGAAGTATCATAATAATACAGCTTTTAGTTATGAGAATTGTTCATTTGCATTTCCAGAGAGAAAAGTTTGCCTGTTAGAAGAAACTACCTGTCCTTGTCATTACAAAGGGATAGATCTACAGTAGAACTTGCTCAATGCGGCACTTGCATAATGCAGAAATTTGTCCAATGTGAGCCTTTGTCGCGTTCCTGTCAAACATAAATTCTACAGTATTACATTGCACAATGCGGGGTCTTGTCCAATACAAAAAAATATACTGATTCCTTAAATTTCGCATCGAGCGAGTTTTACTGAATATAATTTTGAGAGAAAATATGTTTGCTTCTATATTGCCCCATTAACCTATCGCATTTATGAAACTCGTTTTGTGCCTGACAGATTAACACTTACATTGATATACAACTCGTACATAAGAAATGTGTAGAGAACTGTAAAATTAGTTATTTGCTTAACAGAATGAGATAAAAAAATGTCGTATAGTTTTAATAAAAATACTAATTATAAGGTTAATAGAGATAAATTGCAGTCTTCGGTTTACATAATTTAAATTAAAAATTGCGAACTGTCAAATTTCTTCTATTTATTTTTCTTCTTTTTTGTAGACTAATAATGTTATGTCACATTTGTGGCCGAGGTGACTACGGCATTGAATGGTTTGAATAATCGAAATAAGTCAAAAGTTAATAAATAAGTTAATTAATTTTTCGTAACTTTTCTTTGGTGAATGCTAACGTTTCATAACAACGAAAACCTAAACAATAAAAAAAATACACATTCGGTTAATTACGAGTATAATTAATTAATATTCCGTATAATTCTATGTAGTATAATAAAAACAACTTTAACAAGTTTTTTAATCAATATGCTTAATTTATCCACAAACATTACATGTCGTTATTGGTATCTCAACAAAGTGTTCATAAACGTGATGTCTCTGTGGATTTATGCAACGAATTAAAAAAAGAACCAATGATTATGACACATTACTTCTGTGATGAAATATTTAACACTGGCTTTTCTGATCCCCATGATGAAGCGCTTTTAACTCCGCCCTTAGGGAGCCACGAACCACTGACTTCCCGGTCTGTGGGGCGGACAGCGGGCGACGTTCTTGCAAAAGGGCATTCAAGAGGATATGCGGTGGCGGGCTAGAGGATAGGACAAAAAGGAGGCGACTCGCATGCCCGGAGTGGATGGGAGAAATGAAGACGTCGGAGGTCAATGATGAAATGCTAGTTGATGCGAAAGGCGTAACGCCGTCGCAAGCCGGGGTCGCAGTGGGCGAGGCGGCGAACAGAATGGCGGGAAGAGACAATGATTAGGTTGAGGGGAGAAGGATGGTGGGTAAGGGAGAATAATATGGGTGAGACTGGAACCAAACTGGAGAGAAGGAGGTTGGGGATGGAGAGCGAAAAATCGGGAACGGTAGGGAAAATGGAGGTTGAAGATGAGGGAAGTTGGTGTAGAACGAAAGGGGCGACATGGGGATGGAGGTAAAGAACGTAGCAGCACGAGGAGAAGAGGTGGTCCAAAGAGGTACACGAAATGTGAGATGGGTTGAAAGAGTGCCAATGATGGGAGAAAAGAGGGGGAAGCAGGTAGGTAGAGTACAGGGGTGGATTCACATACTTTCCCGGAAGTGAAAGATGTTTTATTTCGGATCTCTCCCAAATATTTTGAAATTTTCTTAATATGTGTAAATATATACACACACGTAATGGGAATACTCCTGTGCATGTAATGCAATGCGATCATCAGTGGTAAATATTTCGGATAAATAGAGTGAAATTAGGAAATGATGTTGTCTTGAGGGGTGCGCAGAGCAGGGGGCGTCGGGCGCCAGGGGCGTTTGGGAGCTGTGAGTGGGGGCGGCGCGGGCTGAGTTCGCCTTCCGCTGCGCGATTGGATCTATCCCCCACCCACCCCGCCTCGCCCCTGCGCGCCGCCAGCAGACGCCGCGTGCCAATTCCCGCCTAACGAGCTGCTTGATTGGCCTCCAATTAAATTTGCAACCCAGAAGGGGAAAAGGGGCGAAGAGGCAGTGGGTGATAGATTCTACATGGCTCTGCTGCGGGAAACTTTTTCCGAGGAGAAGTGCATGCGGAATTACAGTATCTGATTAAATGCACGATGTTCTGACAAATAATTTTTAACATTTATCCAGGAAGGTCAAATCTGTATCCTTTTCGCGTCATACAATTTAAGTAGTCATATTCTTTCATAGTTTAGATCCAATGGACTTTCTTTAACTGTCCTTCCAAAAGAGAGTGTGTAGAATGGAAACCTGTTGAAATTCAATTTATCTTCTTCGACTTCGTGGATACTATCGTTTTACTCCCTTAGTCTCCTTGTCATTTCGCTAGGGACACGCGAAAACTGAACAGATGTTCTTAAGTCATGCAATTGAAAGCTTGTTGCTTGCTGCCGATTTCAGAGATTTGATCCTTCCCACCAATCAACTTCGTCAATTGCTTCTGCTCTCTCACTGGTACACTCTTGAACAAGAAACAGCCACAATTAGATTTTGTATCGCTGCATATACGTACGCATAGGGCAGAACACGAAACTTAGAATTTGTATGAAATTTTGTTGCGTAACAAATATCATAGGGGTGTCATACGAAAAAATTATTGCAATATTTTAGCTCTAATAAACAATGTTAAATTATGTTGTGGTATCATTTTCAATTTTCGTTGCATGCTGAGTGCAGGACACCAACGTTCGGGCGTGCGTTTTCAACACACACAAAAAAATTGTATTAACAGCTCTGAGTGAGACGAACTTTCTAAATGTGAGGGCTCTTGATAATTAGAAAATAATATTATTTTCATATTAAGTTCAATTGAATTCAATGCTTTTTACGCGGTTGACAATGAGTTTTCATTAAATAGCAGGACCAAGATGGGGGACTTCAAAAAGCAGTCTATAAAATTGTAGTTTCGAAATGTCTAGGTGCAAAAATAGAATAAAATGTTCACTTCGAACATTAGATTAAAAAGAAGGAAAACGGAGAGCAGAAAAACCTCGATTTAATTAGAAAATATTATTATTTTCAATAATATTATTTTGCGCGGGTGATATTGAGTTTTTTTTAGATCAGCAGGTCCAAAATTGAGACCACAAAAAGCAGTCTATAAAACCGGAGTTTTGTAATATCCACGTGAAAAAATGGAATCAAATGTACACTTGTAACATTGGTTGAAAAAGGAGGAAAACTGAAAAGAGAAAACGCTCGACTTATCGATTGTCGATTTAGAGTACTGCACTGCACTGTATTATTTATGAATTCGCCTACAAGCTTCAGAGTGCTAGTGGAGAGCGGGTGCTTTGGAATTTCGTCTGTTCAGAACACGGTCTTACGCCTCTCGCTACTTCTTGCAGCGAGGCTTTCGTGCAGCGGCCAGCGCATGGGGCTGCCGAGCGGCAATTGCCCCTTGGCGTGAGAGCGCAGGCAACCTGCGCCACCGCCACGTCATACGCACCCGACCCGCGGCCTAGCCAACGCCTGCCCACCTGCCCTGCGGCTGCCCCGGGTTAAAGGCGACAGGGCACCCCGACAGTCCACTTCCAGCAAGGAATTTCAAAAATAAGAATCAAAGTCTTTCATTTGTTTCGTATTTGCAGATCGTGGACATTATTCCTTCTAGTGGCGAGTTGTAGATTGAACATAATGCTTTTCCTGCCCCTTATTTAAAGAAGTTCAACACATCTTATTAATATTAGTACTGCAATAATGTAATATGAGCTGGTAGATTTCAGAAACTTGAAGAGTCTCCAACACGTTCTGGACTAGAATATAAATTGGTCCCGATAGAGTGATGTTCTTGACCATTGCCAAATTTTTGCAATTTTCAATTGGTCACTACTGAATCGAAATCGGGCTTTGAAACCAAATTAATAAAAAAGTATAACCAACTAAAAATTGGTCATTTTTAGGAATAGACTAATTAGAAACAGGTGTGCTAATCGTTTAAGGAGTTCTACTCAACTAATTTAGTTCCGTAATCCAAGAATTTTAAGAAAACTGCGAAAACGTTTTAATTATGCCCACTACTGGTGCTTTAGGTTAATTATGGTACTAATTTACAAAGAATAACCTCTTATTTTAACAAAGGGGTGTGATAATTTTAGTTTTGATTTTTTCACCGTTAACTGCAGATACAACAACATTTTATTTTAAATTTTCTAAAAACATTATGAGAGAATGTAAAAATATAATGATAATAAAATACATTTCTAATTTTTACTGTCCGTGGAGTTGCAAACTCAGTAAACCCTGCTATATTTGTCGCATTTATATCACCAATAACATTATTCCCGCAGAAGTATGAACTAATTGTGCTACAGAATGGCATAGACTTTTTCGTATTAGTTTTATATTTTCTTTGGTCTGAGCTAGCTATTCGGATTTGCCACATACTCTTGCAAACTGCCATCTATCGACTCCCAAAATACACTTTTAATTTTTTTAAATTTCTCTGTTCTAATACTATAACCTAAATATTTCTTAAAAATATTATATAAGTGTAAAACCTCATCATATAAGGCATTGAAAATTGAAAATTTTCATTGAAAAATGTGGAGTCGTTTTTAAGAAAATGACGTTTAAACGCTACTGAAAATGCGAAATTTGAAGCTCTTTCTCACAGGAAATGTTCAATAATCCACAAACTTCATTTGAAGTCTTTTGAGGCACTTTAACTCAAAAACGCAACAGTTTTAACAAAGCGCTGGAAATGTGCACATATAAGGCGTGAGACACATTTAACAAAAAATACATTTGTGTAGTTTTAAAAAAAATCGAAATAATACCCCAAAACGAACATTGTCAGTAATAAACAGTATAATTAGCACTATCCGTTGGAAACGTTTGAAGAAAAAATTTGGAGCCATTTTTGTGAAAATGGCGTTTGAGCGTTTTTCAAAATGTGGAATTTTGAACTAGTTTTCAGAGAAAAATGTTGAGTTTTCAAGAAACTTTACACGACATCATTTAAAGCCCGTGTACTCGTAAATGCACTAATGTGACCAAATTGCCGATAGTGTAAATATTAACGACGTGGGAGGCTAGTCAAAAAATTACATTTTTGTAATTTTTGAAAATCAACAACAAAAGAATAGAGAATGTTTATGTCATCTTGTAGAGGACATTTATCACTCTCCTTACCAAAAGTTAGAAGAAAACATTTGGGGCCGTTTTTGATAAAATCTTGTTTTTGTTATTTTTTTCAATTGCACATATTGCACCCCATTTTCTGCGAAAACTACTCAAATTTTCAACAAAAAAGGGCATGCCCTTAATGAAAGAACTAATTATTGACAACAAATTTGATTTGAAGAAAATATCTCTATATTCAATTTTGTAGTTGCAAAAAGTCGTCCAAAAAAATTCACGCATTTGCAATTATTGAAAACAAACAGAGTTAACAGTGAATATCGATCGTCTGTCACCTTTATAAGCGTTTTTTACTCTATTCTTATAAGAAATTTAAAGAAAAAAAATTGGAGCCAATTTTGTAATACTAAATATGTTTCCAAACTAATGTTCTAAATTATCGTTGCTATTAATTTATTTTAAGTAAGACTTTTCGATGAAACCGACATTCGATAAGAAACCAAATGTTGGGACAATCTGGCTTCGATAAGAAAACATTCCAGTGCACAATATTCCTCGATGAAGTTTACATTGTTCGCTGGCTTCGCAGAATTGATTTTTTATTTATTACGACTACAAACGATATCAGAGTAAAATAGCGCTTTCTTCGCTTGGAGTTGTTTGTTCGCCCCGTAACGTTGGCAATGGAACGAATGCCGCGAAGTCGCCACGTGGCGGCAAGGGGCGGCGCCATGTCGCGACAGCGGTCACTTTGTTCCGCTCTGCCACCGCTGTCGATAATCTTCCGTCGCCGGCGCTGCCCCCACCGCCGCCAGTGCTCCCGCCCGACTACGCCCCTTTTTCTATCGCCCCGTCACCTCACTATTCCGGCCCTCACTCCGCTATTGCCTTAGCCTGTCGCCATGTTCTCACCAACCACCGCCACCTTGAAGCCCCTGCACTGTCACCACCCTCACCATATCCGCCCTCACCATAACCTCCGCCCTCACCATATCCTCCGCCCTCACCATAACCTCCGCCCTCACCATATCCTTCACCCTCAGCATATCCTCCGCCCACACCATATCCTCCTCCCTCGCTATATCCTCCTCCCTCGCTATATCCTCCTCCCTCGCTATATCCTCCGCTCTCGCTATATCCTCCTCCCTCGCTATATCCTCCGCTCTCTCTATATCCTCCTCCCTCGCTATATCTTCCGCTCTCGCTATATCCTCCTCCCTCGCTATATCTTCCGCTCTCGCTATATCCTCCTCCCTCGCTATATCTTCCGCTCTCGCTATATCCTCCTCCCTCGCTATATCCTCCTCCCTCGCTATATCCTCCTCCCTCGCCATATCCTCCTCCCTCGCCATATCCTCCTCCCTCGCCATATCCTCCGTCCTCGCTATATCCTCCTCCCTCGCTATATTCTCCGCCCTCATTATATCCTCCTCCCTCGCTATATCCTCCTCCCTCGCTATTCCTCCGCCCTCGCTATATCTTCCAATCCACTACGTCCTCCGGTCTCACCATATCCTCCCCCTCATCACATCCCCTCGCACCCACCGTCTCCACTGTCGCCCACAACCGCGGTGCCGCCGCCGAAGCCGCGAATTCCCGGCCGTCGCGTCGGCGATCGAAAGCGTTCGCGTGATGGTCGCCCCGCCCTCTCCCCGGAGGGTACACACGCCCAACGAGGACGCCCCCGACCGTCGCCCTCGGGGCTGGGCTCCGCCTGCGCTGCTTTGCATGCGGCTGCGGCACGGGGCCTCTGAATGCGAGGGCGAGGCTCAGTGCAGCTGCCTTTGTCCGCGCAGCGCTAAGGACTCGCTGACTAGGCTTCTAAAGCATCCATTGCAAGCCGGCCAAGTCTTATAACAATCCACAGCGTCTTGGTACGCTGGTATATTTTCACATTGTATATTAATTACATAGCGACAATGGTAGAACAGTATTTGTTACTGTTATTGTATAAATAAATATCATGCTAATAAATTTAGATGTTTTCTATTCACTATAAAAATGAATATTCCGATGAAAGATTTCACGTGCACTGCATATGTAATGAAAATATTAATTGTTATTTTAATTGCTGCAATTTTGTTAATTATATAAGTACATGCAAACCCGTTAGATCCAAACAGAGACTATAATTATAACACATTCAAATTTAACGAAAGGCAATCTCGTCGTGGTTTGGCCTATATAAATATTTTCATTAAAATGTAAATAGTGGTTGTTCAGACACACAAACTGTTTTTCGCTTTATTTTTTGTATCCTCTAATGCAATAGATGAGCAAAACGATCGTGTTTTGAACACATTCAGATTATCCTCACAATAATTCGAACTTCACAATATTATCAAACGTAATTCGGAGTGTAATTTCAAAGAAAGGTGACAAGTAGGATCCAGGGATTGCCATACTACGAAACTTAAAGTTTTCCGATCCTGAAATTGAAATTCAGTATCAGAGGTTTGCTTAAATCTGATCAATTTTCAAATTGTCAAAGTTGTTTTTAAATTTAACTATACGAATATTCACTAGTTCAGTCCTCTAAATCGCGTCAGATTGCACGTTCCCATTTTATCAATATATTCTTCGCTTTCGCTTTCGGTCGGGTCAGTGCAAACTAAAAGAGGACGAGAGTGGGTGGGGTGGGGGGATGACGGAGGGTAACGGTCGCCCTTGAACGAAGACGATGACCGGAGATAAAAGGGTCCGATGGATCGGCGACGTGTTCGTAAAAGGATTACAGGATGTTTTTAAATGGTGAACGAGTTTTTGCCTGTTTTGCGGATGATTATAGACACCATTAACCACATAACTCAAACGGCTACTTATTACTGACTTTTGGTGAATAACAATTCGAGAGTTAAACATATATTATTACATCCGAAATATTTAGAAAGCGAATAGCAGTAGACACCTGTAAAATAATGCAATATATTTGGCGAATAACAATTCGAGTGTTAAACAATTACTGGTGGGGTATTTTTACCACGCAAACATTTAAAAAGCGAATAGCAATAAAACCTCTAAAATAATGAAGTGTGTAAACTCTTCATTATTTCATTTTTTTTATATTATGAATCTCGTTGTACAGAATTCACCATGAACTCTTAAGTGTGTATTTCAGTGTTACAATTGTACACAATCTAGTACCGCCTGTGATCACTTCCAATTCCTTACGAATTCTTCGTGCTCAGCGTTCTTTTAACTACACAGCAGGCTAATGCTATTCCCTTTCCGTGTCGTAGGTTCCGCCCCGCGCTCAGTCGATAGCCCCGTGTGCGCGCGAGGCTCCGCTCGTCCGCCGCCAGCGCCCCGTGCCCCCTCCCCCTCCCCCGCGCACGCGTGTGTCAGTGGTGTCTGGTGGCGTGCGCTCCTCTTCGATCGCCCGCCAGACCCAGTTCCCCTAATTGCTCGGAAGGAATGCCTTCTCGCCTGCGGAAAAGCTCTGGAAAATATGCTCGCATTGACACCATTCCTAGTGACCCTTTTGGATAGTTCAGGGGGTCGTGGGTGCTGAGGAGTACTGGAGACGTAATTATACCAGCGCGGCGATGGGTAGATCGAAATGTTTCGTGTAACTTGCAACTTGTGTGTCATATTATAATTTATTTTACAAGTAAATGTTTTGTTAAAGTACCTCGTTCGCAAATGTGTAAGTCTACAATGAAGTATTAAGATAGATTAATTGCATACAATATTTTTCAATAACAAGAAGTTTGTTTCGAAATTGATTAATTTTTAGGTTATGTTTGGCTAAGAATACTAACTTGAGCTGCGGATGTAATACTTTAAGTGATGTGATCCGTCGTTGAAATACTGTTCTTCATTTTCTGAATTCACGCCATTTATTGTCAGCTATTAATAGATTAAAATAATATGAAATATTTACTTGGGGGCGCTCGACGATATCGTAAATTATAAATAAAACAAGTTAGGTAAAGTAATAATAAAAATAATAATAATAATTATACTATAACATAATAAAAATAATAATAATAATTATTATTATTATAATAATTATATTAAAACAAATATCTGACGAAAAATATAACTCTTGTAGTGAGTATCTATCAGTGTACATGTATTTCAGTTCTTTAGACACTTATATTTGACAATGGCCGACTTTAATGAGAGCGTTGCGCACTTAATATCCCTACCCTCTTATTTGAAATACGGTTGTAAATCAAGTAGACAATGAAGACTATGTCAGCTATGATGTCATAACACACTTATAAAATAGATATGACGTAATGCATTCGGCGATGAAATGCCATTTTGTTAATGACATTTAGCTTTCAAGTTTTTTAATGCTGCTATTCACAAGACAGATTTTTTGACCATATTTACCCGTCATCTTCAGTATGTTTTGTGGCACAATCCTACAGAAATAGCTTTCCAAAAGTGATAGTAGAAAGTATGACAAAAATATTATAAAATGACCATATGTAAGAATTTTAAGACGCTTGTGAACTAAGGTTCAGAATATTTAACACCTGCACTTATGAGTACATTATTCAATAATTTGCAACTAAACTGTAATATCTCATAACAGGGATAAATACATTAACTTATGTTTGTGTTATTTATAATGCTATATTAATATCGTTAGAAGAGAGATGCAAATGAAGAATTGTGATTAAAACAACGGATTAGAAATCAGTTTTTTGACCTTTGCGTAGTTAGAGATTCATAACTTTTGGATGAAGTCGTTGAACTATTACTGGCAGTTTTGATTTAGATATTTCCTGCAACTGTCTATTTTACGGTAACGTACACGAAATATGTCTCGCTGATCAAACCACATCGATTCATATCCTAGATTCAACCCACGAGTCAAAAATGAAACGAAAGCGAACGAACAGATGTAGGTTATACACGGCAAACACAGTATGAAGGGAAAAAGAAGAGTGTTCGGCCTCGGGGGACTGTTTACACACGCGACGTATCTGACGGACACGATGGCCGGCGGCACCTCACGCGGCGTGCGTGGCTGCGTTGGTCGATAGACGCGTGCGTGCGCGGGAAGCGGCACGCGCCCGGGCCGCCTCGTCCCGTGCGGCGGCGGCGGGCGCGCGCGCGAGCGAGCGTGCTGGCGCGTGGAGTGTGGAGTGTGGAGAGAGAGTGTGTGTCAGGTGTGGCTACTGTGGCGTGCGGCTACAGCTACTGAGGCGGCTGCTGCTGCGTTGTTGGCTATCTACGCGTGGCTGGGGGCGGGGCGGGCGTCGGCGACTCACGCCGATGCGACGTGTTGCGATACCGCGTGCTGATCATGGCGGCGCCCGGCTGCGACTGCCGCTGCGGCGCCGCCGCCGCCGCCGCCGCCGCCGCCGCCGCCGCCGCCGCCGCCGCCGCCGCCGCCGCCGCCGCCGCCGCCGCCGCCGCCGCCACGGCCGTTCACCCGCCCGCCCATCGATCGCGCCCCCTCACCCCCCACCGCACCGCCCACGACGCCCTCTGTCTCGTTCTTTCACGGGGTTTCGCGCGTCCTTTTCACTTCTTGGGCTGCGGCGCAGGCGTTGTTCGAAGCGCCCGACTTCCTGGTTAGCAGTCCTTATGGACTTCACGTCGAGCTGGCCGTGTCATTGCTCCTCCTCGGCGGTCGTAATGCTCTACTGTTTCCCTTTTCATAATACTACATAATCACTATCTACATCGGTGAAGCATTATGCGAAATATTCGGGATATTGTTGCGAGGAATGTACAGAATCTCAAGTCTCTAGCGTGTATTAACGGTTTTATTCCTTCAACGTTCCACGTGCATATTACACATGAAACATAAAAAGAAAATGGTATGCATGTGTGCTACAGGAATAACAAAAAGTGGAAATAGCTACGAGTAATTATTAGCATTTCGATCCATCAGATCAGCAGTAATTGCCGTTTTAATTTCATGTGTGACTGTGTCGACGGGGCCGGCAAATGTGGCCCCACACGACGCATGTATGATTCCTCTATGAAACAGAGTACGTTGGCATATTTAACAGTTTTCAGTTCCAGATTGTTTATGTAGTTTCCTTTAAAGGTTAAGAGAGTTTCACTTTTATCTCAAGACAGCTGTTTCTGCAGTGTCTTTCTAAAATTCTCATTTAACTTTGTTTTACCTTTAAAGAACGTCTTGACTCGCGCTCTCACTTTTTCAGCGACCCTGCTTCGCGGTGCACTTAGGTCACGACCTCGTCGGAAGGTCAAACCGATTTCCTTCAGGTGTTTGCGTCCTCGCCTCAAAGGGAAGGAAACCGTCTGCGCGCCACCACTCGGAGGCTTGACGACGTAATCTGCTTTGTTTACCGCTTCCGGAGAGATGACGATAGCGCTTGCTCTCAGAGTTTCCTCTAGGTCACAAATGAAGTCAGGCGAGCTGAACAACCTCGGAAGGGCAAGTGCTTTTTTCTTAAATCTTTTCTGAATCTTCTATGCGCCGTATCTTTTAGCGCCAATACTAAGAATTCTGTTGTTGAGGTACTTTTGGGTGAAAAGTCTTTTAATCCTTTTTTCTCTGAAATTTTTTGTCAGAATTTTAAATATTTAATTAATGGAATGAAGTAAACAAGTTTTTCATTACAGTTCAGTATTCACCCAAGATATTTTTATGTATCTGTTAGTATGCTTTTATCTTATTAAAATACATGCAATCAAATGATTTTCCAGCTTATCGTGAAATGGATATATTACATTTTTAATTCATTTTGTTTCTTCTTTGATAATTGGGTATTCTAGTTTCTTTGAATTTTGTTATTATTTTCTCGTATACATACGTACACTTTATAGAGTACCCAGTAACATATGTAGCATAAGAGAAACTTATTACGGAAAATCGATTTCCAGATTTTTCTCACAAATAATTTTCCACGTAATTTGGCGTGAAATGAGGCAATTTTAAAACCAAGATTTAAAACCAAGATAATTGTGACGCGAAGATTCAGGCAGTTGTTTCAGCTGTGAACTCTCTTTTTGATTCTTCTTTCGTCGAACCGGTGCCGCCACTGATGTGAGATACTCGTAGACCTGAACTTCGCTGAGAAGCTCCTTATTGGTCTGGAAGCTTTAGCTTCCTTGCCAATTCTTCAATTCAAGGAAGAGTTGAAACTGACTCGTCCCCAAGTTGGGCTATACGCCGAAAGATCAAACTCGACCCATCTGCGACAGATAATCTGGATACAGTGTCACTGTGAGGGTCGACGTTGTCATGAAAGAGGACACCTCCAGAAGCAGCACTTCTTATTCTTCCTCAAGTTTACACCGTATACTCGGCTCATTCTTTTGTGAATTTCTGCTGCACTATTCCCTTCTTGAAGAAATAGAACAGCACACAATTGGCAGGAGTGTCAATCGTGTCAGCCTTCTTCACGTGCCTACAATTCACCTCAAATTGACTTCGGTGTTGGCAGAGGTTGTGGTAAAACCGAAGCGCTTTCGCACTCTGCACATCCACAAATCCTCTCACTTGTCTATCGGTTTGAAGCTTCGATCGGTGATTTAAAAAATACTAGTGGTGACACATCAGCACTTACTTTCTCGCATTATTTCTAAATTTGCAATTTTCGAAAGTACAGAGAGTTTCCCGGAAATGAGACTAGCATTATTTTTTACCCTCCTTGGATACATACGAAAAGATTTGAAGAAAGAAACAAAAGAAAACAAACTCTGAGAACCTTGTCTTCCTTTCAATTAATCAAGAAATATCAATTTTGAAGAAAATCAGCTGAACGGTTTTGATACTAGCTTTGACCACAGATGGACGGACAGACAGACAAACAAACGTTTTGCTGTCAACCGCGTTTTCGTAATCTGGGACCCACAGAACTTGGATTCTGACTACATAATGTGTTAGAGTAAGTAATTTACTTTGTATATAAAACCAAGATTTATTCACTTTTTCGTTACGAGGGCCCGGCAATAAGAGTTTTTTCTGTCGAAAATGACACATTTTCCGCACACGAATTTCTGCTTGAAGTTAATGCAAATTATAAAAAGAATATTTTCTCAAAAACCGCTTCAATTTTTTTTACATTTTTTTCCCAGGGATAGGACAAGGAACACTTAAGATAATGGCGCAGGTCCCATTATCGTTAAAATCTCGAAATTTTCTTAAGTGTGTTTCAGCTAGCAATGACTAATTTTAAAATAATGTGAAAAATATGTGCTATTGTAGCACATTTATTTATTTATTATCCATGCCTGGGGGTAAAGTAGACGTGAGGCGAAGGCGAGTGTGACATAATTCGTCACCGTACCTAGACTATTTGGCCTGCTTAAGCTTTCTTTCGTCACCCAGCTGTAGAATCTGGCACTATTTGTATAGAAAGCTACAGCTTCATTGGCCCGACCGGCAATCGAACCGAGGACCGCCTCACTGAAAATTAGCTCGCTATCCATGTCCCACCCGAGAAGCATATAAAGAAAATTGGATGTTGATGAGATTTTAAAACTTTCTGAAAATTCATTTCTTTATTTTATTTTTACTTTTAAAATTTCTTCTATATCCCGTCAATTTTAAAAGTCGAAAAAAAATCTTTGTATTTTCTGTAGTGTTCTGCATAATTATGGTAAGTTTGAAAATGGGGCTCTGAGATGGTTCAGAGATATTAAATACAATAGAAATGTCTACTTGCTGTTGCAGCATCTGCGAGTGTGTCACCACCCAAGCACGAACCAATCAGCAGGAGACAATTACCATCGTTGTACAATTACAGAACAATATATAGAAATATCCCTTCGCATCTTCTAATGTGTCGACTATGTATTTATGGCCCTTATTGTTATTTATTTATTTATTTTACGTAAAAAACAGTTAAAAACTGCGTATGACGTGCTATGGGGAAAAGTAAATTGTGTGCACATTTTCAAAATTCTGTGATCCCTACACTAAGTCATATACTACTTAAATTTTGAATTTTTGAAAGGGAGAAAAAACTCCCATGTAATAAAATCTATTTTCAAGGATAAACAAGCAATAAATTTTGAATTTTGAAAGGGAGAAAAAAAAACAAAAAAACTCCCATGTAAAAAAAATCTATTTTCAAGGGTAAATAAGCAATAAAATTTGAATTTTGCAAGGGAGAAAAAAACAACAAAAAAACTCCCATGTAATAAAATCTATTTTCAAAGATAAATAAGCAATAAATTTTGGCTCTTATTACTTCCTGCCGCGACAACATGGAAACGATAATTTGAATAATTGTATTTCCACTGAATTCTAGAAGACGTGCACAGAAAATGAAGTTACATTTATGTCCAGAAGCAAAACAAGGGCCATCTCAACATTTGCTCAATGGATCAGGGAAACTGGACGAAAAACCTGATCGAGATGGGGGTCATTGACCCGGAAGCTGTGTTACAATAGTTGTTACAGGTTGTTTATACTCATTTATACAGTCCAAATGGTAATTAATGCATTATGTATCATTATTAAAATTAATGTTACTTTTCTTGTGATGCTCAGTATAGTCTCTAATTGTATAGAAACAGTTATGCAGCAGAAACGATTTCACTTGGGATTTAAACTTTTCTATTGAATTTAATCGTTTAATGTCATCTAGCAAAGTGTTGTAAAATAATGTACATGTATTGTATGTGAATTTTTTTTAATGAGCTGTTGATACTGTCACCTGATGAATATGATTTCTACGTCGAGTGTTTTAGTAATAGACTTCGGCATTTTCTGAAAAAAATTGATTTTAAATTAAACTACAGGTGTCACTCCCTATTTTCGGATAACTACAATTTCTTCATTTATGAACGAATGTTTTTACAACCAATTCTGAGAGTAAGAGTAGTTCTTGAAGTTTTGTTTAACATGTTTATTTTATTTCAGTTGACAAATTCCACCTGTGCTGAGTGTCGAAGAGCTGGCCAGGATAGATGTTCGTTATAGGGTCTGGGGATCTGTGGTGCTGTACAAAGGTAGTTAAAGAGGGATTCATGCAGCACTGGATGCAAAAACAGTTAAAAACTGCCATTCCAAATCACTAACAACCAGGAGTATCACCGATGCAAGGAGATCAGGAAGACCCTCAACTTCGAGGAAAGAAGAGAATGTTGGCAAAGTTTGTGAAATGTTCTTGTGGATCCCTAAGAAATCACTGTATTGTCTGTAATTTCACAGTGAAACAACCAACAGCTTCACTTTATACAGGATGGAACACCCATACATTTTACAAATGATGTCCGCCAATGGCTGCATGATCATTTCCCAGGTCGTTGGATTGGCGGACGTGATGCACATGAACGACCTGCTCGCAGCCTTGATTTAACGCTTTGGAATGTTTCCCTGGAGAGTGGGACTAAGGAGGAGGTTTACAAGAGAAAACCAAGGAACATGGATGAATCTGAAGCAACACTATCTTGTGTGTTAATGAATGTTCCATTAACCATGCTGCGGGCAGCAGCATAGAACGTACCAGTTCGTTTAAAAAAATCCATTGGGAATTCTGGAGCTCAAGTGGAGATTTATAAAGCTGTTAAACTGCACTTCAAGAAGAACTGTTTCTAAAAAAATAGTTTTACAAAATTTGGTTCATGATTAAAGAAATTACGTCTATCCAAAAATATGGATTTATCAGACACTCTGTATAGAACTACAGAATAGCACAGAATTTCCCGTACCAGTTAGTTTCCTTATTCTTAAGTATGGGCTAGCTTATCTCTGATGATAGATAAGCTTTGATGATGATCGCTACACGATCGAAAAGTTTTTAAATATTAAAAATTTGGATACTAGTCAACATCTTTTCTCAAACTGGTCCTGAGGGCAAATTTTCGTTGAAACATTTGAAGCCGTTTTTGAGAAAACGTTGTTTAACCGTTTCTGAAAATACGCAATTTTGAGTTCATTTTCACAGAAAACGTTTGAGTTTTAGAGAACCATTTGAATTCCATTTGAAGCACTTCTACTCCCAAATGCAAGAACGTCCGTAGTGTAAATGTTAACGACGTGAGAGATTTAAAAAAATAGAGTTCTGTAATTTTTGTAAAAAGAAAGAGAAACATCAAAGTGGTGTTCATGTCATGATATTCAGAGTATTTATTACAATCCGTACAAAAAATGCAAAGAAAAAATTAATTTTTTAATAATTTTTCGTAATCCTTTACGTGTTCTTTGAGATCCCTTTGCAGATGTGTCAGAGGGCGTCTGAAACATTGAAATAGAAAGTCTTTTGAATTATACAATATTATAAGCGCGCGTTTCCGCAACGAAACAATTTTCTCGAGAGTATACTCTCAACCGACTCTTATAGGTGTCAAGTAATTCCTGGTCCAATTTAAGTTATACACTTCAAAGTGTTATCTTATCATGTCATATCTAAATCTCTCGAAACCTCCATCACTCCCTCGAGCAGTGTAATCTCCTCCGAATCCGAACTAATTTTATAGCTATCATAGCCCACGTTTTCGCCGCATTGCAATCGTCATGGCATATCATTGCTACATACAACATAAAAAAGTCTCTTTCTTACTTTTGTCTCGCCACGTTCTCTACATGGTTCCACACGCGAGGTAGAATCTGGTTAACTTCCTTTTTATGTCAAGAGAATCAGGCCCGCTTCACCAGTTTAATACCCGAATGGGCCGGCTGCGCCCCTGGGCGGGTTCGGAAAGCTGTCGCCGCGCCGCCCGCCTGCAGGCAGCTCGCCCGGGAAGCGATCCATCATTGTTCCGCCGCAGACAATCGCTGCTCTCGCCCCCCCCCTCCCCGTCTTCCTTCGGCTTCCCCTTCATCCGGCCTTGACCGTACTCGCGCGGCGTAATTAGAATTTGTGCACTACTTTATTTACTCCGTGCATCGTACACCGCAGAATAAGCAGTTCACACTTTACGCGGTGTTACTCTGGAAAATTGCCCAAGGGCAGTGGCGCAGCCTCATCAGCCGCTGGTACAGGGAGAGCTGGCTCAGTGCATCACTTCAATGAGTCAGTGCTCACTGCAGCTCAGCAGTCACGCACACATCAGAGCTCTCTGCAGTGATTAACGAGGTTCCTGGTTTCAAGTCCCGACAGCGACAGGATTTTCGACACTAACTTGTCAGCTAGGTCGAATTCAGTTGTTGTCTGGAGGAGAATTCTAGAGGCGAGATTTCTGATCGAATCCGATGCCGGAGCAACTTCCTAACAAACGGGCCGCGCGCGATCTTTCCTTCCTCTTTCTTGTCTTATCCTCGCCTTTACACACACACACTTACACCAACATGAACTACACTACCACACATGCCGGGAGACTGGTCGGGGTCTTAGCGCTTGTCCTCGCTGGGGCGGTGCCCCGCTGGTAGGAGATACTTGGTTAGGGAAAAACCCCGCTAGTCGACGGTAGGTCGGCGCGGGATCTCGCCATCCAGCGAGGGAATATAACAGCCACCTCCCGATGAAAAAACATACACTACACTTACGGGACTAATGATCTCAGCCGTTGACGCGCTCGGAATCACTATCAATCAATCAATCGCTGATATTGTATATTTCATTGGCTGCATCTGCAATGGCGCGGGATGACTGAGACAGGTGACAAAAGTTGGAATTGTAGCGGCGGACTATTGATTATGGAACGAAGTTAGAGGTGTAGTGTGCAAGGAAAGCGAAGAAATGGAAAAGAAAAGAAACACGGTCGCTCAAGAAAACTCGCACCGTTAATTCAATTCCTCAAGCACAATGTGTTTAATCAAGATTGTCACTAGTTCAACGAGAACTTTCAGTCTTGGTATCCTTAGGCGAAGATATATATATATATCCAGTTTCTCTTATACAAAACATTACTACAAATATATTCTTTGATTTACGACAGAAATGTAAACAATATTTTATTTATTTTTAAAACTTCGTTTTGACATTTTGCTATTCATTTTCAATTGAAAATTGTTATCCTATTTTTTAAATATCCTGTTTAATACTAAACATTAAAAAGGAAACTCTGTTAAAATACGAAATAGCAATAATTTGCGAAGCTTTCAAATCCATCCAAACAAAACCCTTCCGCGTGGAACGCCTCCTTGAAGCCCCCGCCCTCGGGACCCGTTCACCGATCGCCCGACAGAGGCGGAAGCGCAGCCCGAACTCATTTTCCAGGCGGCGGCGCGCGCACCCCGCCCCGCCCTCCGCAGGAAATGCTTATGCTAACTGCTTCCGCCGCCTGCCGCCGCCCTGCACACTGGCAGGTCGATGCGCCTCAGGACGCAGCCACCATCGCCTCCGCCGCCATCAGCACTACAGCATTCGCCATCACCACGGTCCCCTCCCATCGCCACGGCCCCCTCCTTCACCTCTGCCCTCGCCATCGCCACCGCCATCGCCGCTGACTCTGCCATTACCACAGCCTTCACCATAAACACTGACAAGACCCACTAACGACACTAACACTTCAAACTCAGCCGACCTTCCGACGACCTCAGACGATCCCCAAACCCACCACCTCCTCGACCACTGCGCCAACAATCGCCTGAAACCACCCCACTGCCAGTGCTGCCACCAAGTGGTCTCCGTCGCAGTTAAGGAATTTATTTTTCTTGCGCCTCAGAGGAGTTGTGAGTGTCCGCATTGTCCAATCAGATATAACAACCCGTGTCGTGACGTAACGGCTGACACATTCTGTGTCCGATTCGAAGTGAAAGATTTAGATCTGTTAAACCGAAAGAAATGTGTGATTGATTTACTACTGATTGTTGAGTATGCGACAGATTCTCAAGAGTTTGTCCCAAATATTTAATCTCAAGTGCAAGACCGATTACTCAATAAGGTCACGCAAGAACCCTTGAAAGCAAATATGATCTAATCTAATCAGTAACACTGTAGTTGTTTATGATCACGATGAAAGATTACAATACCAGCTCTGAAAATCTGTGAGCCCGCAGGCTGTAAACATCAAAGACAAAAATGTCCCTAACAAAATGTTCTTCTCGTGAGTGAAAAATCTAATCCTTTCGCTTTCTCGTGTACGTACGTATATACGGAGCAATATACGTAGAATAGAGAAAGTTATGTAATGCTGCGCGAGAAAACAGCGGATTTTCCGCAGAAAAAAATCATTGCTGGTCTCTAATAACGAAACTAGTGGTGCTACAAAATCGCACTAGACAGCGGCCAACGGACCGCCAGAGCCGTCCTCATGGCAGAGCCTCTCACTGGATAGTCCCAGGGCTCAAGTTCATTGTGGCGGATTTTCGAGGTCGTTAAGAAGTCACAACATGTACGAGGCATCATAATTGGCGGCATTTTCAACCAGTGGACGATATAGATCGCGGGATCGTTTAGAATCAACCCGCACCGCAAACTTCCCTCTCTGTTATTGCTCTACATTTTAAAACTCATTAATGTTTATAATTATTCATCAGATACCAACATATTTAGTATTGTTGAATTTGTCTACTTAATTCCTACCTATATGGTAAAAAATGCACAGTATTCGATTTGAAAACAAGACATGTTCAGTATCTTTAGTTAGTTAGTTAATGCCTTATTTTACGTGGCGAGACTCGGGCCATCAGGCCCTCTCTTCCGTCTAACCACGCAAATTTCGCTACGCCCCTCTCGCTACCTAGCGGAGAAAGGAGGTATTATCTTGGGCGACGAAACAGGTGGATCTCAATTTTGCTCAGAGGCTTCTTTTAGGCTTGAGGATCTTTTACATGCAGTAAATCTACTACATGTGACAGCTGGCTTTACTTCCCCTCCGAAGGAAGGCGTACGAAGGATTTTTTCGCCACGGCTTCGATCGGGTTTGAACCCGCAAACTCGGGTACAACAGTCCGGTATGCTGACAGTTATACCACCGAATCCGCTAACATTTAAATAAAATCTTTAAAACATTTATAGTCGTCCTACAACAGCACATAACTTCTCACAGACTACTAGCATTATTTATAACTTTTATATTTTCATAAATTCAACGAGGTGAATGGAAATTGAACCTGCGACATTTTTATAAGTATACTGCACTCTATGCGAGAAAAAATTAGCTCGACGTTTCAGAAAATCTTGTCTATAAAATTGCTTTTATTACACCAAGAATTACGCAAAAATGCTCATATTTTTAAAAATATTATACATGACCGGATTCCAAGAACTAAAACTGAAGAAAAGATTTCATTAAGGGAAAAAATCTCTTATCTTGAATAACGTAGTTTTATGAAGACGCCGAAATGTTTTTTCGCCGACTTTTCCATTAATGGACGAACTAGAGATAAGTAAGCTAAATTCTCTTGCTTTCGCACTTCTCTCTTTGAGCAGTCGAGTAGTAAAATGTTAAGACCTCCAGGCTTTCCTTGCGACACAGTTTACCTGATTTTCCAAACTCAAATTGCTATCAAAAATTATTCCTAGGTACTTACAAGACAAGGCACTTGGAATATTTTCGTTGTCTAAACGGAAATGAGTTTCACTGTACTTGCGGCCCCTACCGAACGTGATAGTTTTTGAACCCAGGAATAAAAAATCACCCAATTTACACAGTTCGACTGCTTTTTTTTTTTTCTAGGCTAATTGTTCTTTCTGAACCAATAAATTAATTTATTTTGTAAATAAACAATTTATATGTCCCTAGAGGGTTTCTATGCAACCTTTTGCCTAGAAAGCATATTTTCAAACCAACTTTTGAGTGCTTATTGCGACTCAGCCATTCAGAATAGCCGAGTAGTTTATCAGACAAAATGTACTTAAAATTGTCTCAAGAGATTATTCGTTTTTTTCTTCTTCTACGATACCAATTTGCGATCATTTTCCAACCCCGGACACGTGTGTGCATATGCGCACGCGTATATATATATATATATATATATATATATATATATATATATATATATATATATATTTATTTAAAAAAATAAGGTATTGTGCCATGGCTTCGTTTAGAGCTTCTACTGAACCGATTGTTGTATTTTTTCTTTTAAATGAAGAATATGATCCCTAGATATGTTATCAGATATTGTTTGTGTTGATTCACCAACATTTACGGTGTAAATTAATTAATTATATATTTCTTTAATAGTACGCTTACCAATAGTCAATTGTTTTCTTTCAAAGGGTGGCAGTTTCAAAATCGATATACATGAGTCGATAGATGTCCACGCTGCTTGATGTTTTGTTTTGATTGTTGAGATTTGTTTACAATTCATCAAGGTTTTGTTTCAGTGTAATTATTGCATTGTGACGTTGACAGTTTGCATGTATTTGCTTTTGTGGTGTATTTT
Organism: Teleogryllus occipitalis; assembly: GCA_011170035.1. Classification (NCBI taxonomy): domain Eukaryota; kingdom Metazoa; phylum Arthropoda; class Insecta; order Orthoptera; family Gryllidae; genus Teleogryllus; species Teleogryllus occipitalis. Next base: position 161,911 of record BLKR01000280.1, read on the forward strand.
GTAGAGAACATTCGGACAGTGTGTTTTGCTCGGTTGTACTGAAGTAGTGAAGTTGTTCACAGGTTATGTCGAATTCCGAATCGTTGCCCATGCGCCCCAAAAGATGCAAACGTACATTAACTGGACGCAGGGAAATAGAAAGTCAGTGTAGGTGTCGTGATAGTGAGGTCATTTCGTTTTCTGCTGGGTCGTTGTCTATGAAATGTCAGTTTTGTTCTGCTTTGTACTTCGCATGTGAGAGAAATTCTGCCAACGAGTTTACTCTGTGTTGCTTAAATGGAAAAATAAGTTTACCTTCGAGCAATATGCCAGAAGAAATCAAAATTGTTTATAGGACATGATGACACATCAAAAAACTTTAGAAATAATATCCGTCAGTATAATAGTGGTCTTTCTTTTGTGTCATTTGGTGCCGATATTGCATTGCCATCTGATCATGGGCCATACGTGTTCAAAATTCGGGAACTCGCATCACAGAATATCTTCGTTATACCCCGAAGATCCAAACAATGCAACGTATTGTGAACATTAGTCTGGGCACAGTATTTTACATTTATCTCAGATCTCAGCGTCAAATTTTGACGGGTTTTCACTAGTATATATATATATATATATATATATATATATATATATATATATATATATATATATATATATATATATAGAGAGAGAGAGAGAGAGAGATAAGGTACCCATTATGTAAAGATTAATATAAAATTTAAAAGAATTTTAATAATAATAATAATAATAATAATAATAATAATAATAATAATAATAATAATAATAATAATGTCTGCTGGTTATTGAGATTGGGTCACAAGAAAGAAAACACGCATTTTACATTGCCGACGTTTCGGCCGTATATTTGGCCTTCATCAGGGCTAGAGAACAGATAAAATATTTATATACAAAGATATGTACAGTACATCACTTATATCTATAGTTGCAGTTGAACAATTTATTATGACCAGAATAATTTATTATATTTGTTTACCTGTAATGTTCTTAGTTAATAAGTTATGCATTCTAACCGTCCTTATTGCCTATGTTGTTTAATATTCTATACATTATAACAATTTTAATTGCAATAGGCATTTTTAAACATGCTGTGCAACCGCTTCTGTTGGCGCATGAAATGCTATATCAGTGATGCAATATACGGCCGAAACGTCGGCAATGTAAAATGCGTGTTTTCTTTCTTGTGACCCAATCTCAATAACCAGCAGACATATAATTACATCGGGTCAAGAATCATTGAATATAATAGTAATAATAATAATAATAATAATAATAATAATAATAATAATAATAATAATGTGGGGTTATTGATGGCGTATATCCTTCCGGCTGCCCACCGTGTCGCCGAACGCGTCTCATTGCGCACACCCGTTACCCCTAAAGTCGTTCTCATCGCTTCCGCCCCCCCCTTGTGGGGAAGGGGAGGGGCGCTGGCCGGCGCATCACGCCACCTCCTCCGCTTGCTGAGGAGCGGAGGGGCCATCGCGCGCGAGAGGAGATAAGATACCTGGCGCATTGCACACGGAACGCGACACGGCCAGGGCGGCCGGAAGGCCTGCAGGTGTGTTCCACTGGGGTGGGAGGCAGTGTAGAGAGGATGGTAACACACACGACGCTCCTTTTGCACAAACAGGAATGCTAGCGTCAGTAATAAAGATAAAAATTAATTTGGTTTAAAACTGTTTTAAGAACCACTTGGCTTCATTCTCGCGAGGAATATTTCCCAGGACCTAAACGTGCTAAGCACCAAAGATTTCTCAGGCACTATTCATAACTTTCCTTAACATTTTTAAATTGTGGGTTGCCATGTTTTTGCCTACAACCCTTCAATTGTGTGTAATGCTACTTAGGCTTATTAGGCGAGTACCAAAATATCATTGACGCTCTAGAAATTGACACATACTTGACATTTTTTAGTAAACTGAAGAAATATGTTTAGAAAAAGTCTACATTTCTAGAAAAAATCATAGACACAATTCACAATACAACTATTTTCAGGGTAAAACACATGATTTTGATCGCGGAACATTCGGCTCCGCTGGTGATAAAATTGTTCCCCTACAAAGTGTCCATTTCCTTGTGGACCGTTTTGCATGCATTCTTGATCGAAAGGACTTTCTCTGGAGCCGTGTTTTCCAACCTAATCCCTTTTTGAAAAGATTTGTTGAAACGAAAGTTTGTAAAAAGCAAAAAAGGAAATTATGACCAATAACGGCTTTTATAAAGAAAACGGAAGAAAAGCTTCAAACTTTAGTGAAATAAAAAGTAATAATTGTACCTAAGAAGTAATGTTAACTAAAGTACTACAGTATGTATTTTCATTTGTAGTATATGAATGTAAATGCCATTTGCATGTCGAAGTAATGACAAAGATAATTTGTTTTTTATGTTATTTTTGTACATTTTTTTATTTGTAATTGTTACTACACTCATTTTTTTGCAATCTTCAACCAGTCAACATTTGCCCAATTGTAGAATAAAGCTTCTATCTATCTTCGATTTTCGGATCGCCCGTTCTTTCTTGCGTACTATAGCAGTCGTTCACGCTACGCGAATCCGACACCTGCAGACTCTTCCCTCATTAGAAATTCATAGTTGTCGATCTAATAGAGAGACTCGCGGGTCCAGGAGGCATGGCCCCCATGCCTCCCTAAAGGCCTAGTGTTTTCGTTTACCTTCCTTTATTGGGAAAAAATTATTTAAATATTTATGTTCGAATTATCTAATTATTTAAACAATAATATAGTACGGTATCATATCTACAGTACATAAAAATATACAATGTAATGACAAATATGTTTGTTATTTAACTAAAATCTACGATGCTCCCCCCCCAAATAATCGGCTGGATCCGCTGCTGATAAGAGAGGGTATTGAAAATTGAGAATACTTAATTTATTACCATCTTACGTGACACAAATTTTTAATTTAGTTATTTTTCATATTCATAGTCTTTGTGAATGTAAAAAGTTTTATTTGTGAAATGAAATAGGCTGTATCTGACCTTTTAAAACATTAATTTCAAGGCGAATTAAAAAGTTTTCGATTTTCTGTTTCTAATTGCATCTCAAGTGAACAGAAAAGAAAAATTCTCATTGCCTGAAAGAATCAGTGGCACGATTTCGTTAAAACATGTGATTGGATTGTGATTAACCATCACGCAATCACTGCTCTCTTTCGTGTTGAAATGTCTTACGGTCACCCCAGCATGAAAACGCGACCAAGTTATCTATCAATACCATCTGACTGCATCATTAAAAAAGCATCACATGACATAAATAAACTTCCGGGGGAAAAGAAAATTGTTACACACTCGTGTTATTCAGTACAAACAATGACTATCGTAATAAGAAAACAAATAGCGAACATAAATAATTCGAAAATAAATTCTGTTACTAATTATTGTCATATTGTATGAAGTTTATCCTTGCTCGTTCCTCTCTCGTGTTGTAGCATATGCTACTTAACATCCGTGTATTAATGTCTATCATTGCATCGTTGTTTCACAATCTATGAATTTCAAAGACTCCGCCTCCCCCCCCGTCCCAGTTAATTTCATAAGCTTGTAATCCATAAACGACGCGTTGCGTTACAGACAATCGAGGAAAGAGAGCAAATAAATTATTATTATTATTATTATTATTATTATTATTATTATTATTATTATTATTATTATTATTATTTAGGACCAGGCAAGGGGTACATCGATTGATTGATTTTTTCGTGTTTCCGGGCACGTCAACTGCTTTGGTCATTAGTCCCGTTAGTGTAGTGCATGTTTCTTTCTCGGGAGATGGCGTTGATCTCCCGCTGGATGGCGAGATCCGGCGCCGACCTACCGTCGACTATTGGGGTTTTCCCCTAACCAGGACTCTCCCACCAGTGGAGCACCGCCCCAGCCAGGACAAGCTCTAAGCTCCCGACCGGTCTCCCGGAATATGTGGTAGTGTAGTGCATAGTAGTGTAAATGTGTGTGTGTAAGAGGAGAGGATAGGACAAGGAAGAGGAAGGACAGATCGCGCGCGGTCCTTGGCCTATTTGGTAGGGTACTGCTCCGGCATTCGCCAAGTGTTGATCGGAAAAACCACGGAAAACTACCGATCAGAGCACCCGACCTCTAGAATTCTCTAGACAGCGACTGAATTCGACCTAGCTGAAAAGCTAGTGTCGAAAATCCTGCCGCCGTCAGGACACGAATCTAGGACCTCGCGGTCAGAGGCGCTGCAGTGACAGTTGATGCACTGAGCTACCGCTCCCGGTGGGTTTCCAGAAGTTCTCTATAACCGGAGTCAACTGTATTTGTCAACGTAGTTTTCTCGTGTCTTCTCTCTTCTCAGATCGATGTTCTTAGTTTAAACCCAGCATTGTAGATGTGGCACAGTTCATTTGCGTTCATACTTTTTTTTGTAATGTCTTACTTATTCTGCAGTTCTAAAGCTAATATTGTGTTCGTTTGGTCTAAAAGAAGTTCAGTACCTTTTTGGAACTGGAGCCTTTGCAGAGGTGGTCTATCAGAGGGGTCAGTATTACTAAAATTTTCTTTGTACTCTTTGAAAAGTTCCAGAGCTTTTGAATAAATTTCTAAGGTTGTTTCTGGTTGAGGGTTATTTGGAGTTCTGTTCGCCGATTCGTTTGAGATATTTAAATCGAGGTTGTTGGAGGATATTAAGATATCTTGTTCAGGGTGTGCGTGATACGATTCCTCCGAAATTGGATCTGAAGTTTCAGGTGTTGAAGTTGATATCTCTGGTTTTGTTTGATCAAGCACTGACAATGGTAGTAGGTTATGTGCTTTTATGGTTCGGATTTGGTCCGAAATTCTCTGTTCAGATACATTACGTAGTTGTGGTAGTTTCTCTAACACCAGGCGGTACATTTCTTTCCTGTATGATGGGGACTGGATTTTGGGAGCTGCCATTCTCTACGACTGTATTTGTTACGGGTGTCCCGGCAGTGGCCCGCCTGATCAGCCTTCTGCCACTGGTAGCTTTATTATAAACTGCCATGCCCAGCACCAGCTCCAGACATGCCCTGACGCTCCCTAGGCAGCGGCTCTTTTCCGACGTTTCTCAAAATCTATTCTCCATCAGTTATGGGTGTACCTATATCTACGGTCAGTTGGCAGTAGCGCTTTATTATTGTTAGTATTATTATTATCTATATATTTAAAACACTAAGGGGTTCTGTTTACAAAGAAAATGGGGTTTTCGTCTCAACCAGATTTCGTGATTTTTGCTTCAAATGGAGCATAGTATGCCCTCGATGTGTTATCACTTGCTCCTTTTATCAGGTTTTGTAGTATAAACACAAGTACGTAATAATATCTAATAGAACGAACGCTGATCTACCGTCACTTATCATTACGTCGAATTGAAGACCAACTATTCGTACATTGTGTAGTTGGAAAGTAGTTGGTCTTGCCTCCCTTTTCCGTATTTTCTTTTTATTCATTATTTTCCTGAGTTGCAACTGATCTATAAAAAGTAGTTCGGAAAGTAAGTAAAAAGACAGAGCTCGAAGATTTTTGAGCTCGAAGATGGATTTTTTTTAATGCAATGATAAAACGTAAATGTTTACAAAGGTAATGCCCAGCAATCGTTTGACATATATGACCCTTTACAAACATATTTGTCAGTGTTTATAATCATATGATGCATTATGCTTTTATCTCAGGAATATATAAAAATTCCCTGCTATACTTGACTGCTATTGCAGTACATGCACAGATATTGATAAATATGAAACATTTCAACTGCACTTTTAGAAACGTAACTCTGTGTATGCAGAGAATAGTGATTGTATTGTTCCAAAATTTGTAAACCTTTATTTCATTTGTATTGGATAAATGCACTGAACGACATGAAACAATATTTTGAGGTTTTCGATTTTCGGAAGCGACAGAGGAGAGTGACTCTCGTGGTGTTGAATGAATTCCCGAGGAGGGCGTGTCGTGACGCAATTGCTAGCGCATGCGTCTCCCCGCTGGGGCCCGGGTTCGATCCACGGCCAATCCATATGGCGTTTGTGTGGACATTGCTATCTCTTGACATGTGTATTTGATTCTCCTATTTTCCCTACTTCTCAATCCACCGTTTCACCTTCACCATTCACCTCATTATCGTGGTTATCGTTACTCTCTTATTAGCTAATGAGCTCCAATAATCTTAGAGTTTGAAGGGATTCTAAACTCTAATTAATAAATGAAATTTATTTAATTTGACGGATTTGTTTCTTGACGATTCACATTACAAAAGAACACGCGACTATTTGAGAAGTTATTGTAGTATTTATGACTAATGGTTTAGATGAAATGTCGTATGTTACCTTTGCCTTCCATGCCGCACTCGCATCGCAAACATAACGCGATTGTAGTCTACCAGGCAGCCAGAGCAGTTGCTACCGCTGCTGAACTCTCCAGGTGGCGTTCGAGGGCTCCAAAGAGCTCACACAGCGTCAATTTAGATCAAGACAAACACCTGCACCAACAGAGTTGGCAGGTTTGTAACCACTTCAAATAATTATCTTTGGTTTACATTCCTAGCTACATTGATTCAACGTTAAGATTTTAATTAGTTTTGTAAAACTGCAAAAATGAAGATGCTTGAAAAACACTTTTAATGTGTTTTCATTTGTTACTATGCCTTACAAACGAAAGATGTGTTAAAGCTTCCTCAAAAGCATTCTCTCTCTGAAGGACGCTATCGACCGTTATTAATGGGCACCGCCATTACTTCAAGCGAGAATTATTTTCACGAAAAGTTATTTGAAAACAACGACGCTGAGGGCTGACCACGATGCTCGTCTTGTCTTGTTCCTGATGTTTCAATTTCCCCTCTGAACTCTCACCATTGATATCTTCTCTCTCGTCAACCCAATTCTGTTTTCCGCTTCCCGTATTCAACTTTTATAACCGGGTGCCACGCCACTACAAGAGAAGCTAAGTAAACACGTCCTAGAATTATGGCCTGGATGAAACATTTTGATAATGAGGCAGTTTACCCACCTACAGAAGTATATAAAGCGACGTGCTACATGCCTTGTTTGTACTAGGGTTTTCAAGTTTCCAGATATGAATAAGGAAAGCGCAAAACATGAGTTAAAATAGATTATTAAAAACGCTTTATCTTTCACTTCCATCCTTTAAACTTTTCTCTTCTCACGTCTTACCTCAATATACATTGTCCGTCAATAATGACAAATAAAATAGATCGCTGAATGATAATTGAGAATTCATAATTCGCAAAGTAATATGCTTGAGTGCAGGGAACAAGCCGCACAGCCATTCACAGGTCGAATTATCTTGTTTCGATCATCCATTATGAATGGCTCTGCTGTCGTCCTGTCGCCAGCCAACACTTCCGCTGCCGTCTCCATTATCCTGCTTGTCTCCTTCGTCGGTCTACCGCACTGCCATACACTGCACATCTGTACACTGTATACGTTCGTATCATCTTCTGACATCTCCAGACCTCTTCCACTCTCTTCCCCATTGCGGCACGTTTCATTACCACCTTAACAGTTTTTCTCGAGGATATCAGCCCGAGTAGGGGAGATCGGGACTAAGTGGTCATCAAGGTTGTGGTCACCCTAATTTATTTCCTGAACGGCATGTGAACTTATCATTGGCAGTGTAAATTATGGCAAAGTAGTCACTACGCGTCCGGGGAAAATCATTACTGTGAATTTCGTCTCTTTAGTCCTGAAATTGGAATGATAAGATATCCTAAACGGAGTAAATTTAAAGTGCATGGTTGTTTTTGTTGACTAGTCAACAAATTTATTGTTCTCGTGAATGAATAGATTGTAAATAATCGTTTAATAATAAAAATGGTAATTTTTATAAAAGCTCATCTACAATTATCTTTACACAAACTAGTGGTGGTACAACAGCTTGTATAACGTCTCAATGGACAGTCACAGGTACGTTATCGACTTCCACGCTTATTCCCGCGACTCCACGCTTATTCTTATTAAAAATGAAATGTCAGGGTCAACAAAAAAGATTAATGACAAAGACTTCCGTCTTATGGTTTCACAACTTTATCAACTTCTTTAAACACTCAGAATTTACCTCTACTAATGTCTCCTCCATCCCCAACGCCGCCTCCATCCCCGATGCTGCCTTTATCCCCGAAGCCGCCTCTATCCTCGACGACACGTCCATCACGGACGCTACCTCCATCGCCAACTCCGCCTCCATCCCCGACTCCGCCTCAATCCCCGTCTTCGCCTGCATCCCCCACGCAGGCCTCCATCCCCGACGCCGCCTCCATTCTCGACACCGCCCCCTATGCCCGGCGCCGCCACCATCCCCCACGCCGCCTCCATCTTCAATGCTGCCTCCATCCCCGATGCTACCTCAGTCGCCGAAGCCTCCTTTATCTTCAACGCCACCTCTATCCTCGATGCCGTCTCCATCCACGTCGCCCCCCCCGTCCCTAACTCCGCCACCTACCCCCGACACCGCCTCCATCCCCGACGGCACGTCCATCGCCGACTCCGTAAATCATCGCCATCCACGTCCTGGTCACGAACACATCTTTTTGTTGGCACCCCACCTCATCGATATCATCTTTGATGTCAAGTACCCGTTTTCTTTATTTTCCCACTGCTCGAGCCCTCAACGCTCGTGTTTCGATCCATCATCACCACGCCCCCTTCACAATCACCCCGCCTGTCGCCCACCTCCACCTCCTCCTCTGCCAATGCCTGCCCTGCCTGCCCTGCCTGCCGTGTGCTTGCGGGCGATGCGTGGCGGACTTCCCCATGTCGCGTTGTGGGGCTGTATTGACTAGCGGTGTCTTTCAGGGTCGCAGACGGTTGGAATTTTCCTTGTTGGGCGCGCGGCAGCCAGAAAGCATTTTCGACGGGCGCGGACAATTCATTGGAGGCCGTTGCCGTCGGGTTCGCAAATTTATTGTTGCTTTCACTGCGTTTTTTTCATATTTCACACTCAGTGGACTGTGACAAGCGGTCGTATTCCTATGATGCAAAGTTAACTCATTCTTTCCATGAAATCACACTCTAGATACTCTTGTCTATCACTTATTATTTCCTTCCATTTCATGAATTATATATTAGTCAACGTATACTAATGTATAGATAAACTTTTTCCTCGAATATATACCATGCGTGGTCTACACGTCTTGTTCTTACCAGGAGGATTTTACTCCTCAAAGGCGGGCACATAGGCGTTACCCTCTATCCCCCCCCCCCAACCAGTATACCTTTGGTCTGGCATTCGGATATACCGGAATGCAGCTTCCCAAAAGGGCGCCTTTCCATTTAGGCGTGGGTAGGGCCACCCAGTCAGCTGAGGGCTTATAGCTGTCCGGGCTAGCACCGCAGTCGAGTTAATATTCACTCGCGATGTACCTGGAAAACCCTTCTCAATTCCCCAGAATATCGGGCACCGACAAAGCCAAGTGCCCAACCTGAATAAAATTTGAGGCGGCTTGGGCCCCCCAACCCTACTCATCGCACCCACTTTGACGCTAACGACGTGAGTGTCGCCGAGAAACTAGGCTGGGATGGACTTTTTCAGACTCCACCAAGAACTTAAGACCCTCAGATCGTCGGTTCCCACTGCAGGAGGAGCCTCGAGTAACGTGCATTTTTTAAATATGGTTTAAATCTGATTTTAATTAAAAGCTGTGTACTTTCGAAAATTGCAAATTCGAATCTCCCGCACTTCTTTTGGGGAAGTTATGGTTCCGGGATTTGGGGAATTATAGTTGTGTATACTAGAATTATTTTCAGAAAATCTTGTTTTTAAAATTGCATTCATTGCACCTAAATTGACCCGAAAACTACTAATATTTTTAATAAATTGTACGTGATCTTAAAGATCTACCGTTGAAGATTGTATTTTATAAAAAAAAGTGATATCTTCAATATTGTACTTGTAGATAGACGTTAAAAAAATTTAAACAATTTTGATGAAAATCTGCCTACGGTTTAGTGTGTAGCTTGTGTACGGAGGGACAGAGGTCTTACAGAAAACCGATTTTTCACTAACAAGGGCCATAAACATTCTAAATACACAACGTAATACAATTAGTTCTTTACTGTATGTAGGAACAAGAATTATCGATTTTTTCAGGAACAGGACCCCACAAAACAGTTTTTCTGTCGATACAACGTCATTTTCCGTTGCGGCATTACAAAACGTTCTCTATACTTCGTGAGTAGTATTCAAAAAAGTAAAAATATTCTCTTTTAAAACCACTAGTTTTTCGTCTCTTAATTTTGAGAATATCGTACATTCATCTCAACGAACAGCTTCAATTGTTTTTACTTGAGCATACGTTGTACTCTTCTACTCTACGTGTAAAATTGAGAGATGAATTGAGATCTGAGTCAGAGGTGGAAATTCCCCCTGAAGGGTTCTTCTCCGGTGCAAAATTCCTTCATCTCAGCCCGAGGCGACGAAACTCTTAGTGGGCGGAGCGCCGGCTTCCGCAGCCCAGCACGAGAGCCACGCGAGGGCCAAGCCGCGTCTACGTGCGGCACGCGGCACATGGGCCGCTGGCCTCGGCATGCCCTCTGTGCCTGCGCAGCCACCCCTATTCGTAAGTCCTCCAAATTCCCCCTCACCCACTAACTTCCATCCAGTGCACCGCAATCGCTCCCGCCGCACTCCGGCCGCAACCTACGCTCTCCTCATGGAAGGCACCTACACTTGCGTTCACCCACTTCCATTGCAGATTGTCCACTTTCATTACAATCCACCCAATTCTGCACCCAACTCAATTCCGCATCGCACCCAGTCCGTCATCGCCTCCAGACCTAAATCCACTTAGTCTTGTAGCGCATCTAGTCCTGCAGAGCACCCAGACCTGCAGTCCATCCACCTCCATTACTGTTCAGGCAACTCCAGTGCTGCCTTTTCTCTCCCATCGCAGCCAGTCTACTCCTATTGGTGGCCTTGAATTCTTAAAGCAACTCACCCATTACCTACTTTCTTTCACAATCCATCGCTCGTACCTCTGCCCAGCTCACCGCCACGTACTCATTCGCATCGCATCGCACCCATTCTTGTGACATCCCACGCAAATGACCCCCTTCATCTCAGCCTATCGACACCCTCCAGAGTCCCACTCACCGCGATCTGCAGCGTAACTCCTCGCCCCCCTCCCTTTTACCGCAACGCAACCACGTCCACAGCAATCCCCCAGAGCTAATGCAGCCCATCAACCACTGCAGTCCGCCCGCTGCCCTCCCCGCTCGGCGCCGCCCAGCGGCTGCACGCGAGGCGGCGTTCGCTGCGGAGCGCGCAACAGGCGCACGGGCGCAACAAGCGGGCGCCCAATGACAGACCGTATCTCTGGCGGATTGCGAGCCGCCCTCGCGATAAAGCCCGCCTCCGTTGTGCCTCCATCGCCACCGCCACCACAGCCGAATCCGCTGCCGCCGTCGCCCGAGGGATCTCACTACCCTCCGTCACGCCGCCGCCACCGCCATCATCCTCACCGCCATCGCCATCTCCACCGCCACCGCCACCTCCACCGCCTCCTCCACCGCCTCCCTCCACCGCCTCCTCCACTGCCTCCTCCACCGCCTTCCTCCACCGCCTCCCTCCACGCCTCCTCCACCGCCTCCTCCACCGCCACCGCCATCTCCACCGCCATCTCCACCTCCACAGCCATCCCTGACTCGCCATCTCCATCTCCACAGCCATCTCCACCACCATCTCCACCACCATCCCATCACCATCTCCACCGCCCTCCACCGGCCATCTCCACCGCCATCTCCACCGCCACTTCCACTCGCCACCTCCACCGCCACCTCCACCGCCACCTCCACCGCCACCTCCACCGCCACCTCCACCGCCACCTCCACCGCCACCTCCACCGCCATCCTCACCGCCATCTCCACAGACATCTCCACCGCTACAGTCGCCATCACCTCCGCCACCGCCGCTCTCGCCAGGGGGTACTAAATCCCACCCCCACAGTCCATAACGACGCCGCCGCCGCTCCCGTTCGTGTTGTCGCATCCCACCCTCCGCCGCCCACCGCCGCCGCCGGTTGCGTGCCCTGCGCGTCGCCCCACTGACCTCCGCCGCGACGGCCCCTCACGAATTATACAACGAGTTGTGCTGCCCGCGCAATCAATAACAGCCTAATGTCCCCTCTGGGAGTCTACGAGCGCTGTCATTTTCTGCACTACCGATGGTTGCACGGGAGACACTTTAATGGTTCACTCGTTCCAACCCACTCACTGCAAATATCTACCCTACCCATCCTGTTGCTCGATTTTCTGACGAAACATTTTTTTTAGGCGGGGGTAGACGTGTTTTATTCTCTCATTTCATAATTGTTTCTACTCTCCAACACACTTTCAATTTTCTCGCAGTTAAGATTTTTCTTTCATTTTGAACTGTTGACCGTAGAGTCCTAACAGAGTTGTAGGTAGTCTTGGCCTTGAGTGGTCGATGGGTCACTCTCTTACTTGGTCACTGGGTTAACCCTTTTCCCCTTCCCACCAATATCCAGACGCCAATCAGTCTCGGTGCTTAAATGTTATATGACATGATTCGGCTGTCTAAAAGACCTTCATCAGCTCGCATTGAAGATACGAAAAATAGAAAAGGAAGTTTCGAAACATTTGTAGTCCTGTTAAGAAACGTAATTTACGATTTTAATTATATATAAATATGTTGGGAACACCATTAAAGAGTTGAAACTAGCTACCCACTTTTGTATTCTAATAAAATAACAGAAACTTGGTATGCAGAATTCTAAAGTGTTTAAAAGTAGTTCTAAATACTTAAATATTTCTAAAATGTAACATGTCGATTTGCATCAAAAGTTTTTTATGTTCCTTTTCTCCAAATAATTTTACATAAAATTCAATTTTCTGTTCGTTACTGACTTAATCTTGCAGAAATCTCCTGATAATTAATAGAAGATCCAAAAAGGTATCTTTTTGTTTAAAATAGTGAGATTCAAATATGATAATATGAATTATTCTAGTATAATTCTAATATGTAAATATGTAATTTCAAAAGGAACAACATGGCTGATAAACAGTTGAGAGACGAAAATAAAACGTGTTGTAGTTACATCGAGCCGCATCTGAAAGAAGTGACAATAATAAATGTGACAGACACTAATTTGCAAAACTAGCCTGGGAATTACATAAACATTAGTTTATACATTGTATTTTGATGACGAAAACGTGAAGGTAACGCGAAAGACAATTGAAAAGGCGGAGTTCATAGATTTTGTAGGATGAAATTACATTATAAAATAATTAAGGAAAAAGCAAATTCTGGATGGAATACAATTAAATTAAACACATTTTGGACGACAATAGATATTGGTGACATATATAATTAGTGAAATTAATAAACAAAATTCTACACAAGTGTCGACAATGCGGAGGCGATAAGAGATTGGTCTACTAGTGAAAAACAAACGAACAAACAAACAAAAATCCAACAGGAGAATGATGTTAGACAGCAATGAGAACGGTAGTGGACGGCGAGGAGAATAGGTCGCTCAATCGCACGTCGCAAGTTTTCCTAAATTTTGATTTGCATTGAAAATGTTATGGGGTGAAGGTGGAAAATATGGAATAATGGACGGAAGTGAAGATTCAGAAGTGGCGATGGAACGTGGGATGGTGGAACTGAGGTTGGCATTGCTGCAGTACAAGAAAGTGAATGGTTTTGAACTTTAATTGAACGTTTTTGGTTGAACATGATAAGGATAGGATTGATTGGCAATTAAAAGAAAGAATTATATATTGAAAATAGATGGTCATAATAGCATGCATGCGTGATAGGAGAGTATGTATGAATGAGTTTTTGAAATTAGCATAATGTAAATAAGGTGTGAATGTGTATTATTCATGTTTGTTATCCTTTCGGGTATGTAATATTTTCGTCTGTGTATTTTTGTTGTCTTCTATTATTATGAGGTAGGTGGATAAGCGCAAGAAACTATTAATTTTTCAATAATCCATCTGTTTCAGAAAATTTATATTCTGACCGTGGTCCGCGAAGCCAATTACGTACGTAATGCAGGAAGGTTCTCATCGATTTTGATAGGTAAAAGATATGTGGCTTACTTTGGTGGCAATGATCGTCAGAGTTGCACCTATTATTGCGGTCACAACACTTAAAATTAAAACCTAATGTTTTGTTATTTAGGTATGAGACGATGATTGCTACCAAAATCAGCCACATATCCTACACCTATCAAAATCGATGAGATCAACCTCACGTTCCATATGGAAGGGGCTTCGCGGACCACGACCCGAATATAAATTTTCTGAAACAGGTGGATTATTGAAAAATTAATAGAATGGTTGAAAATTAATATCAATCTTGGTGCCCTATAGAGGCGAAAATGTTTATTAACGAATTATGATATTAAAGATAGGAAATTTGTGTGATCGAATCCAGTAGAGCCGAAACGTGGGGCGAACATTATTAAATTTATTTATTTATTTTTAAATTTAAAAAAAGTTATTTGGTTTACAGTGTCCCCCATGTTTGGGGCGAAAGGAGAACTATTAAAATGAAATTAATAGTGAGAAGAATTATTCCAGAGGTTTACAGCGGCTCCCAAGTGTAGGGTATATACTAAATTATTATTAAATGAAATAAGAATTAATCCACACCCAAGATTTACTATAAGTTAATGAAAACAACTCGTGACCTGAAGGGGCATAGGTCGAATCGTTTCCGATGCTCCGATGTGATAAAGTATGTTGCAGCGTGAAGTCTATTGCAGGTTGCATGTGAATCAGATTTCTCCATATACCATGAGCTTCTATTTTTCTCGTCTTAATTTTACTTGATATAGAATTGAAAAACTTCAAGAATAATTTCGTACTCAATAGAACCGTCACGAGGTTGTTAGTCGATAGCTTGTTATCAATGGTACAAAATCATCGTCTTTCCTTGCCGTACTATCTGTAGAATTGACAATAATAACAATAAAATGATAGTAATGATAATAATAGTAATATTTGTCATAAGTTCTTTCTCTCTATTGGCTAGTTGCAAGTCAAGTTTCAGGTACATTATTCAAGAAATAGTTTTGAAGGGGATTCGCTGGAAAGTTCGTGATTGATGAGTTACGCGGATCTGTCTTCCAACAACACCGCTAGGCTAACCTCTGGGGCGCCGACGGCGGCGTGGAAACCTCTCGCGTTAGACAGGGAACTTTTCACCTTTTGATGTGGAGTAGAGGACTATAGCACACCGCCACACAACCCATAAGGATCTAAATCGTTCATTAACCGCCGTTGATTAACCCATAATTGTTAGGTGGCGTAAACCAGAAGACAAGTTGTGAAATAATGGAGAATACTGAAAGAAAGATTTGCTATATTGACCTTAATTGAACCTTGAAGGATTATGAATAAAATTGTGACTTTTAATAGTGTACTCTGGCATGCAGCACCACAAATGCTGCTGTCGGGTGTTTCGAAAATGATGATTTGGAGCAGCAAAAATTGTCTGTTCTGCAACGGCACACGTGAATATTGAAGCGTATTTCTGCCTTGCTGCATACGTCAGGTGAGTGGTAAGCACTGAGTATGAAAATATAGTGGTGATATCTAGTAAGAGACATTGCGGATTAACACAATGGATTATATACATTTTTCAGTCAAAATCGAGACAGTTTCATTGTTTTTGTATTTTTCCCGAGTTCTTGCGTATCTACCAAAACCATTCAAGCCTACCACATGACCAGAAGATGCTTAGTTTTCTTTTGAGTTATGCATATATTCGAAATTTATATCATATATGGCTAAAACCAAGGCATCAAATCGAAATCGAAACTGTTCAAAACCATTCCATCAGTGAGAGCGAAATCCGTTTCGTTAAAGGAAATGTTATTCATTCATTAAATATATTGCTGGGACCATAACCGAATGAAAGTTTCAGTTTCGGTTACGTCTGGTTAACGTTTAGAGAAACGACTCGTACTTTAAATAATGTACTCGTATACTACTATATGCGTTTTTCAGAGACGTGACATTCCTTCATTTTAAATTATCCAGGTTTTGTTTTGGATGGTAAAATATCTGAAATTTTCAAAAATCAAAAATTCAATATATAAAGGTTCTATAGGATTATCATTAATTTTCTAATTATTTTATAAAAGTGTAGGAAAATGTTTTAAAGTCAAAACTGAAACCTATTATTAAAAACTAAACTATTTTTAATCGAGGCCGTATTTGATGATTTGTTAGAAACAAAAAAAAAATTTAAAGTATAGATGAAAGGACTATAAGTAAGGAATAAAAATTCGAGAATGCCTCTCAAACAGTTTTGAAACTTGTGCACATGCATCAACTGCAGATCTGCAAGAAATAGCGAGGTCGTACTGCTGCAGTTCATCGCCTCGCCTCCCTCGGTGGAGTCCGCCCGGGAATTCCCCAGGGGCTACTGCTCCCTCCGCCGCCGCCGCCCCACCGCCCTCGCCTGCCGTTTTTGCGTCTGGGCCCCGCAACCACCACGGCCGCGACGCGACGGCGCCGACCGCCCTCCCTCGCCCTCCCTCGCCCTCCCTCGCCCTCCCTCGCCCTCCCTCGCCCTCCCCCGCCCTCCCAACGCCCTCCGCCCACAGCTTGCGTCGCCCAGCGCCACCCCACCCGCTAACGTCTGCCTGCGCCGGCGCTCGGCAACCCCAGCCCTCCTGCCACCTGCCCGCCTCCCCGGCCCCACCCACCACCCTGAGGCTGCGTTGCCATCCGTCACCCCATACCCAACCGCCTCCACCTGCCCTCTCTCCTCCCTCAGCTCGCGGCGTCAACAGACAACCCCTTCCCTCCCATCGCACCCCACTCCACCACTCCACGCCCCCCTGAATGTTTTATGTTCATTGAATATATCCAAGAAACACAATTTCATATGGAATAAGGGCGCGATATTCTATTTTACCACTTACTTTCGTCTATTTTTCGAAATAAATCGAGAGAAGATTTAAAGAAGTAGATCCAGACAAGTACTTGTAAGATTAATATTCGATGGGTCCAGTCAGTATTCATAAAGACTAATTTTATTTAGAAAACCTTTTTTGTTGTTCAGCAATTAAAATTCACTGCTTTTAAACTTCGTATATGTCTCTCTGTTTGAATGTTTTATGTTCATTGAATATATCCAAGAAACACAATTTCATGTGGAATAAGGGTGCGATATTCTATTTTACCACTTACTTTCGTCTATTTTTCGAAATAAATCGAGAGAAGATTTAAAGAAGTAGATCCAGACAAGTACTTGTAAGAGTCATATTCGATGGGTGCAGTCAGTATTCATAAAGACTAATTTTATTTAGAAAACCTTTTTTCTTGTTCAGCAATTAAAATTCACTGCTTTTAAACTTCGTATATATTTTTTCGTAATATAACTAATTAATGGAATAACCCTATCGACTACTACATAGACTATTGTCCCTAAGTGGGAATATGTCCCAATCCCCTCTCCTCCCCTGCCCATCGTTACGTCCCAACAAATTTCTTCTCGTTCGCAGCCTGACAGTAGAGAAAGTGTCGGATCGCCCCAATCTGTAAATCCGCCCCCGCCGGCCGCTGCGTCGCGCCGGCTCACACCCCGCCCGCCGACCCACACCCCACCCGCCGGCCCACACCCCGCACGCCGACCCACACCCCGCACGCCGGCCCACACCCCGCCCGCCGGCCCCGCCCACACAGGGTGACTGCTTGGGCGCGCGCCAGCGGCTTCGGCGGCGCCGCGGCGGCGGCGGTGGTGGCGACGGCCGAGGCAGCGGTGACGGTGGCGGCGGGGGCGGCAGAGGCGGGGGCGACGTCGGAGGCGGCCCGGGGCGTTGCGTCACCCGCGGAGCGCCGCTCTCCGCCCTGCGGAAGCTCCTGGCTGCGGCCCACGCGCCCAGCGGCCGCTGATCGATGGCGCTGGGGAAGAGACCTCGCAATCCGAGAAACAGCATCCACCGCCCGGGCTGCACCGACATGCGAAGTCTCGCGCCTTCTGGGCGTTGGGCGGAACGAAGTTCGGGCGTTGTCATGTTATCTAAGCATGTTGTCCAAGATGGGGATAGGAAGCCCGTTTTATTTTTATGTTGTACTATTGGTATTAGTCTTTCAGTATATCGGAATTCGTGTTGCAACTTCGTTTGCAGTGTGTCAAAAAACAGTACAGAATTTTAATTGTAAATATTTTAGGAAACTTCTCTTGGAATGCAGAATACCTTCTTACAGCTTAGGTACAACGCCAGTCCCGCCGTGAGGAGACAATCATTTGTGTCATTTCTTACTCGATTGACAATACGCTTTTCACACCGCTAATAGAATTCTTGAAATGGAATTCAAATATTAAAGTGCATGGTTGCTAGCGACCGTTTGTGTGAAGCGTTAAGATTAACTTTCAGCTCCCTGCAGAGTCTGTTTCACAATGACTGACGCTCAGCGACCTCACCATTGCTACTGGACATCATTGATCATGCGGTTCGAGTCGCGACGCTGGGGGATTGTCAACTCGAGCTACATAACTCTTCAAACACTCTCTGGAAGAACCGCCTGAATAGGTAGTTTTGCATGGTTCCTCCCATCAGCCATTGAAACCACCCATACTAGGCGCATATCAGAGTAGTAAGCAACCTTAACGAACGGACTTGGATATCACGCGATTTTTCCTTCTTCATCCTTCGCTTCCACTCTCCTCTCCCCTTTACACACGTACACTTACATGCGCTACACCACTACATACGATTGAATGATATAATCTGCACTACACTTACGAAACTTATGACCTAAGAAGTTATTCATTCTAACAATTGCCGTGTGGTACGGTCGTGAAATTTTATTCGCAATTGATGGGAAACATAATGGTAACCCAAATTGAGTAGTATAGAGACCAGAAATTGTTGATTTCTGCCTGTTGTTGTGGGTCGCCGTAGACATAATACAACACTATGCTGTCATTTGTGGTCATAAAGCTGAACTCCTTGAACGAACAAATTTATTGCAGGGTAATTTGTATTGGTTGGGCACCATTGTATGTATTCCCATAAATAGCCACAAAAATCCAAATTTCAGGGTTATCATTATATTCCTTCAAACTCTCTCAATAGAAAAATAAAATCAAAGGCTGATGTAGATCCTGGGGAAAACAAATGCTCAATTTTGATTGCTATGCAAGTGCTCATCGAAATCACTCAAATTTTAATTTTTCACGCGGTGTTCATATGTAACAGAAGTTTGTGTGATGAACGGTCATAAATTTTGAAACCTTCCAATTATGTACATATCTTATCTCTTGCTCTTGACACTGATACCTAATCCATGAATATTTCGTATCTCCTAATTAGCTTTCCGGAAACATATGAAAGAGATAAAATGTAGATAACTATGTTGTTCATTAGATAACTTTATTTGTTTTTCTTTAGCAGAAGTTTAAGCAATATTTTTGAAGATATTTTTCCCGCATCTGTTCCCAACATTGAACTTAACAAATATCTTTTATGAGCTATCAATGCAAATTAAGAGCTAAAAAATAGTTTTCAAGCAAAATTAAGAGTAAATTAAGAGCTTTCAAAAACATACCTATATTTAGGCATATTTAAAGGTTCTCTCGCGATTTCAGCCACGCAATTTTCAAAGAAGAGAAGCTTAGTTTGCTGAAGCACCGATGAGAGAAACTTAGTTTAACAATCTTGAATCCAATTCCCGAATGTTCAGTAGATGTTGGTTTTTATTTTGGGAATGGCTAAAAACACATGATGTTATGAATATTTCCGATGACACAGATTATCTTTACTTTCTCTGTACAGTGTAAGTAATTCTGGCAAAAATCGGCAACTTTAGACAAACTTATGTTGCGGGGTCATGCTATTGAAAAAGGGGATTGTTCTTATGCGTAGCAAATTACTTCTTCTCTTCGTGTACTCAAAATCCACGTTTCCTGGACCATCCACACCGAAAAGTTGGTTGACGACAAAACATGTCTGTCTCTATCTGCCTGTGCCTATCTGTTTTTGCCTGTATTTTATATGTCTATGCCTGTCTGTCCGTCCGTCTGTATGTGGTCAACTCTAGCACCTAAACAGTACAGACGATGTTCTCCAAAATTGATATTTAACGATCGAACTGATTAAAGTAGAGGCCCTCGAGTTTGAAACGGATATTTGGATTTTTAGGGGAGGTATTTTACATGAAGCCTTAACAGATTTTAGTTGAAATGTCTCCATTTTTGAAAATGGAAAATGTTGAAACTTTTTTAGCGTCTTCCTACTACTACTACTACTGAATGATAGAATGACAGATTTGATGATAGATTTATTTATTTATAGAGATTGTTATTCATAATGAAATTTATTCTTCAACGAGATCTTTATATAAGGTTATGAACTTTTTTTAAATACGAGTTTTCCCGTAATTTTACGTAAATATAGGCAATTAAAACTATTTTCTCAAAATCTACTTCAATTTTTTTCTTTAATTTTTACTCCAATAGAGGTAGTACAGGTATAAAAATGGCGCAGATCCCATTTTAGTAAATTCTCTTGCGTGTGTAGTACAAGATCGCTTAAAGAATTTTTTTCGTTAATGAAATATGTACTAAGAAATTTAGATCTTTAATTATGTGCATGTACTATTTGTTGAAAAAGCTAGTCGTTTTCATGTAATTTTTGCTTGAAAGTAATGTGATTTATTTCATTAAATTTTTCAAAAAGGCTCTAATTATTTTTCCTCGGATAGAGCAAAGGACTCTTAAAAACTGCGAAAATATTATTTTCGTTGAACTCTCTGAATTTTTGAAAATTACTTAAGTTAGAAATAATGCGAAAGAGCACGAGTTGTTGTAGCACCTCTAGCTTGACATTCTTTTTACGAAAGTAGCTGTCATTCCTACCTTCCACCGTGTCGTATCATTTATTCGCAAATACGTTCTCATGAATCAAGAGAAACGTTACCTCTCCATTAAATCTTTTTGGTACCACGCCAATTCAGTAATGATAAGTGCCTTACAAATTAGTGACAGATCTACAAGACAGACGCAGGGGGAATTCCCTTCCCCCTAAAAATCAATGAATGTTTTCAAAATTAATGAATTTTTTAAATCCAAATATATTACTTTAAAGAATTAAACAGAATTCCTAATTTAAAATATTAAAATATACTTTGAAATATAGACTTAAAAAAGAGGAGTGAGATAGTTCTTAAAATTGAATTGACGTAAATTAAATATTGAAATTTGGTATGTGACGCAGTATTTAATTTTCAACTACTGCTATTAATTTTAAACATCTTTATTCGAATCATTCTTTTTTTTACAATATTGCACGTAATGAAACAGTTATAACAAACTCTGAAACATAGATTTATCAGTTGTTTTTTATTATTATATTATTTTAAATTTGAATTTTGCAAAACAGTTCCCCCTTGATACATCTCTAAATCAGCCCCTTGCTACAGGTGCGAATTGACAATTTGCTTCGTGGAGAAGGTTATCAACGCCAATAGAGGGGAATAATGATTCAACGAATCGAGTTAAAGTAAGACGCTCTTCGCCAGAGCGGCAATTTGAATAAATCATAATAAGGCTGGTGGGAAAGTTTTCTTTTGCAATTTCCTTGCTTTGGATTCCTTAACCGGGAAATTTTAAAACGCGAATATTGCAAATGAATCATCTAAATATGGATTAACCGAATCTCTAGCTGGGGCAAATGAATAGTTTTCCAGTAAGGAACATCAAACACACTTAATAATCGCTTACTTCCTGGCTCGTTAACTTTTAATAGTCCCGTACGTGTAGTACTTGTTAGCTCCCAGGATATGGTGGTGTTCCTCGCAGCTGAAACTTGAGATCCGGTGCCAACCTATATGTGGGTTTGTGAGATTTCCCCCCTCAAAGTATCACCATCAGTGGAGCTCCGCCCCAGGATGGACAAACTCTAACCTCTCCACTTGCCTCCCGACATGTAGGATTGTAGTGCGTGTTAATGTGTGTTTGTGTGTGTGTAACGTGAAAGGAGACAAGGATGAGGAAGGAAAGATCACACGCGGTCAGAAGCCCGTTTGATAAGATACTGCTCAGGCTGTCGTGTGGTAAGAATCGGGGAAATCGGAAAAGTAAACGACCGATCTACGGAAAACTACCGATCGGAGGAGTCCAACGCTGCAATTTTCGTCCAGACGGCACTGCGGCTGCATTCGACGTGACAGTCCGCGATTTCGCCATCGACATCCGAATCTCTAGGCGGGGAGGGGATATCCCTGCCACGGCCCACCATGCCCGTGCATTGCGCTTTCGCGGGCCACGTCCATCTCGATGGGCGGCGGCAGCGCTCTGCAACACGCTCGTGCATGGCGCTTTTGCAGGCCGCGTCCATCTCGATGGGCAGCGGCAGTGCTCGAGCATTGCGCTTTCGCGGGCCGCGTCCATCTCCATGGGCAGCGGCAGCTCTCTGCGACACGCTCGTGCATTGCGCTTTCGCGGGCCACGTCCATCTCGATGGGCGGCGGCAGCGCTCTGCAACACGCTCGTGCATGGCGCTTTTGCAGGCCGCGTCCATCTCGATGGGCAGCGGCAGTGCTCGAGCATTGCGCTTTCGCGGGCCGCGTCCATCTCCATGGGCAGCGGCAGCTCTCTGCGACACGCTCGTGCATTGCGCTTTCGCGGGCCACGTCCATCTCGATGGGCAGCTGCAGCTCTCTGCGGCACGCTCGTGCATTGCGCTTTCGCGGGCCGCGTCCATCTCGATGGGCAGCGGCAGTGCTTTGCCGCACGCTCGTGCATTGCGCTTTCGCGGGCCGCGACCATCTCGATGGGCAGCGGCAGTGCTTTGCGGTACGCTGGTGCATTGCGCTTTCGTGGGCCGCGTCCATCTCGATGGGCAGCGGCAGTGCTTTGCGGCACGCTCGTGCATTGCGCTTTCGTGGGCCGCGACCATCTCGATGGGCAGCGGCAGTGCTTTGCGGTACGCTCGTGCATTGCGCTTTCGTGGGCCGCGTCCATCTCGATGGGCAGCGGCAGCGCTCTGCGGCACGCGCTGCGCCACCGCGGGGCGGAACCTCCAGCGCCGAAGCAGGTCATACTTTAAGCGCTTCCGCCCCACATTGCGGCGCGGCGGGCGGGGCGGGGCGGGACGGGGTGGGGCTGGGCGGGGCGGGTCGACGCCCGCGCCGTAACTTATTCCCCCGCGGCCGCCGACCTCTCTCGCGATTAGACGCCAACCCCACCCACCCGCCTGCGCCGCGCGACGGGCACGGACGAGCTCGTGCTAATAGCAGCGCGCCCCGCGGGAGACCCCGCTGCACTGGGAGGCTCCATCTGTCGGAATCGGCCATTCATCTGTGTTGGTGTGTCTGGTAGGGCCTCGCGTTGGATTCATTGATTGACTATTGATGCCGGGCACGTCAACTACTAAGGTCATTAGTCTGTAAGTGTAGTGTATGGTAATCTGCCCTACTGGATGACGAGATCCGGCGCCGACCAACTCGTTGGCTTACGGTGTTTTCCCCAACCAGGTATTTCCCATCAGTGGGGCACCGCTCAAACGTGGGGACTAGCTCAAAGCTCCCGACTGGTCTTCCAGTAAGTGTGGTAGTGTCGTGTATGTTAGTGTAAGTGTGTGTGTAAGGGGAGAGGATAGGATAAGGAAGAGGAAGGAAAGATCGCGCGCGGTGTAAGGCCCGTTTGTTAGAGTACTCTTCCGGCGTTCGCCTGGTGTTGATCGGAACTATCACTGAAAACTACCGATCATAGCAGCGGACTGCTAGAATTCTCCTCCAGACAGCGAGTGAACCTAGCTGAAAAACTAGTGTTAACAAGAGAGGAGTACAATCGTTTGCCAAGGCGGCCACAGTAATGGGGGTATAAAGCTATACCTACATAGCGCCAGATGCATTCAAACAGAGCGAACGTTTGATAAAAATTCAGTGAAACAAGATTGTAATCAATATATCTGTTATGGAAAGGGACGTAACTGGAAATATTTCTCAAGCATACGGAAATTAAATAATGAAGTTAATTTATGAGTAGATTGCTTGTTTAGATTAATTCTTATTTATTTAATTTTTAATATTCCCAGTGCAAACTTTTTATTATTCAAATAATGATTAATGGTTACTTACAATAACGTTTCTACACATGCACCAAAGCAAAAATTTGACCCCTTTATTAGTTTCGAAGAGTTTCTGTTCCTTTGATATTCCATTGAGATTCACTTCTTACGTGACAGCCCATTCATTGAAGAGAGCGGAGGTACTGTGAATATTGGATAGCCGTTCTGCGATTCGCAAGAAATTGACGCGATGGGGAGGGGGTTCAAGGGTCTCCTTCAAAGTGTTCAGTTCGGAGGGAAGAGGAGCGGAGATCGACCGTCGTCCCAGGTGGTCTGGCTATTAAAGACGGCTTGAGTGATAAAGTATGAATGGAAAATGCCAAGAGCGAAGAAAAACTAAAATATTGGAGCCGATAAAGAAAACACGGCAATAGGAATGCTTCTGATAATTTTTTCTATCTCAGCCTAATGGCTAGAGAGAGAAAGAGATTAACTGTTCTAAATAGCTGGGGTTACAACAATTCATCTCAAAGAGAGGTGATAAAAGCCAAAACAAACTTTATGAATGTTTCCACGCGTATCCGGAGATATTTCAACCTGTAAGCCGGTATTATTTGCATTCTACGACCTTTTTTACCAACGTTCATTCATTTCTAATTCTTAATAAATTCATAATTTACTATTTTTCATTATCCTTTCTCAATAACCTATTTGTCCGAAAACGTTCCAAAACACAATGTGGTTCCCGAATATCTTATTCTCTGATGCTTGTATAGTTTTTGCACTTGTGTAGGTAATTTGAGAGTGGGTATTGAGAATATTCGTGACAACAATGTCTCTCATTAACCTGTTTGCATTGTTCCTTTACATACTAGCAATTCCCTCCCTTGGCGAAGGAGTCACGCCAAAGTGCATTTACCGATTCCCCAACAGTAATTTTCTTTCTCTTCTTCCACCAAGGAGGCTATGATCGTGATTTAGTGATGCACCATCAAACCTTTCTCGATAAGGCTATTACATTGATTGAACCGAAAATAGGTAAAAATGGAGCCTTACGAAGAGGAGCGGAACAATACTGATCGTTCGGCGGCTTGTCAATCACTTTACATTGCAATAAGATATAATTCCTTTTCCATCTAATTTATGAATATCGTAAAGGGGTGGAGGAAACGTATGGCAAAGAGTAATGGTGCATAGCAAAGGTAAGGAGAAATTGTAAAAGTCGTGAAATTCCACGAAGTACTTGATTGATGGACGCCGCCCTACTTCGCCTGACAGAAGATCGAATACCATAGTTAACTGATGGCTTTGCCTCCCCCAAGAGCTTCTTACTGCTGCTGTAATTCTTAATAGACTGCGGTACTATTGCACGTGCAGTAAACATGTCTGAACAAATATTCATTTTCTATGAGTTCAGTATCCGACATTTGTTCGCAGCTAATGAATATTTATTGCGTGAGCTGACATATGCAGCGGGCTGCAGTTGAAGATACACAATCCGAAATCACTTATTTAGATCGTGTTTTAGTGGATACTTAAACCTGTATTGCATACGAAATTCCAATCCCCGTTTCTATGTTACGTGATACTTTTATTGGCCCTCCAAAATAATTCGAATGTCGAAAATCGCGACAATTCTTGGATGCCGTCAAAATAAATTATCTTTAAGTGATTTCATTTGAAGTTAAAACGTACATCGATATTTATTTTCAGAATACTTTACTTTTTTAAGTAATTTCAATGAGATGACAGGGACCGCGCCAAACTCGAATGACGGATGTGACTGCAGCGGCAGCGAAGCGGTTCAAAATGCATTAAATAGGCAAAGTATCTCCAATAGCTGGTGTTATTTGTAGATTCATTTTTTAAAAGGACGTTAAAAGATGCTGATTTATTACTGAAAAACAGGAAGCAACTGTTGAGAGTCCTTTGGCCGGAAATAATAAATATATTCGTCGTATACGGGCGAGCAAGCAACAGGCGTTCGCCGGTCGCAAACAGATGAAGTCTCCACGCAAAAGGCACCTGTCGATCGTGGGTGGACGAAGATCTTTTGGAAAATAGCAAACAACACCCGTGCTTTTTGTTTTTACATGATGGATTTTGTTGATCTGTGTAAGCAAAAGCTTCAACATAAACATATAGAAAGCGATACGACGTATTTGTTGGCAAAGAAATGAAGAATAATACCACTTCTGAAAAGTTCGCCCGCGAGGAAGACTGCTTCGCCGCCTTAGAGACCGCGCAGTTTGACAGGTGGGTAAACAATAAGTCTTGCTGTACGACGGCCTTGCAAGAGGTTGCGTCTAAAGCGTCTACAAGTGAGGCAACTGCAGACGAACGCATTAACAAAACCGAACACATGGACATCACTTGCAGTTACGCGGCCAGCGGTAGCCAAGCAGTGGCTGACGAGGCGGTCCCTCGGTGGAGTACTCGCGACGGGGACTCACCTGCAGGAGTAGTGAGGAGCGGGGACGGCGACGGCGACTGCGGGCGAGTGGCGAGGTGGAGGCGGCTGCTGGGACTCCCGAAGACGCGACCGGAGCACTGAGGAGCGTCGCGACGGACCCGGCGCCCGCGCCGCCCGCGCCGCCCGCGCCGCCCGCACCGCCCGCGCCGCCGGCGTCGTCATAACTACCGCCAAACACGGCGGGCGATTGGGCGGCGCGCCGCCAATGGGCGGGCGCTTGCGACGCCGCCGCCGCCGCGACGCCCGCGCCCCGGCGCCCTCGAGCCCCCGGTGGCGTCGCCCTGTCAAAGGCGCGTCCGATTACCTTGGACGCCGTCAAAACAGCTCGCGCCGCGCCCTCCCCGGCGCGCGAATCCAATTAGACTGCGCTTTATAACGCAGCGTCTTCGCTGGAAGGGCGCGTCCTTGTGCTGCAAAGTCTTGAGAAGTCGCGTAGAAAGGATTTAGTCAATGTTTCAATCCGAAGGGTCGATGGTTCGAATTCTTCCATTAGCGTTAATGTTTACCGCTTGAGTTTTGTTGGCTCACAGTTGTTTAGCGTCGGAGCACATGTTGCGTTGGAGTTACCAGCAAATCCAAAATGGAAATGTTATAAAAATTATATAATTTGGATCCTACGGTTAAGAAAAATTAAAGCTACAAATTTATTATGATTTTTCTCCAATAAGTGAGAGAATAACAATTTTTATTTAAACAAAAACTCTTATTACATTCCTCCCTCTGTCTGCATGTAGAATTGCCAAGTTCATTTTTATAACGTAAAGACACCTAATGTGTACGTAAATTGGGTAACTTAGAATAATTAGTCAAACTTAAAGAAACCTTTTTCTAATAAATTATCACTATCAAAGAAGAGACATTTTCTAATCATGATCATCATAGTGCCGCTATATCTGGCAGAAGGCTAGCTTCCTGAAGGCAACTATCCTCGAAGAAATATGCTCTGCCATTTACTTTGCGAAGAACAGATTCCTTTAAAATTCTGAATAATTAATTTAGAAGAGAAAATTATATGAAACTTTCATGTTACAGATCTATTAATCAGTAACGTCGAAGTTATTTACGTGGTGCAGAGTAAACCACAGAGTTTCTGCGGTATAAAGCAGAAATACCGAAATTCTGCTTTAAATCTGCCACCGACAGAAGGGCAATGATAACAACCATGGTATAAGATCGATGCAGCATGTCAACAAAAAACTGAATAAAACTAACGTGTGGTTTGAAAGATGGGTGACATAGTCCCCGCATTCTAGTAAAGACAAAGAATTCCAATAAACGTCCTTAAAATGAAGTAGGAGGAGGTGTGAATCAGAAACTTGTTTCTAAAATATATTTACTTTATGTATCAAATTCGGATAATACGATAAAACTTACTAGTTCTAACGTTCAATATATTCCATTTTAACAAAGTCATTTGCTAATCTTCACATTTTTAATTATTTTTTCATTTTATAGTAATAAGTTTTAGTTGAAGCTTATAGTACGTTGAAGAGATGAGGCGCATCTGCAATCGATCCACAGCAGTTCCCCAGGATGCACTCGCCGTCATGTCGCAGCTCTTGGCAAGGCCTCCTGCTCTGCAGTAAAAAGCGAGCGAGAGAGGCGGAGGGCGGAGCCCGCCCCTCGCAGCCACCACGCCCCGGCCGTGACCCCCGACCAGCGCTGCACCGCGCCACACCCCACAGCGTGGAATTCTGAATATCTAGGAGGAAAACATTATTAACTCTCTTTGGAATGGATTTCTCGCAGTTTTTGGAAGTCCGTTGTATAAATAATGTACAAATAAACAAATTTGCTTGTAAAACTTGAATTTTTACGAAATATTTTGTAAAATATTTAGGAAATTTGAATACTTGTATTATCCCCCATAAATATGTGTTTCAAACGTTGCATTTGCTTAATATTATTGGCCATAAAATTTTAATTTTAAAAATATGCTTTGCAAGAAAATAAAATGAGAGTATACAAAAATAAAAAGCCGAAAATAAAAAAAAAACAATAAAAACAACAAATAAAATGAGAAATGTACAAAATAATGTGTAAAATAATCTAAAAACCATGTAAATTACTACTAGTAGATACACAAATCACAGAATTAGACAAGTGATGTATGCCGACCAAGAGACCTTCAAGAAATGCAAATGGTCATTCAGAGCGGCGATTGACGGAGATGGGCGTGTTTGAACTTGCTCCATGGGGTTCATGTGACTTCAAGAGAAAATTAACATAATTGGAACATTACTATTACACATGTATCTAACAATTCTACTATTTCAATTCAGTCGAATTTTTTTTCCAGCAAGTTAGCCAAAATTACTCACAGTAGGCCCGCCCCACCTCACCCCACCCCACCCCACTCAGCCGCGCCAACAGACACTTCTGCGTCTAATTCCGCGTCACCGGCAATTCAAGCTATTCCACGGACAGTGCACTCCAGACGACTTAGCTTCCTTTCATCCCACACGTCCCAATTTCCCCGGGCCTTTGTTCCGATGTCCCGACAAATCATTTCGGAGGGGTAAAATATCCGTTTTTTTATAACAAAAGTTTGATATTTCCTGGTAATATGTACGGTTATTTTGAATCCGTGTCTTTGGATTTCTCGATGATCTGTTGTTCAACCTAACTACGATTTGTTAGATACATTTGTTTGTTAATTTGCGTCATACCTCGGTGAGTGGTTCTAATACGAACAACTTAACCCTCAGTGGTGAGTGTTAAGCGAGAAACCCACTAGGAGCTCCCGGCTCGGCTCGGCACACCCCGGCGAGGCGCGGTGCCGCGCGGCTCGGCCTGCCAGTCACCCATTACGGACGGCCCGGCACGGATCGGAACTGCACGGGACGCCACTTGTTCCAGTAGCGATGAAGAGTTTAATACTTTCGATGGACGAATTGATGATATTAGCTGCTGAGGAAGAAGGGCGGGAGCAAGGAGGACAATGTACTCAGCGGAAACAAATGCTGTAAAAAATATTATTCCGAAATCGTCAGGATCTTTTCCAAAACCAGTATAAAATCTATTTGATTTTGCTCAACTTTAGGCCCCACGGTTTTAAAGGATTTTTTGATATTTTAGGGGTACTTTATAAAAAGCTCATACCAAACTATTAATTACATCACATTTAACGTAAGACATCTTCTTGTACATATCAATTATTGTATGCCTGTGTACTCGTATTAAAAATTTCCTCGGTTGAATATTGGAAGAAAAAATGCGTATCACCTTAAAAAAAATTATCTCCCTCTTGATATTCATTATGAATCATTAATTATTTGTAGTGATCGTAGAATTTAGCTCTTTAAATTTAAAAACATCTCATTTAGAAAAGAAGACTATAGCATTTTTATTGCATTATAAAAATTAAGATTTAGCATTTTGTAGCAGTTTTTGAGAAAATTATTATTACGGGAGATTTCTTCGAAATAAAAAATATTCTGGTATTTTTTAGATTTTTCTATTAAAATTAGGAAATAAGCGAAAATAATTTAACATTTCACTATTAGTGAACAAATATTTAATGACGAAATTTTAAGTTTAAAGAATAATTCCTGTCTTGTACAGAAATATACGCTTCTATGTAATATTATTCAAAGGAGAGGAAAATAAATGTCTCGCAATTTGAAAATACATATTAAAATAGCACATTATTTTAAAAGGTTGAGTATTTTGTTAAATGAAATCAATTTATGTAAATAACTATTAATATGTAACACAATGAAAAATGAATTGAGAGCATATTTCATTGTTGGCTCGATATAACCTATTTCTTCTATCAGTAACAATGAAACTGTATTGACTAAAAAATCGTTCAGCTTCTATACTGTTGGCCGTAATTAAATGTTATGTCAAAATTGTCAAAATTAAATGTTTTCAAACATCGATGTGTTGTCGAAGTCGTATCCCTAGTTAGAGAGAGACCACGAAGAAAATAATGAAATGCAATTTAGTGTCGCAGATTCACGTCCATTTCGGATTTTGCGGATAATTTTGCATTTATCGCAGATTGAAAACCTTCAGAAATGTATTCCACCGATCGCCAAACATACAATTACTAGTTTTTTCAGTATTTGGTAACATTTTGCATTTTTATCAATTGCTAAAATCCACCATCTCAAAGAATTTGTGACTGCATTGGGAATAGTGAGGAAGGAAGATAGTGAGAGACACCCGATAACAATAGCTTGCAAGACCCATGCAGCCGTTAGTTCCTGGAAGGGCTCGTCAACCCCTCCCAAGGCCACTCGCCGCGCCGCCCCGGCCGCCATAGGCAAGAGGTTCTGAATTTACTCATAAATTGACGTGCGAAACGGCTTCTGAATTTATCTCGGAAACTCGCCACCTCGAGTGATATTTACGAAGACTGTTTTACGAGTAAAGTTATCATACGACTATAATTTTAAACGACTTTATCACACGACTTTCGATTTATGATAAGTTAAAGGGGAACTGGTTGTACTACCCTTAATGCATTACTGTCACTACGTTATCCTGATCGAAGATAATCACACGGACCTTTCCTACCGTCTACGTTGCCTGAGATCGTAAAATTTGCTCGATGAACTTCGTCACATTCGGATATAGAAAAAAATGATAATTCGTTGTCCATAATAGGACGATTCCAAAACTTGTTTGCAAAGATGCAAGCAAATTGTGAAAATGAAAGTAGTCTGCGACCAAGAAAAGATGCAATCAAGCTTAAAAAGTAATTAATGAAAGATATTTAAAATTACAACACACGTCGTAGAAATCATATTTATCGGGTGTTGGTATTATCAGCTCACTACATGAAATCTATTTATAATACACGTACGTTACAACTCATTGTCAAATGACATTAAACAATTAAAATCAATACGCAAGTTTAAGTAGCAAGTAAAATCGTTTCTCCTGCATAACTGTTACTATACGATTGGACTAAACTGAGCATCAAAAAGGAAAATAATATTTATTTTAACAATAATGTGTAATGCGCTATTTAACATTTGTATTGTATATTTCAAAAATACTAAATATGCCTGTAATATGTTTAGCTTCTGGTTCAATGACCAACAGCTCGATTATTTATTTTAGTCCAGTTTCCCTTGATCCTTTGAGAAAATGTTGAGATGGCTCCTTACTTCGCTTTTGGACATAAAAGTTACGTCATTATGCCTACATTTTGTTGAGCTCTCCTTTTACTCGTTGGGGTAGAATATAGTCGGGAGTGTGGATTTCTATTTTGTTAGCCGTAAGATAAAATCTAATATGTAGTTTGTTTACAAAAAAGTCAATAATTTTTGTATTACTCGAAAACGAAAATAGTTTACAAATACTACTAAACCCGCTTTGTTGGTACTTGTATTCATCATTCATATACGTATAAGGGTGGGGAATGTATTACGGAGCTGAAGTAAACGTGCGAAGATTTCACCACTACATTTCATCACCATATATCACCCACAGTTTTTACAGGTTTTTTGACGACAAATAAATCGAATCAAATAAATGAAACATGGACATATGAAATAAAGCAGCATTATAAACGAATCTAATACGTTATTTTTATCACCGCATTATACATTTATAAAGTAATCATAGTTAATTTTGGAAACAAATTTCACAAGAAATGTTTTGAAGCTGGCAATATGGATGTCGGTATTATGACGTCATAACTTACAAGAACGGAGCAATACAACTGGATTCAATTTCCACCACCTCAAAATCCAGCCCCATGCACATCCTCAGGATTCGCCACCCTCAAAATCATGTAGGTCTTTTTCTAGGGGGTCATCAATGTCCCTTTCTTGAACCTGCAACTCTAGTTGGTCGACAATATCTGACCCAAACACTCTCGTGAACTGAAAAACCGGTGGTGTGTCATCATTGCACATCCTTAGTGGTAGCCCATGGGGCGCAGACCGCAAATGTCTCCTGCGGTTGCTTAGGAGACTCGTCCGTCCAATTTTGGATTACGAAGTATTGTGAATGAGCCACCGTCTTTGTCGATACTCCAGTCACTCCTTCCATAATGTAGGTATACGCATTACACAGGCTCCTGCCGCACGAACCGCTTCGAAATCCGCCTGGCTGCGGCTGGAGATCCGTCTCTGAATCGAAGACAAGATATTTTGATCGGCTTCTATGGTCGAAATTATCAGCATTACGAGTAGATACAGGAACCTTATATTGATGCGTATACTTACTTTATGGAAGGTGTGACCGGAGTGTCGACAAACCCGGAGACGGTGACCCATTCACAGTCCTTCACTCAAGTCACCGGTCATCATTACATACTCAGATCATCCCTAACTCGTCCTCCGGGTATCCGTTTGTATTCAATATTGGAAATGTTTAACGTTCAACTCCACATCCCTGTGAAACCCCCTCAAAGTTATGTTTTCCATTGGAAACTTCTCCAGCCTACAATAGACCTTAAATTGTTCAACTTCCCTAATATAACAATTCTCCCTAGTTCATGTTTAAAGTAATCCCAAGAGATGACATCCACGAATCCCGGTCATAGCTTCATGTACACTGATGGTTCCTCCCAAAACGGCATATGATTTCAGAAGTAGGATATAATTTCTACTTCCACTTCCGACTCTTCTTCGCACACTTTTCGTATTGACTCTTCGTGTAGCGAATGTACGACGTAGAAATATGTGCTATTGGAAGCACTAATATTCGCTCAGTCGGCGTCATTACGGGAAGCAGTTGTCTGCAGCGATTCAAAAAGTGCTCTCGAATCCATCTCATTCTTCTCCTCCAGTGACTCTTCACAATGAATATTTATCATAAAGTAATCTAATGCTGCATCATTATCATTTTTGTTGTGTCCCTGGTCAGGTGAGAATAACAGTAAATGAAATAACTAATTACAGGAAATGATCAGGCAGCAAAGTTGGTCACGAGAAAATCAAAGCTAGACATCCTTATAGTGCCTGCATTTGATACGAAGCTGTTTATCAAACTTCCATTCTCAGAGAATGGTAGAGAGAGAGGCGGAACTTGGATTTTAAGCTCTTAAGAATAATGTATGACTACTGTAATTTCTCGATCCTCATTGCGTGGTGTTCGGCGCAAGGAGATGAATCCTACCCGCCTTCGGCCACTGCCACTTCTCTCGCGAATCTCTTTTTCGTGGCGATCCACCCATAGTAATATTTATTCTTAAATTCTATTTACATAGCTAACGTATGGCCTAGCTTACAAACTAGATACTTACAAACTAATCTAAATCTACTTTGTCTTACATCCTGACTTAATTTAACAACGAACATTATTTACATTATTTACAGTAAGCAGTACATTCACATATAACACAAAAACATACGCTTATAAACATCATTTAAACCGTGACCGCACGAGTCATCCACAGACCATCCTCTCTCATCGATCACAGGGGTATTGTCTTTATGTTTAGGTTCGCCTGTACTCGACTGGGATGAGGTCATCTTGGGCAGTGTGGCGAAAATAGCAGGCAGCGCTCCCTGCTATAGCCTCGGCGACAATGCGATAACTGCGGAACAGCACTTACCGCGAAACACGCTCGTACACTGTGATATGGTAAAAAGCAGCCGCCAAACACATCGCCTTGTTGCATCTCTAGGAGAGATGTGTGCTAATGACAAATTTGCCTCTTTATGATTCAGCTTTGTACGGGAAAATGGAATTTGCAGCCTAATATGGGAGAGAGTAGTAACTCTAAACAGTAGGTAGGTGTTATGGAGGAGCCCGAACTGTGCTGCAGCGTCATCTGAGAGAAATATATCAAATAGCTCGAACATGGAGCGATAAGCCAAGAACCCCGGGTTTAGTTTGAATGGTAAAATCGGCATCCAGCGTTAGGAATAATGACATGCAAAATCGAAAATCAAAGAATACACGTTGTTAGGACAACCGATCAACAGGATGTAATATTCCGTGCTTGGTGTCTGGTGGCGCGGTGTGCTCATGGACACGGCCCCGAACACATTATACGAAAAAGGTGTGGAGAGGGCGTTGAGAGCCGTAATCTTGTGGAAGGACGCATGGAATCAGTCTCTCTAGAAAAATATTGAAGCGAACATTCGTAAGCGGTTGGAGAGGTGCGAACGGATTTTCAGCATAAGCTGGGTATTATTTAAATGATAGTGAGGCGGAAATTTATTAGTTTGAGGTTTGGGAGCTTGGTATTGTTTAAATAATAGTATTGAATTGTAAATTGTATTAATGTAATAGTTGGAATTTCGAATTAAAATAAACTTCGTGTTTAGAGGAGATGTATATTAAGGGTAGTTCCGTAGTTGGAAGCAGTTTTCAATAAGTACGAGTAGCTAAATATAGTTAGTCACGAGTCGGTGTTTCATACACAGATAGGGAAAGTC
Organism: Teleogryllus occipitalis; assembly: GCA_011170035.1. Classification (NCBI taxonomy): domain Eukaryota; kingdom Metazoa; phylum Arthropoda; class Insecta; order Orthoptera; family Gryllidae; genus Teleogryllus; species Teleogryllus occipitalis. The sequence continues at coordinate 196,758 of BLKR01000280.1, forward strand.
GCGAACGCGTATTAATTTTGTGGGAATATGAAGTCCTAGTAATAGCAAATCGTTGAGGACATTCTGGAACATGTCGAACCCATGATTAAATTGGAAGTAAATTGAATAAATTAGTATTAGCATTGAGATAATTTGTGAGCATAGCAGGGCAACGGTAGAATAACGTTAACAATGGTAGTGGAAGTAATCCCCATCATAGTATTAGATGTTTGTTGAAATAGTATCCACAACAGTAAAAATAATAAGAAAGAGAAAAAAGTAATTCACAATGGCTTTTACTTAACAAATTTTAAAGTGTTCCCCTAGCTTCTTTTGTGCCTGATCTTTAATTTTACTACTAGATATTAAACACCGTTGTCTTTCTTTGTACATTTTTCTTTGTATTTTAAAAATGTTTTAGCTTGACACTGTCGCAATACCAGGGGCACCCGGAAACGGGTGGGGTCGGGGCGGCTGGGGAAACTTGTCTCAGGCACCGACTTTTTTCCATTCAATACAAAAAATGTATTTACATCTAATTCAAATTAATTGTTATACGTTGAGTCTATTGTATGGAGAAATGAATTCCATTTAAATGTTGGAAGAGGCAGGCCTCTTGTTTTCTCTGGGCGCCCCTGCGCAGTGCATAAACGTTCTTAGGATAATTTGACACAGGCGCCAATGACCTTAATCGTTAAAGCGCTTTTAAACCTTATTAAACCGGCGAAAGTGGCTCAGGACACTAACTGATGTTAGTGCAGTGCCTCTGAGCGGGAGGGCGTAGGGTTCGAGTCCCGATGGTGGCAGGATTTTTGACCCGAACTCGACAGCTAGATCCAATTGAGCTGCGGTCTGGAGGAGAATTCTAGCGGCCAGCTGCTCCGAGCAGTAGTTTCTAGTGTTTTTTTTTTTTCGATCAACACCAAGCGAATGCCGGAACAATACACTGTCAGAAATTTCCTCATTACTTTAATGAAATATACATTAAAGTAATTATCATGAATGTACGTTAAATTTAATGTACACATGTACATTAGGATGTAAGATTCAAAGTTTTATCGTCATATCTGGTAGGAATGAATGATCTTAATGGACTGGTAATTATGAATACATGAGATGAACTATAACCGGCAGGGGTAACGGGACATCTATATTAAATATATGCTGATTTTAACTTTCGCATTAAATTTAATGTACAACAAATGTATTAAGATCTTTTTAATATACAAGGTTACATTAACTTTCATGTACAATATATTAATATACATTAAATTTTAAGATATTTCTGACAGTGTACGGGCTATGGACCACGTGCAATCTTTCCTTCCTCTTCCTTGTCCTATCCTCACCCCTTACATACACACACTTACTCTCACATGCACTACACTACGAGTATCGTGCTTGTCGGGAGCTTAGAGCGTGTTCCAGGTGAGATACCTGGTGAGGGAAATCCCCGCAAGACGACGCAGGTCGGCGCCGGTCTCGCCTTCCAGCGGGGGAAGGCAATTTCCTCCTCTCGCGGTGAAAGCATGCACTACACTTACCGGACTAATGACCTTAGCAGTTGACGCGCCAGGAATCGCTTATTAATCGATCAAAATTAAACTTTAAATAGCATAATCATCATCATCACAAATGTCACTAAATTAATTGAAAATGTGGCAAGGTTTCGAGGGAAAGTAAAATGTTACAGTAACAATTATTTCATGTTTGCCCTTTCCCTGTTATCACGTCGACTATTGAATCCTTCAGCCTTACGTGCAGCGTGAAAATAACTAAACAACACCAACACTTTCCGCCATTTACTCTTTTGAACACAGTTTGACTGAACTAAAGGTGCACACTCAAGATTAAATAAGGTCAAGTATAGGTCGCAGCTATTCTGGAATTCAGTATTATGCCTGGGCAATAAACTTAGAAAACTATTCAACTCTATAGTTGAATATACATATATATTGATTTAACATAACCTGTAACACATACTCCCAATTTTGTAATGCTGAATGGACCAAATATCGTCCTGCGACGTCATTCATACAGTATATCTGGCTGCCAACTCGTGTGGGTTGAGAAGATACAGGAAAATCTTGATGTTTGTCGCAGATGATGAAAATAATCCAAAATTTCTGAGCCATGCTTTTCCCTGCGTTCTAAAGTACAAACTTGAAAACTCTCTCCTAAAGCCGCTCGTTTTCAAACAACACAAAAATCTAACATTATTTTAATAATATCAATGCATTAATTACCACTTGTGCTGTTTAATCTTAAAATATTATTAATATCCTTGTAACATTTATTATACTTCAGATTCTGGGTAAATTACATCTCGATTAAGTATTTTGTACACGCCTCGTCTAAAGTTCGTGCAGTGTTGATAGATTTTTTTCTTAAATCAGATCCGTTCTAAAAAAAATAAATATTTAAATGACGTTACGTACGTAATTTTGACAAATGAGTAGTTTCCGCGTAATTTTCTAATTGAAGTTAATTCATTTATTTAAAAATTTATCAAAAACAGCTCCAAACTTATTCTGTATATTTTCCAAAAATGGTGCAAGTCTCATTTTCGTTGAACTCTAAATTTTCGGAAATTGCAAAAGTTAGAAATAATGCTAGAAAGTATGCTCTTAGTTAATTGTTACATTTGCTAGAAAGTATGCTCTTAGAATTAAATACATTTTTACATAATTGAATGAAAAAACTTGTGCTGAAGCAGCGCGTACAACACAAACTAGTTCGAAGAAATATGTTTCATTCTGTAGCACCGTTAGTTTACTTGCTTACTAAGTTCGTTTATACAAAGTATAGAGAAATGCATGTAATGCTGGGGAAAATTTATTTTCGAGATCTCAAATATAATTTTTTTTCTGGTGCCCTAATATCTAAAAAGTGTTGTTGTTGTTGTTAGTTGTTTTTTTTTCAAAATGTCTGTTTGTCCGTTTCCCTGTTCGTTTGCCTGTCCGTCCGTCTGTCGGCCAATCAATCTACCCGACCGTCCATCTGCCTTTATTGTCTGTCCAGCCGTCTGGTTGCCTACTTGTCTGTCTGTTCGTCCGTTCGGCTGCCTATCTATTTGTCCGTCCATCCATCCGTCTGCCTCTCTATCTATCTGTCCGTCCGTCAGTCCGTCCGTCAGTTCGTCTGTCCGTCTGTCAGTTCGTCTGTCCAGACCAGACGGAGGGTTAATAATACTCGAAATACTCCACGTTTGGTTACGTAATTTTTGGATGGTCCTACAACTCCGCCTTTTGTGCGAAGTAATCGCAAGAATTCAACTAGTTATTGTTGTTATATATATATATATATATATATATATATATATATATATATATATATATATATATATATATACAGGGTGAGTCACGTAACTTTAACAGACCGCCACAGAAGGTCACGCTGCGCTCCACCAGCAAACGCGCGCTCGGGGAAGGGATCGGATCTTCGTATTTCAAGATACAAAACATATCCCAAATATTCTGAACTCTCCTATCATATCGAGGTGTCGAAGCTTCCTCGGTTCACCGTACCCGGTCGGGGGGGGGAAGAAACGGTCCTACGCCTACGGCGCGGCGCATACGTTGACAGCCTCTCCATGAGCGAAATACGAAGATAGGCTTAGGTCATCTCTCAGATCAGATGGGAGATAGCTCGATGAAGGACTCTAAGAAAAAGTTCTCTTCAATGGAATCAATAATTATTATTTCATAATTCAATTTTTACGAAGTTTAAATTATGTGTGGTTTTCGTTTACATACAAAGTATGCAAAACGTAAACACCGTAACTCCAAACATTTACAATAATAAGAATACACTTTAATACAGTTGTTGCTGTGAGCCATCTCCTTTTATTATTTATTTATTTATTTAATTACTATTATTGTGTACGACGATTTGTAATACTTCAATATTATGAAAGTAAAAGGAAACGTTCCATTATTACGCTAGATGTTATTTATTTTAAATCAATTAATTAGGAAGAAATCGTTGCTCTACACTAAGCAGTTTTGATCACGAGTTTTCTTCCGAGCTTGGACTGCTTAGAAGAATACTCTGTCGCCACGAGATACGAGAATCTCGTTGCCTCCCGCAGAGAAAGAGAATCTTCGCCGTGTACTCCCTTGGCCTTGGCTGGGCGCTTCCCCCTCCACGACCCTTCTCCCTTCTTCGGCCAGCGAGAATGATTCACAGGTCGGACGAGAGACTGAATGCAGTTTTGTCCGTCTCTAGTGATTACCTTTATTTACTATTGTTTACTATATTTTGGGAATATATTTTTATTTTAGTGATTAATTATTATCTTAATGGGTGTTATCATTATTCTACGCTTATTATTATTGTTTGCTCAGAATATGCAATATTCTTTATCTTATTCTTAATCTGTATTTATTCTTATTATGTTTTGTATCAAGATCCCATTAATATCCTGTGATATAAAACCCCATTAACTGGAGTTGAAGTAATAAACAATTTTATTACAATACATACTTACGATAAATCCTCATTTTTAATCCTTCCATTTCTTAAAAAAAGTCTGGAAATGGGGAAGGATGGAAAGCAGAGTTCAGGGAAAAAACTACAACAGTTTTGTGAATATTTGGGATATGTTTTGTATCTTGAAATACTAAGATCCCTTCCCTTCCCCGAGCGCGCGCTCGCTGATGGAGCGCTGCGTGACCTTCTGTGGCGGTCTGTTACATTCAAAATATCCGTTAAGAACTGGTCGCAAAAGAATCAAAATTTCTCAAAAAAATCCTTATCTAACATATGACAATATGTATATCATTGGATTCGTCTTTTTACGCTCTTTATGATAGACTGAAAAAATATGGTGCTAAGTTACGTAACTCACCCTGTGTGTGTGTATATATATATATATATATATATATATATATATATATATATATATATATATATATATTATTGATAAGTAAATGATCGTTCACGACTACCGAAAAAGTTGAAGTATAGCGTACGTGTGTAATAGCGCAGCTTGTAATGAAGCTAGAATGAAGCTGTGTTATCTACTGTAGATTAAGTTTGAAATATTTCTGTTCAGCAAAATGTTGGCACGATTTGGTGTCTTTTTTGTTATGTTGGCTATGTGTGCTGTTTACAAATGGAGACGATGGGTGTAACGCGTGAAACTAAAGTGACAGTGCTTTACTTGTTTTCTAATGTTGTTTGTTCTATTGTTATTGTTCTTTTGAATAAATGGGTATATGTGCACGTCGGTTTTCCAAACATAACTCTTAGCCTGTTGCATTTCGCCGTCACATTTGTTGGATTATATTTTTGTCAAAGATGGAACATGTTTCAAGTGAAATCTGTAGGCTTAAAAGATATGTTACCGTTGTCGTTGACGTTTTGTGGATTTGTTGTTTTCACAAACCTTAGTCTGCAGCATAATACAGTGGGAACTTTTCAATTAGCGAAGTTCATGACAACACCCTGTATTATATTGATACAAATGTTTGTTTATAATAAACAATTTTCACTTTTAGTGAAATTAACTTTGGTAAGTGTTTCTTTCTTATTGAAATACATTCAATTATTTTAATTTGTTCACATATTAAAAACAATGTTTTCTTTTTTCTAGATTCCAATTGTTCTGGGAGTGTTCTTAAATTTTTGTTACGACCTTCAGTTTAGTGTCATAGGAACATTGTATGCTACACTAGGTGTCTTAGTTACATCATTTTATCAAGTGGTATGCATTTACTTTATTTCTTGTTTTTGTATCATTAAATTATTGGATTAATTCATAAGAATTTGATTTTGTGCAGTTGGTGAGCACGAAGCAGCATGAATTGCAAATGGATTCAATGCAACTTCTTTACTACCAGGCTCCTCTTTCTGCCTTCATCCTTTTACTAGTGGTTCCAGTCCTTGAACCAGTGCAGGCAACTCTCATTCATGATTGGACTGTAACAGATTTGGTACATTCCCTAGCTTCTATTCTTATTCTGTAGCTTATAGCTTATTTTAATAAAATTGATAATTAGTTGTAATTAATTTGTTGCATTTTTTTCAGGTAATGGTGTCAGCTTCATGTATCATAGCATTTTTTGTAAATATTTCAATATACTGGATTATTGGAAATACATCACCTTTAACGTATCCTTCACTTAAACAATTGAGTTGTAGCCTTAATGTCAAATTCTTTGAAAATGTTTTATTGTACTCGACATTTTTAAGTGTCTGTTTTCCTCTCAATATTTCTTCTTCATTGTGTGTCTTTGAAAAATGAGAAATGAATCGGTAATGGTCTTCGTGATATTAATTAGGACAATATGTAATGTTGGGATATTTAGAGATAATTTATTCTTTCTTTACATCAAAAAGTTTTATTCCTGATCAAATTGGATTAAAAGTTCAAATAGATCATTTCACATCTCATTTGCATCATCAGGTAGTCTGAAATGACATATGGAGATGTTACAAATAAAACTGTTGAGTTTATTAAAATAAAAAGCAAAAGCAGATGTGAGATTTAAGAATTAGGATTTAAAATGGTATCACAGTACAGAGGACTGTTACTCTCAAAGATAAAATACAATTTCTTTAATTCAAAATTTGATTATAAAAAAAAGTCAAAAACGAGATAAGATACAATAAAATGCATTGGTGTAGCGTATAAGTACAAACCACAAGTCTTACCTCTGACAAAGAATTAAAAATACTTGTACAATTAGCATTCACATAAACTCAAAACATATCAACTAGAATCTATGACTTGTGAAAGCAAAAGCAATATATGTGTCATGCCAACAACAAGCTGACCTTTGAAGAAATGCAATAGCCTAATGATGGGCTGTATCCTAGAACATGATGGAGGGGTTGGGGATGAGACCAACCAAAAGAAGAAAGAAGATCCACACCAAACATTGCATTTAACATTCGCAAGAATATAATTTAATTTTGGACAACACATGATCATATGCATTAGTGAAAATATTGAATTCCATTTTGCTATTAACAATTTGATGTATTTTAATATTTAAAATCTCTCAAATCAAATGAGGCTCTGTCTTAAAATCTGAATCCAAAATCCAAGGGCTTTAGAAATCAAAACTATGTAATGTATTCAACGTGTGGTGGGAAACAGAATTTAATGTACTTGAATAATTGATCTATTATATTCTTTTCTAAATTTTTATTCAATGCCTTGAGAATGTAAAGAATTAAAATAGTTTCAAGGTCCTGATTCTTCTGGGAGAACTTTCTATTATCTTTCTGCTTCTCATCCAACAGAAGGTAGTCATGGTTGATCAGACTATTAAACTTTCTGACCCTTTTAATTACAGATTCAATATTCCAATTTAAATTCTCAAAGAAAATAATTTTTATTTAGAGTTCAGTAATAAATTAATAAAAAAGAGATTAGTCATGATCAATCAAATAAATTTGAGAACTTTGAATAAACAATTGTTAAATGTCTTGAATGAAGGCAATCAGGAATGACTTAAAACTATTTCAGTTTCTTATATGTATAGGATGTTGAATAAAATTAGAAAAGAATGCAAATAATACAAATATATTAAAATGAGAAAAATGTATTTAAAAAAAAAAGAACTGATCACAAATGATAAAGATTCTATTCTCTTTGTAGAAAAGAAAAGTTGTTTCCTCAGTTCTCTGCCTTGGCTTATGGCCCAAGACAAAAGGCACATCAAACAGAGAATAAAGGAACACAAGGAAGTTTCCATGTCAGAATTAAATTTCCAAAGTCTTTGGATGTGGAAGCTTGGAAATATTCTCATTTGATTTCAGAGACTACAAACAAAATACATTAGATTGTTAATGCAGATGAGGCATCCAATATTTTCAGTAATGCATGCGATAATATGTTGTATAAAATTAAATTACAGTGAACATTAAATCTAATGTCTAGTATGGTACTAGTGTTTAATGTGTAGTGTGTTACATTTGCTTGTATCATTTCAGACCTGATGATACGACTGATGTAAGTCATGAAATGTTTAATTTGAGCTATGAGTTCAATTTCATGAAGAATACAATTTTCCATTATAAAGAAAAACTGAATTGATTGTCTCTAAATATTCCAAGGATAACGCTTGTCATAGAGAAAAATGAGAAAGTTTGTGTCAGAATTATATTACATAAAGTTCCTTGACCATAATTAGATACAATATGGTTGGCCATTTAAAATTTTGCATGACTGTGCTGGGTGGTGTGTTAATATTTGAGGATACTTTGCATATTAATCAAGGAATTGGAGTTCTTCTGACTGTGATGGGCATCACTGCGTATGCTCATGTCAAGGTTTGTGGTATTTATTGGCTAATTATGTATGGAATGTAAGACAGATGTGGAATAAGATCCTTAAGGGTAATTATACTTCTATAAATCAGACTTTGACTTTTCAAAAGCATCTGTGTAGTCTGTAGGGTTATGAAGGGGAGAGAAGAAGAAAAACAAAAAAGCCTGTATATGCTCTGAAAGATGAAATTCATAATTCTTCAGAATAATTATAATGCAGAATGCAGCACATGGAGCATGTTCCATTGAAAGATATCATTTCTTTTAATTACATAAAAATATTATTTTTATTTATTCATCAGTTTACATACAGAAAATTTAGAAAAGATGTATACTCCAAAAAAGAAATTATTAGTTTATGATAGCTGGAGGACGATATAATGTATAGTGTAAATTTTTTCAAAGAAGTGAAAATACTGGGTTGATGGTAGTGCTTGATGTGGTTGTACACTGACTTTAATCAGTGATCAATTTTAAATTACATTTTTTTTCCAAAAAATTTAATAATGGTTGAACTTCATCCAAGATGAAATTGATGTTGAAATCACCACTCATAATCATTGATATTTTGACCAAATCGTTTTAACTTTTTTGTATAATACTAACTTTATATAGAGACAGTATTGTAGTGTTGCGTCAATAATTGGTGATTTTTTTACAGAATGTTCAAAATTTTCTCAAAAATGGTTCCAAATTTTTTCTGTAACTTTTTCCTCTGATAGAGCAATAGATGCTTAAAAATGTAGTTGGTAACTTTTGCTGAACTCCTTGAATTTTTAAAAATTGCAAAAGTTAATAATTTGTTGGCTTTCCTAAAACTACAATATTGAATATAGACTTTTCCCTAATAAGATCTGTTCTTTAAAGTTGGATCTGTAATTAAAGTAATGTACATTATTTTCAAAAATCAATCAGTTTTGTAGGTCCTTAATACTGAAAAATTGGTTTAAGACAAGAAATATTTGAACAACATTAGCAGCTAAACCAGAAGGAGGAATTTCATCAAAATTGATATTCCATGATCAATTTGTCTTGTCTCAGCTCTGTTGAATTTGAAATGGATATTTTGATTTTTGGGCGTATTTTACATGTAGCCTTAACAACAATTTTCTCAAGAATGGCTCCAAATTTTTGATTAAACTTTGTCATCGGATAGCATAAAGAGTTCTTAAAAGAATGGCACAGGTCATGTTTTTGTTAAAAATCTTTGATTTTATTGAAAAGTTTTAGAAAAAAATCTCAAGATTTTTTTCAGCAACTTCCTACAAATGCAATGTCAAAGATGGTGATTTTTTTTTTGTAATGAAAGGCGAATCTTTTTACCTTCTAATGCTCAACGGCTAAATTGACATCTGGCATTCAGGAATGAAAAAACTTGCTTATATGTTCCATTTAGGTTGTCTCTGTCGATTGAAGAAATAAAATTTGCAAATTAGTGCAAAAAGGTGCAAATATGAGTTGACTAGAAATGTTATTACATATATGTAACAAGGGGCACTAGAAAGTTAAAAATGTTCAAGTACATTTTTTTAAATATCTTAACAGTTTTTGCCTTATTTTGAATGGAATGTAGACAATTTTAAAAATAAGATTTTCTCAAAGACTGCTTCAATTTTTTGTTTGTTTTGAATAATGTTAAGTACACTTTTAAAACTGGTGCAGGAGCCATTTTTGGTGATCTGTGTTTTCTCAAAATTTGCAAAACTGAACATTGCAAAAATACATTATTGATGATAAAGATTTTTTACTCAAAGAAATGTATTCTTTAAACTTAGATCTTAAAATAATACCAATCTACTTTAATTTTTCATGGGTCGATTTGCGTAATATTTGCTAATAAAAAATGCAAATTCTAATTTCCCACACTTCATTTGCTAGTCTTTCATGAGATACCAGATTGCAGTATGACAATGGCAAAAACGTGACATGGCAGTTTGAAATTCTGAAATCTCCTTCTCATTGTTGGGCAATATTTAAGGCTGAATGAAATGGCAGTTTTGTATTGATGAATTTGTGTTGATGTTGTTTTTAAAGAATTCATTTTTGCACATAATGCTCTGTGATTTGTAGTGAGTTTTACAAGATGGCTAAGATGTATGAGTATAGTTGGAAATTACGATATTGTAAACATTACTAATGCGAGAAAGTATGTACTATTTATTATAGAACCATTAGTTTTTATATCCCACATTGTTTATATGTACAGAACAGATGTCTTAACATTTATTTTATTTGTGAGTAGAAGTGCTTCAAATGATTTTTTGCGAATTTCTTGAAAACTCAAAAATTTTTTGTGAAAATAAGCTCAAAATTGATCATCATAAACTTGCAAACTACATTTTCTCAAAAATAGAGCCAAATTTTTCAATGAAATGTGTATATAGAATAATATTGTATTCTTGTATAATATTGTTTAATTCATAATTCAATTCTACAATTACTTGACCAAAAAATTGAAAAAAATGTGGGAAAAAAAATATTTGAACAAGTTGGCTGCCACAATAGTTAAAAAAATGATGAACCTTCTCACCGAGCTAATGTTATCTCATCATGACTGAGCATCATGGTGTGCTGCTCCCAGCAGCCGTTTAAAGTGCTTTTAGATAGTAGCTAGGACAAAACCATAAAGCTATCCCAGACTAAAGAGATAGATAGCTAACTATTACGAGAAAGTTCGTGCCATTCTATATTACCATTAGTTCAACAATGCTGCACCTTCAGTAGCATGTGAACAAGACTTCATAAATAAATTCAAAAGATATGAATATAAAATATGAATTTTTGTATTGATTGATATGTAGTAAGCCAATATCATAATCATTTGCCCATTTTCCATTTGGTATTTGGCTTTACAAATGTAACCAATTCCTCAAGTCTGTAAGCCCAGTGTATGTTCTCCTCCATATTTCCTCACATGTACATGACAGGCTTTACATTCCCCAAATATTTCCACATGTGTGCCCTTAATGTTCTTCAAATATTCCTCCAAATATTGCCCCAAAAGCATTTAACAAAAACTGTATTATGTCTTTATTTTTTCAGAAAGAGTGTCAGTAAACTTTCTCTGAATCTCAAAATTTGTTTTGAACTGCTTTCTTTTTGTTGCTGATTTTTCATTTTTCTCTCTGACAAGACTTAAGCTTGCCGTCCCAAAGCCTTTTGCTCTAATAAATTTGTTAAAATATATTATTCATTATCCTTCATTAATAATCCAGGTAACCCGCTGCATTGTGACCTACTAACCCCTCTTTCAAATTATCATGCTAATTGCCTTTTTCCTATTACTTTCACTTTAAAAATAATTGTATTAACTAAAAGTCTACTAAAACATGAAATTTCAAATAATTTTTTCCCAATACTGTGTATGAATATTAACAAGTTCCTACGTTCAATTATGAAAGAAAAGGACATTTTTCTCTTGTTTCTGCTTTAACATCTATCTGCCTTTTCTTAGAACAAACTCAACCATTGCCAGAGAATTTCAGTTTGTTTCAGACACCCTTTTAAAATTCCTTTCAGACAAAAGCACATTGAGAGAAATTTTAGATAGAATCACTTAGTTAACCACACTATCCTACAAGTAAAATCATTTATATAAAAATCTGTTATATTTTCAAATTGTTTAAAATGTGTGTGTTGAAAGGAATACATTAATAAAATAGTTATTACCAAAAATAAACTTGATTAAAAATGTATTAATGAATGTGAAGCGAGAATAGTATCTATCACAATATTGAACTTTGCAGTGGATTTCAGAATTTCAACTTTTTCTTGAGAGATAAAATTAAAAAATAATTTATAGTTATACGATAAACTAATACTGAATAATAAATTGTAATAAATATATGATAATTTTCAAAGTTAGAACGTGGTTTGAAGTATAATTGTGCTTCTTTTTCAGATAAAAGAACATAAACCTCCAGTGAGAACCCTAGAAAATGAATGTGAAATTCTTATTCGCAAGATGTGACGATATTTATTGAGAAATTGCTTATTTTAAGATTGAATGATGAATATCAGTGCAGCTAAGTTTAGCGATTTAAGAAAGAAACATCGTGTTGGTGCCAGATCCAGCACATTGGTGGAGATTCTCAGTTATGGAGGGTCTTCAGTGTTTTGCGATGACTAGTCTATGTTTATATTATTATGGAATGTGATTTTTAAAATAGTTTATCAAGAGCAATTGTGATTAAAATTTGCTTTAAAGACTATTACATAAGGATATTAATACAATAATATTATTTTGGAAGTTTTTTTGGAACTATTGGAGGACAAATGGTCACAAAAATATGAAAGTTTTCTAATTTAATGAAAAGTCCACGGTGATATTTATGGAGACTTTTCAACCCTTTCTTCTTTGCTTCTTGCCAACATATATCTTCTCCATTACTGCACATCAAGGTAGAACAAAAGTGGAAATAAATAATTCAATTACAATTGTTAAATTCTACAATATTCCTGTGGATTTGGAAAATACACCTAAAGCTTTTAACTCGGAAAATATAATTATTCATTATTTGATAATGATAATAAATTGATAATCCCTTAGTTTTCAAGATTTTTGAACATTGGTTTATAATTTTAAGAATTTTTTAATTATCATATATTCACGATATAAACATCTTTATGGAAAAGTTATGAATTACATTTCTGTTAGTTAAGACATCTTATTTATTATTTAAATGTATGAATTAATGACAGTATATTAATACACAATGTATTCTTAATAATTCTGATAGTGTGTTAAGTTTTTAAAACTTCATTTTCAAAGAGAAAAACTATTGTAAGTTGTAATTTATGTGTATTCCAAAACATAATGTGAACTACTTAACAATTATGTCAGCCATGCATGATTATGTGATAAATGTTTGCCATCCCTTTACTTAAAGAAAAACTTTGTAGGTTTTTTGACTTCTGATGCTTTTGTTATGTTCATTTGTTGAAAAAATAAAGATATTGATACTTTTTAATTATTATGTGATCTAATATTTTATTTGTCCATTATTTTATGAAACTCCAAACATGTACAATAACATCTGTACTTTGATTGTTATTTTATCTTTGAGGAAACATGTTATTTAAACATGAATAAGTTCTGTTGAATTGAATTCTTTTGAGTGGTTCTTTTTGAATGGTTTTATGCCATTACATCAAAAAAATTATGTTTGGAAAAAAAAAGTAGATATAAGAGTAATAAAACATGTGGATAGGGTAGATGTAAAAGAACAGGGAAAAGGAGATGAAAGAAACCTATTCCAAGATATCTTTAGAGATAAAAAGAGACTGTGCTAAAAAACATCCTAGACTTACAAGAAGAAAACCAGTAGTAATATGAAGCCTTGCAATTTCTTTTACCTTACACCTACTGAGTAATAGCATCATTAAAAAACATAATCTCAACATATGGTAGCAAATTTATAAACAAAATGGAAAGCACTTTAATGAACCATAATTTTGTGTTTAAATGTTCCAATTAGTGCGTCTTGTAGGAATAACTCCATTATTGAAAGTAAACAACAACTTCATTGTTATCTGTTAACTGATCTTTGATTTAGAAGCTTTTTTATTGATATTTTGATTTAATGCATTTGTATTGAAATCTGATCCCTATTTATATTTTTCCTCTTGTCACTAAATATGCCCTTTTGAAATGTGCATGAAACACCCAATTTCCAATTATTTAAACATGATTTTATTTTGCATATCTTGCATATTTGCCCTGTTTTCTTCATAAGCATAATATTTTTGCACATTGTTACATATTCCGCATATTTTGCTTAAAAATGTTTTTCCTCGCTTATATTTATATATATTTCAATGAATTTAATTTAGAATTTTGTAATGTGTAGTTCTATAAATGAGGATCATTGTGGATAACATCAAGTCCCTTTATCTGAATCCTTAATTATTTATAATTAACAGGAAAATCATGATTGTTTTAAGTATTACATGCATGCGAATCCATCTTGAAAATTGGTAATGCTGATTAACTATCACATGACTTCAACTCCAGAGAGGGCATCCTCTACAAGAGTGAAACAATACAAAAAAGAAACTTTTCATGGCATGAAGGAGGCTACTAAGATGCCAACCATAAATTATGTAACACAGATTTGGAGTATTTTGAATACTCCTTCTCCTAATTAACGGTAAAGTGTGCTTGAAATCCCCTAAATAATTATGTAACACCCCCTCCCCCATTTACAAGTTATATGTGTAAAAGCAATTTGTGTAAATTTTGTTTTATTTTAAAATTTTCGATAAATAAAGTTAGAATTAGTTGGCGCTGCTGACTGCACCTAATAAAAAGATTGGGAACAACTTTTCAGAGAAGGAAGGATGCATAAGAGAAATTTTCTAATTCCTCATGCACATGCTGTTGTGCATAATTTATGAGTGAGTCTACTATGCCAATTTAATTGGATTACAGAATATTCTATAGATCAGTTTCGAATATTTATTATAATCTGTAAGCTAACGGATTCAATCAATATACCATTGATGAAAAAATATTCCTGTTTATTGCAACAATTTAAAAAAATAACTTATTAGTTTATTTATATTTTTTAAAATTTAATTTAGTAACATTTTAATAATTTAATGTAAAACTGAATAAAAGGCATTATTTCAGCAAATGTTGGGGAAGGGAGGGGGATAACATTATGTAACATCAAATTATCATCCCCTCATCCCTATGAAACAGTCTTGCTGCCTCAAACCCTCTCCCCCCTCTTTAGCATAACTAAATTATGGGCAACCCCTAACGGACTTCAGGAATTGTATTAATACTTGGTTCTTATATTAAATCATTAAATATATGAGTATTTAGCAACAGTGATTCCATTGTGGAAACTAAGACTATGCCCTAATACTAAACTCTGAAATCTCATTGACAGACACATTAAGAGTCAAATGCCAGATGAACGTACTCTAAGTATAAATTATGAGAAACAGTGTTGTATGGTCAGTTAACATACTTAGTAAGATATATTTTTGAAGTTTTTATGGCATAAATGTAGATTTTCAGATGATAAATCATTAATTTCTGTGTATAAAGATAGATGCATAGAAATAGTATTTCATAGACTGTTGGTGCGTGTAAATTCAGTCCCTAGTTCTAAAACAATGGTTTATCTTTCTCTCAAATGTTTTTATTGGTAGTAAATAGAATATTTGAGTTATTTGAAGTCGTAATAGTATTCACATTCAGTTATTTTAGAAAATTAATTTGTTTAAAAAACATCACTTCGTAAAACTTTTTGATCATTTGATCAAGGTGTGCACTTTTTAAAAGAAGTCTATGAATCATATACATCATAGACCTCAATAAACAGTACACTGTCAAGTAATGGGAGGGACAGCTTTTAATATCATACAGATGACTAACTAGCATGCAGAATATCTTGATTTGTTTTATAAAAACAGAACACATTGGTTGAAATCCATTCTTTGTTTCTTCTCATTCTTCTCCATTCTGTCAACTTTAATTGCAGCCAAAATCCTGGAACCTACACAGCCACACAACATAAAAACCTGAGCGCCCACCATCCTGGTACACTAGCCCCCCCCCCAAAGAACACAATGATATGAAATGTTAGCATCAACGTGGTGTCACCTGGACAGATGAGAGCTTTCGTATCCTTTCTTTTTGTTTGTCTGTCTTGCCTACCTTCCTCTTCATCATCATTTACTTCTTTCCTTTCTTTTTTCTTCTCTCCAGTTACCCAGTTAATATTAATGTCACCAGTTAATTGCTACGAGTGTATTAATGCATGCTGCTACAAGTGTATTAACGCATAAATGTCAAACAGGGTGACAATTCAGTGTTCCCTAAATTTATTAAATCGATAATAAACTGCATTTTCAAATTGACAAATTTTTGCCTGTTTACTTCGATATTTCTTTATTTACTGTATTTTGGTTGTTAGTTAAACACATAATGGCCATACATTATGGTCTAAGAAATTACAGATATTTTTTACAAAATAAATGACATAAAATGTTAGTCGTAGTTCTGCTGTATTTACCTGAATATAAGTATTATTTTTTTCTCAATTTTCATTCTCTAAAATTCGGGAGTCCTCTTATTTACATGCATTAAGGAAAGTACCCAATTAAAATTTGAGCCAAACTTCCGACAATGTAATAAATAGTCACATAAGTTCTCATTTTATATACACAAAAAACTTCAGGTGTTTAACCTCAAAAACAAGGTTCTAAAGTCTGAAGGTGCACTGTTTTCCGAGTTGAGCATGAGTGATGTATCCTGAAACAGATAAGTGGATTGTGTGTTGCGGATTGCAATTCTTCATCTCACTGTGAAATTCTTTCTTTTAACACTCCCTTTCTCATTTGTTAAGATTAGTTGGGTGTGAAAGCCACAAAAGGGATCATAAGGGAAATAATGATTGCTTGAGAACTAATTTTGAATTATACAAATAAGTCTTATAGTTGGGTAAATGAGGTTCTAATTGTAAACAGCAGATATCATTATTTTGACAACACAGATATCTCTATTGCTGTAAGGCTCTGCAAAAAGACTGAAATGTTGAATTCAAATTTATAATCATGAAAACTCTTCATATCTGGGAAGATCAAGAGGGAAGTAAAATTTGATTTTGCTACATAAAAGTCTTCAAGAAATTTTGACTGAAGAAAATGTTTATTACATTATAATATGCGCAACATACAGACTAGCATACTGATTTTATAAATGCCTTTCAGTCATTATGAAAATATTTAAAATATCATGTTCTATAACAAATCAGGAACTATTATACATATAATATAGGCAGTGTTGGGAGCAGACATATTGACTGTACAATAGACCAAATGATAGGTACCGTGATTATTTATAAATACAGTTATTCTTTATAACAAAAAATTCTTAAAATTACTTCAGATTTGGATATAGTAAAACTTCAATATGGAATACATTCTTTTCCATATGTTATTTCTATCACAACTGTGCACTTCACATTTGAATTCATAATTAAAAATAAAGTTTTAATACATCAGCTGGCACCATAAGTTCTAAAAATTAATTCAGGAAAATTAATTGATTCATTTAATTGTTTCTTGTTTGCTTCAACACTGTTTCTGGAGAGTAATGTGACTTATACCAATTATTATCTAAGATTAAAATCACTAGTATACACACTAAAATGTTTTCATTAAAATTTTTCAGTCAATTATTTTAATAGTAACAAACACAAATTGCTAATTTGCATAGATTTTTCATTGAAAACCTTGTTTTGGAAAGTAAAGGCACACATTACTTGGTACAGTTGAACCTCGTTAATTCATCCTACCACAATTCAAAATGCTGTTAATTTTGTTCACGAAAACGTCTAGAAAAAGGTTCAAACTGCACCTCAATAATTTGAAATTCTCTATAGCTCAAGAAGCTTCTTCAAGTTCTATATAACTCACAATTCATGGTTTCAAGCAATTCGTTTCTTAACACTCCATAGATACTAAAAGAGTACACACAAACAGCTTAGAATTGACCTTGAACAAGTGTAAAATTCAACTCTTCTATCAATCAGCATTCAAATCACAAGAAACTCAAATAGCTGTTTTCTATTTTATTTCTAATCGTGTACAAAATTGTTTAAACAATATTTTTAAATCTTTGTTCTTGAAGTAGCTTATAGCTGTCCACAACATGTTCATACCTTTTGGATACTCAGTTAAAAACAGTAATTCTAAATCAGTATAAATTGAAAAGTACATTATGTTCAGTACTGAATTAGTAAGGTCCACTGGTATTTGGCCAATAAAATGGCTATTCTACAATGCTACTTGCCAGCTTGGATAATTTAAAGGTGCTACTCTTTATATATTTATTTTGTCACATCACATTGTATCACATTAAATCACATAATCAAATATTCTGCTTAGGCACTACACATTTTTAAATCTAATATTAATTATAAATCTTTAACAAAATAGATTAATTGAAGGATGGTTTGCCACACTTTAATCAAAGTTATAAAATAGTTGTGTGTTGCATCTAATTTTCAAATGCAATGCTCAATAACATTGTTTTGGAACTTTTGCTTAAGAGACATATTGTCAAAGTTAGTCTCAAAGTTTTCAGTATTATTTTCACTTACAATATTCATGCCAATACTACAATTCACAAGACTATCTACAAAAAAAACAACAACAATGAAATAAATAAAAAATTGAGGCAGAACTGAACCTGATGAACACAGTATATCAGATTCAAAACAACTATCTTGAAACTTAAGTACAGAACAAATATAAAAGGAACTGCTGAATTTTTTGGGTGCTAGTAATACTGATGAAATGATATTGTGGAACAAAGATATTAACATAAACAAATATGGAAATGGAAAGAAATTAAAAATTGGTTTGATATGTTTTTGAAAGCCATGAATTTAATGAAGTTGATTACCTTTTGTTTTCAATTAAGAAATAAGAAGAAAGAGAGAGATACCCGAAAAATTGACAGAAGCTATTCCAACCACACTCACTAAATCACATTTTAACTCTGTCCACTTGGCAAACCTAGTATCTTATTATATACAACAATCAACTATGTTAACAAAAAAAATGACAATTGTAATATGGAGAATTTCTTCATATAAGTGACACAAGTCAGAAGCAAAAATAATTTATGCTGTATGAAAGATTGCATTCTACAAGACAAGTAATAGTGGTAGCCTACTGTTAAATGAGATATTAATTTAATTGGTCTCAGTTTCCCCACTGGGAATATGTGTACTCTGAAGGTTGAATAAAATAATAATTGATGAATGGAAAAATTGTAATATCTTATTCCATCAAAGATTGAAATCTTTTTTATGCACCTTAAAAAAGAAAACTTTTTGCCTTGACTTATAATTTCTGAATTTGAAATTATTGAAAATTACCTATGTAATTTTTGAAGATAGTATTTGATGTTACTACGGAGAAAATGGTTATATGGAGAAACATAAAAGTTTTCTTTCTTTCAACATTCAAACACTGACTATTCTATAATTTTTTTTTTTTTTTTAATAGGTGTTCTTTCATTTTAACTGTACTAATCATTAAAACTCATTTATTAGTGAAAAAGGAAATGCCAACATTAAAAAAGAAAATGAATCAGAAAATTGAAATATCCCTGTAATTGCTATGTTTGTAGGGTGTCTAATGCTTTCTTTCAAAAACTTCATTCTGCTTATACTTGCCTGAATGAATTTGCTTGTTAAATTTTACAATTTCAGCTAAATGCAGTTGTAAACAACTGTCATTATTTGTACTGCTGAAGCTCAGCTCAAAAATAAATAGGTTTTCAGTGATAGTCATGATTCTCTTTGTGATACTTATATTGAAATTGGAATTGAATAACTGAATCAACTAAATTTATTTGTACATATTTTAAATCTAGAACTATTAATGCATTTTGTTTGTACAATACTTTTAAGTTTTGCCCTGTTATTATTCTCAATTTTTTGTCTTACTTCTGGAGATACCCACCACACATTCATTTAAATTCTTATATTTGCTGCTTCATAATTCTCCCCACACACTTTTATAATATTTCACTCCTTACTTGCTAATTCTATTATAAATATTATAATGGACTCTGGTAATACATATTACTTTATATTCTACTAATATTTTCCAATTCTAATTTAAATAATATCTGTTTTAAAGCATTTAAACCCATGACATAATTTCCAAACATTCAAATAACCACAGAGAAATATCATGAAACATAAATTTTTCTTTCTTTGAGGTAAATATTTTCTCTTAACACATTTTCCCCCTTTGAACATTAAAGTATACCAACATGAAGCTACAACAATACACTAACTTAATCAATTTGCACTACAAAAACAGTGCTTAAAGAAAAATAACTTGTCAATTGAAAAGGCTTATTCCTATTTTCAATAACTTCATCTGCTGAAAGAATATTTTGTGTCCAAAAAAATTTACAATGTGTCATTTGTAATATACCTGTAAGACATTTATTTGATGTAAAGCTTTATAATATTCTTATTTGGTGAAGTACAGTTTTTGATGAGTACATTATTTTTAAGAATCAGACCGTGCACTTCTTTGGTAGCAAACCCTTATTCTCAATCATAAACTTTCCTTCTGATACAACATGACATGGCTTACTTCATTTTCATATTTTAAGAAAAGTGAATGTCATAAGTACAGATGAATATATATTAATTTAATAATGAACAGCCTCTTCAAATCTGAGCTCTTACTACATTAACAATCCATTTAATGCTTTTAAACTAAAACATAAAGAGTATTTTCTATCACAATTTTCAAACATTCCTTGAATTGGTGTTATTTATACCTTGCTTTTTCTTCCTAAGATTTTTTTTATTGAGCACATCAATCTTAAATATACAATTACATCTAAATGAAAATAGAATAATTTTAATTCTCCTAAAAATAACATAATATATAGTTAATTTATAAAGAGAATGTCATAAACAGAAATATTGAATAATTCTCTTTGACATCTTTGATTACAAAATAGTTTCCTTTCTTTAAAGGAGGCTCAACTCTTTGTAAAGTGATGGTATAAAATTCGTTTCAAATAATTTTCAAATTGATATGAATGCTATGTATCAATCATTGCTTCCAAATTTTTAAATAAGATGTGAATAACTTCACACACTAGTTTAAAATTCACCGTACAAATAAAATATGAATAATATAATCACACTGACAAGAGTTTGTGAACTCTAGTAATAGAGTTCCATAGAGAAATTGGTACTTTCACCCATTTTCTTTAGAGATCAATAAGATTCGTTTCTTTTACTTCGCTGAAACTTGTTTCAGCCACAGCTTCATCCGCATCATCGTCATCATCAAATGTAGTCCAGGAACTCACAACTTCTCGTGTGCCTTTATTATTAGATCCAAATTTCTGAACATGACTCTGGAAACTGGATGATCGGGGACCTATTGTTCTCGGTTTAGTTGGAGGAGTATCTATATCTCGAACGGTACCAGCATTATGTGGAAGAAGTAGAAGAGGATCCTGAAAATTGTCAGTTGTACACAAATAAGGAAATAAAATGATATTCCACAAAGAAATGGTACTAAACTTTAGCCAATATTAACACTAATGAGCTACAGGATTGTAATCGAAACTTAAATTATCACCAAAGAGATGCAACTAATTTATTAGCTCATTCATGGAGATGCTTTTTTAAGGTTTAATAACAGCTTGTTTCTACAAGCTAAATTACAAGCATAAATGTTTGATGTTTATTAATATATTTAAGTTTGGTACACTATTTTGTGAGAACTAATATTCTTTTAACTTTTTTTGTTTATTATCATATATAATGTTATTCCATGGGCAATAAAATTTCCTGATTAGTTTCCCTTTTAGATAGAATACCAAGAAAAAAAATACATAACATATGTTATTCCTGTACATGTGATACTAAGGAAAGATGACCATTTTCTATGATTTATTACATGACGCCACAAAATCTCCTTAAATGTGCTTCTGGAGAGGAAATACAACTGCCTCCCCAGTTTATCAAATGGATTAAAGATGCAAAATTTCAAATTTTGTAGAATATATCAGAAAATTAGCTTCTGCAAATGCTGTCTGCAACACTTACACCCCAACAACTTACATTGATATCATGCAACACAAAAACAATGAATTCTAGGACCTTAAAACCAGGTTTGGGTCTCCTCACAGGAGACTGAATTACATTTCTTACATCATAATCAACAAAATGAGAGCTTTTTTGACTTCCTAATTAATTTTCAGAGGTTTATCAATTCTCGATACCCCCTCTCACAGGATAGGTAGTTAGAAACATGCAGAATCTGAGAATCTGATGAATTTTTTAAGGAAGTATTAGATGTACTGTGTGAGCATGTTTTCAAACAATTCATATTTACCTTTCCAGTACGTGCATTAATTTTAGTTTGCAGAATAATAAGTTGGGACCGCCAATACTCATACCTGAAGAAAAAGAACAATCTTTTTAAAAGTCTTAAAAGAATTATTATTAAGCCATATTCTAAATTCAATACATACGTTGCTTGTCTCATTGCATTAACCCATTGTTGAATGTGAGACTCTGATCGACCCGAAAACACATGTTTCTTATCAGGTTCATCCCGAAAGGTGACAGAAAATGCAAATGGTATACCTATTCCCATTTCATATTGGACATTAGAATTTTCAAGCACAAATACTCCAGCAGGCTGTAATAGAAACATAAATGTCTTCAATAAGAAAGAAAATATAAAATATGAAGGACATTTGAAACAAAATCACATTTATACGTCTATATGATTATAATCCCCTTACCTGTTTGTAATCTATTTTGCCTAATTCATTTATGCGAAAATAAAATAAGAGATTAGACTTCAGTTTGAACCATCGTTCTTTAAATCCTATTGGAAAAAAATAACTTACGTTATTACATCAACGTGAGCGCTGTATACACAAAACATGTAGTTACGAAAGCTATAACACCTGACTGGGTGAAATTTCCGCTGGTGGGTCGACGATGATTCAATCTACCTTCAAGTTCAACAGCACCTACTCCAATTTCAGCAAGTTCTTTATCATTAAAACGCATTTTGAATATTTGTATTCCACTGAGTTGACACTAAATTACAAATATGTCTTTAATGAATATAACCTCTTTCCCACAATTTCAGAATAAGTGCTACTACCAGAATTTGACGCATTTTTTGACAATGACATTTACTCATCTAGACATATAATGAACAGACAGCACTAAAACTGAGGTGTGTTATCAATAGTAAAGTCCTGTACAAAACTAACAAAACTTTCACATAAGTACTATAAAATAAATAAATACATCGCCATCTTGGGAGAACTGTCAAATCTTTCAAATGGTTCTTAGATTTTAAAGCACGTTGGCAGAATTGATTTCATTTGCATCAATGTCACCAATGCTTGGGATACGAAAAAAATTCTTTGAATTTGTGAGAAAAGTTATAATAAAACTGCGAAATATTATTTAAGAAAGATATAAGAGATATTTCAGGATTTTTGTCTGCAGTCTATTTGTGTATGGCATAATTTTTTATGGCGAAATTACGTTGCATTCTTATTAGGTAGACTCTTTCACGAATTCGATTTGTTAGTTTGCTGTATTGCTTTGCATGTGTACCAACTTCCCAAAATATTTTATAGTTTTTTATAAATATTTTATATCAATAGTTTTCATTAATTATTAATTCATTGAATTTATTTCTTATTTGAATTTGACACTATAATCCATTAGCGTTCGAAATAAAGACAAAAGTTGCAGAAAACAACTCTTCAGCGCATTCAAATTTGATGATACAGTATTCTGTCAAGTGCTTCTCTCTAGCGAATAGTGCTCGAACTTAGTCGTTATATTTAAATTCCAGAAAATGTCGGGGTGGGAAACGTCTGTTTGAAATCCTTCGCAGTTAGTAACGGTCAAGAGATGGTGTGTGCGGAATTAGTTTATTCTTGGTCATAATAATTCTTATTTATTTGTTAAATTCATCTCTACTTTTTAGTACTTTGTGCTATCGTATTGTGTGCGCGCACAGGAAACTACTGAGCAGGAAACGACCGTTACAGATCTTTTCGATATATTATATTGTATACTTTTTATTTTTGTTGACACTTTTGTCTATTTTAAATTTCAAGTGTATATGTTATATGGATTTAAACAGACTATACATAACAAAATAATAATTTAGATATTGTATTGAGTTCTTGATCGGTTGTAGTGTCCTGGCAGATTTTAAAAGCTGCACGATAACTGTCATATTGGGCGGCTGGGTGACTGCACTTGAAACTTTCGTGACCGGTGTAGTTTGAGTAATGAACATTTTTTTATAAAGTTGAGTGTATGTGTTAAAGAGTGCTAGTTAGTGCAAATCGAATGAAAATGGATGAAGAACGATGTGGACTGAAGACGGGTGCAAGTGTGGATATAAAGCGGACAGACGGTGAGTGTAGACTTGACCACATTTGGATATGCTTGCGTGCGTTACCTCCGTGCTTGAATTTGCGTGGGTGTACACCGTCTGTAAAGAAAACCTTTCTAAACGATGTAATATAGTTTCAGTTTGTGGCACTTAACCTGATTGTTTGTCAGCTTTTGTTATCAGACACATTCCGTTAAAAAGTTGCAGTTCCTAACCGACCTTTGAAAGCAAAGTAGCCAACGACAAAATCTGGTCTATCCTTGGGTTGTTCGTAAAAAAGATTAATCGTATTATAACGTGAGGCTTTTTTGGGTAATTTTTTGTAAAATTCTGTTTATAGTGAGTCAAACATGGTACACGCTGCTTTATTCTCACGCATTGGTTAATTGTTTGTGAAAGAAACATTAACAGAAACAAATTAAATACAGCAGAACAAAAAGTGCATTCTGTCACTCCACACTAAATCAGTATATACATCAAAGTAAGTGTTATAATTTGATTAATATACCATGATAAAAAGTAAGGACCTGTGGGATTTTGATTTGATCAAATTTTTGGTGTTTCTTTTGTTTAAAACGGTGCCTAAACAGAAACGTGTGCTGTTTCTAAACAAAAATTATATGAATGTTGTGGACACACCAAAAATCACACATTAATGGACTAAATACTTGCCTAACTTCCTTTGCTTACACTTCCTGAATTTTGTTTTTTTGCTGTTCTACTAGACTATTCGTATTTTTCTCATAATTTTTGTGTGTGGTTAATGCTTTACCTGTAAGGTATGTCTGATAGGTTTGAACTAATATTCTAATTTCTTTGTATAAATGCAGTTGTTATAAAGTATTGTTTTTGTGGCTACAAACAACTTTGAAATTACTGTCCAACTTTTTGCCATAGATGTTATTACAAATGATTTCATGCCCAATTTTTAAGATATTGTGTAGCTTATTGCAAAATACATAACAAAATTATTTATTCACTGCTATAGATGGTTTATACATAGAATGTTACATTGTTTGCCATGATCATCATACAAATTACAAATGTAAATTCTTGTACAGGGAGAAAAATCAAAACAAATTAATTTTAATAAAATGTTAATGGAAAATTTGATAGAAGGAAAGTATCTTGTTAATTTCATGAAATTCTTTGTAATAAAATTTTCATTGATGTCAAGAGATTCAGGTACTCGGAAGAATGAGCCATAATGTACTGATCTTAAATCAAACCTATGCAATGTTACCATCTCAAACAAGGATAATTGGCATACGATAACCTAAAAAATATGTATCCAATGTGTGTTAAAGCTTAAAGGACTGAAAGTTTTTTTGAAGACCCTTTCATTATATTAGCTACATTAATAACATTATATTAACGAAAATGATTACATTTCTGCGTGAACACTTAATATTTAGTTGCAATGTAAGGCAATACTTAATGCAGTAAATGTTGCAGGTCAGTTATTGCCTTTTGACATCTTATGCATTGATATTGAGAATTAGTATGAATTGCTAACAACAACTATAATAAGTGTTTTGAATGGCGATTTGGAAATTTATGTGGAATGCATTCACAATTCTTTGACATTGTTTATGGAATATAATTACTGACTTCTTTTAATGCATCATTGTTTTATTGTAGTGAAAATATTATTGAAGGAATGTTTCATGATTATATAGTAGCAAAATGAACACATTAGTAATATATTAATCCTTTTTCTCTCTCTCTCTCTCTCTCTCTCTCTCTCTCTCTCATTCTTACAAAGGATACAAAGTGAACACCTTACTGGCCTGATAGTGGGACATATCACTAATGAACCTTATGGGCAATTTTCTTTCATAATTTGACTGAAGAATCTATATTTTTATTGAAAAAGAGTGAAAATAAAATGCTGAATATCCTCTCTTGACGTTAGCCATTTACTCAAGTAAAATAATGATATAATTAATCAATTCAACTGATAGTATTTTTAGGAGAGTCATAATAACATGCGAGAGGATTGACATTGCAAGTATCTTTTATTAGATCTCGGCTCTCCACAATTCAATGGGAAAGATCGTTGCGACACTTGAAGAGCGTGGATTGCATATATGTGGAATGGTTATTTAGCGTGAAGAGTAGTTCTCCATGTAGTAATCTGTTTTTTATGACTGCTTCGACCTAGTTGTAGCATGCTTAAAATATAAGTTATTCGGACAAACATGAAAAATGCGGACTCGTTCACATCAGTTAAAATAACTTTTGCTCTTCTAGAGACAAAAGCAATATCACACTAGGCGTGCTCTTGGGTGTGACATTTCTTGACATAATTCCGCATTTTAGAGACCATAGGTTTGCAAATGCATGGCTTCGGCTCTATGCTCTTGGTAGGGTACTAGTATGAACTCTCAGGAGACTGGGGGGGGGGGTATCTGCGAGTGTCTTTCAAGAATGCGATGGACCAAAACGAGAGCTTGGTCTCAAAAAATCTGCTATTTTGGCTCGCATATTTGATTGTGCTTCATGTTCATTTGTGTTAATTATTTCACTAATGAACGTTGTGAATAATTTCATCTCATCACTACTGTTTATAGTAATAGAGCCGTGGGAGAGGTGGGAATTACCCGTTCGCTGTGGTCTTGCCTGCGAAGCACGTGGCTAGTCTATTGAAAGGGCTTGCAAGGATGTCCTTTCGTAGATGCGCCTCCTCTGCTGATCGCGTTTTGGAGAGAACCTGTAGTGTTCCGAGAAGCAGATTCGTGTGGCAGCACACGTGAGTGCGGCTGCAAGCCCGGAGCGGAGCGGGCGCGGGTCGAGCCCCGCGGGGGTCGGGAGGGAAGAGGAAGGAAGCGCGCATCCGTGCAAGAGGCGCGGAGTTTCTCCCGGTGCTGCGCAACGCCCTCCGCCCACGCCCCTCCGCCGGCCCGCTTTCCTTCGGGGGCGGCTCGGAGCGGCGCGCGGAATCTCCAGCCCCCACCCCCCGCCTTGGATTCCCTAGGTGGTGGGGGTGCGTTTGCCCCCTTGGTAACGTGTGCCTTTGTTTGGCTTTATTTCCCTTTCGCCCCCGTTTTGTTTCTCTCTTAGCCTTGGCGCCTTCGCGGTCCGCGGCTCGGCGTTGCGAGGTGCCCGCTTCACTTTCCTCTTCGCTCATCACACGTGTTCCTGTTCGAATTGGACGAGTTGCTGGTCATTCAGTTAACATTCCAAGACGCCGCTCATGGAAGGAGTGGCGTGATAGTTGGGCTAGCGATATGAAGTGCCAGAGCATTTACTTAATGATTTCATTAACTAATAAAACAATCGGGTCATTTCTCAAGAAAAAGTTGACCTCACAAAACTGGTTTAAGATTTGCATGATTAGTATGTTTTGTATCTATTTATATGTGTATGTGTTGTGTCTATTGAGCATTACAAATATAGATATCGGAAGGATTTTGTAAAAAGCTGTACTTCATTTCGGACGTAGGTGTCTTATTCATGTTGAGATGGTGCAAGTCGTAATAGTTGCTCGGAATACCAGCAAATAATTATGAGGAGGCTATTATAGTGACAAAATGGAAGGGGGCGGGTTTTATAATGCCCCTGGGTGAGATGTGTCGAGGCAGTCGATGCATCTCGCGCACGGAGCAGGCGGGGGCCGAGGCCGGGGCGTCGAGGCGGAATGGCCTTCGTTAATGAGCGGAGCGGCTCGTAATCCCGCGACCGCAGCCGGCGCAGGTCAAACGCCTTCGTTCGCCCTCTCCGCGAGGGTGGGGCGTGGTCCGTGGATTCCGCCGTTTTGTAGTTCCTTCAGGTGTTCGGTTGTTAGAAGGCTTTGTGTATCGGTGGAAAGGAAAACGATCGGGCGCTGTGAACTGTTGCTCGGGGACGAGGGAGGCGCGGGATCGACCGCAAGCGTCCTGCCCGCGATCACGCGAGTGGCGCTTCTCCGAAGGGGAAACCCCGTGCGTAGGGGACGGGGAGGGGCCTTTCACGAAACCCAACAGTCCCCCGTTCGTTCGTATTTCTTAGATTTGAAGATCTGTACTGACCGGCAAAGGGACCGGGGTGGTCTCAAGGTAATTTGCAGCTTTCATATATCTGTGAAAGTTGTGAGCTTCTTGATCCAAATTTCATCGTAACAACTCGGGAAACCCGATTCAGTCTCCCAAGTTTTATAGAGTTGTAGGCTGATAGAATACATGACATTTGAAACTGTATTTGGGACGGTTGACGCGAATGGTCGCCGGCCTGGAAGGAATGACCGGAGGGAATTATTCTTTGATAGTTTTGTAGTTAACAAACAGAGGGTTCCACTAGGCATTGTGCGAGTTAAATATTGCTTGTAAGTCCATTCTTGGTCGTTGGTTCCAACTACTGGAATTTCGGATGCAATTTCGTGTTAGTATTGAATTCTATTGGAATTTGTACATCGTTTCGTGCAGCGGGTAGCTGGAACGTAGACACCGCTTCCTTGCGAAACGGCGCGGAGTATTGTGGCAAGCGCCTACTTTCAATGGCTAGCCTGCGGGCAGGGCAGGAACGGAACGGGCCGGGCCGGGCGCGTCTCGCGGCGCTGCCCCACCGCATCCGCCGCCGTCGTTCCGGTCGCGGCGCGCGCTCGATGGAGCGCGAACAGGCCGCTCGCCGCGAGCACCTCGACGCGGCGGCGCTGCGTCGCCCACGTGCGACCGGCGGCGGCCGCGCAGCCCGCGCAGCCCACGCGGCCGTTGCGAGACGAGACGAGGCGACGGCGGAGCGCGGGGCCCCAACCGTCGCTGCGCGGTGCGGGCCGCGGCGGCGGCGGCGCGGGCGCGACGTCCCGTTACGGAGGCGCGGGCCGCGCTTTGTTGCCGCGTGACGTTGACACAAGTCGGGTCCCGTTTTAAATAAGAAGAGCGCACGCCGCGGCGGCGGTGTCGGTGCGGGGGAGCGCCGCCGTGGTTTATTTACAACCGGCGGGCAGGTGAGGCGCAGCGCCCCCGACGCCGCCGGTGCCGCGCGGGAGCGGCGTCCTGGGGTTTCCGGCGGTGGCAGCGCGCGGGGCGGCCTGGCCCGTGAGTCACGCCCGATGAAGCCGCGGCGCCGCCGCCTGTCCATATGCGCGCTCGCAGCCGGCCATGGATGTCAAGGCCGCGCGCCGCTGCAGCGCTCCCTTCCCGCCTGCTTGGGTGAAGTGCGTGGCCCCTCGCTCGTCGACGGGCGAGGCGTCTGTGGAAGGGTCCGGAATGGGATTGGCATCTGCATTTCCTTTGGCCGTAGCGATGCAGTCGTCTGAGACCAGTGATCTTGGACAAACGCCAGACCTGTTCTTATTTTAATCTCATCTCAATACAGGCTCTGTTGAGCGTGCATTGTCAAGAGTATTACTTTTTGCGTAAAACTGTATTGAGTGTAGTTATTTTCGATTTTGTAAAAAATCCACGTATTGTAATTAAGAGGCAAAACTTGGTATTTGTCAGAAAGTGTAGCGTGTGCTTAGAGCTTTCACGCGTGACTCCATTGAATTATTTTATTTATAGAAACTCGTTTCTTATCGTTCGTGAAATCGAAAAATAATGACTTTAGAAAATTAAACCATAGGGCTACGAGCCACCGATATGAGCTTTTTTTCTTCTGTCGGCCTATGCTCTGCCATAAATAAGGCAGGCTTAGGCTGACCCCTCTGTATAATCGTTTTGTGCCACATATACAAAATCATTGACAAAAAACATCGTAAGTGACCTTCTGTTGCGTATATAATTACCTCTCAGTTCTGCATCGAACAGGTTTAAGACGAACAAAATCGCAACGAAGTTCGCGGATTGTGGTATAGACTTCCAGGGGAGGGAAAGAGGCGCAAATATGTCTCGCATCGCGCGTTACGCTGCAACACTTTTCAATCGTGCATTACTCGCAAACGAACGGTACATCCTAGGTCCTTGACCCGGGTTTTCGTTCACTTTTAGTGACAAGAGTTTTGGACCCTTCGCCGTAAACTACGAAATCTTCTTAATCTTCCGTTACTTTGGAGGTTTAACTCTTCTGGATATCCCTACTCCATAGCGTGAGTGATCCGATACTCGCAATTAGGTATAATCAGGCTATTAAATTGATAAAAAATAGAGAAATTATCATTCATTTTTAGAATGAAAGTGATTTTGACTTTCTCTGCAATTTAATCTCATTGATTAGCAATTTTAGAATGTTTACTCACGCACGTGACCAGGCCCATTTTGCTGCAACAAAAACGTCAGGGGCGTTCGATGGAAACGAAGCTATTTCCACTTTTGAATCACATTTGCAAAGTGCATAATATTTACACCGGTGCAGGAAATTGAAGGTTTTTCCAAGACTCGTCGTAGAATTTTTCTCATTAACAGCGAGGTACATCGTAACATTGGTTTGGGGTCTCCTTCAAGCGTCTTTTAAATGAGTGTTCGTTTCTTAAAAATAAATATCTAAAAAGTATCATAGTTTTAGGAAAGTTTTTCTTCCGTAATACTAGTAAACACATGGTGAAACTTGAAGCTGGCGTGCTCAAATCTTGAGGTTAGTTGTGGGAGATCGTTGAACTACAGTGACTAAGAAATGTTCAAATTGGAAGATACGTCATGTTTGCACGTACTGACGTCGACGAAACTGGCGTGTCGCAGTGCTCGTCCATTTTCCGGATTCTGAGCCGGGTGCTCCGTGCGTGTGTGTGCTACGGTGCGTGTCGCTAAGCGTTCTCGTACGCACGTTTAGCCCGCGAACAAGCAGGGGAGATCGCTCTCGCTGATGGTGCGATTAGCACCTGATTAGGATAAACATCCTGCCCTCGCTACCGAAAGAGTTTTCCTGTTCCGGAAAACCTTGACCATGAATGAATGTCTTATATGGTGATTTTTTAATTAGGCTCGCTCATTATGACTTTGAAATTGGAAAGTGCAAAACAAGATGGGACAGCGGATGTAGAAGATTAAAATAGGATCTACATCGTGATTCGGAAGTTTCGAGTTTTACTCTGTGAATTGAAGAAGAAAAGAAAAGAAAGGAAAAAAAAAACACTGTTTTCCGCGCTCTTCAAATAGTGTTTTTGCGAGTTGCTTTTTGCTCGAGTAACAAATTGATGTCCTGAGCCACCTCTATGTGTATCCGCAAGTCATCATAACGTACTTTAGGTAGAGAAGTGTTTGTGGATGGAATTTTTGGAATGGAATATAATGGAATTTTTCAGTCTCCTGTGTATTCATTGACTCATCATTGCATTCACTTCCTTTTGCACAGTCTTCAGATTTTATTAGTCATGGTTAAGTAGGAGAAAAGTAAGAAGAAAGTATAATTGTGACATCTTTATTTCATTCGCAATGTTATAAATTTTCCATGAGTTCACAATTGCACACTCAATCAATTTTTCTTCTTTTTCCTTCTTTCTGTGTTTTCCTTATGTCATTTCGTTAATATTAGGACGAATGTGCACAGCATCAATCAAATTTTCAACATAATATGTTGAATATTATTCCTCCAATACTGAAATAAGTTCAACAGTTGATAAAGGCCTTTATTTTCGTCTATCGTTCCTGAAATAATTGGAATTTTTATAGAAGATAAATAATTACGGTTGCAGCATTGTTTATACAATGATGCTACATTACATATTACTCTATCACCAAGATGAGATAATGATATCTAGATCGGAAATAGACTTGTCTGTTCCTCAAGAATTACATTCCAGTTACCTTTGTTCTATCATGTTCAGACCATATCTCACTAATCTCAACGTTGCGTAAACGGAACATTATTGTAAATTATGAATAATAAACTATGTAAGGACTTATCTACAAAATAAATATTCTAAAACGATAAAAGAAGGTTCGAGCAAGTTTGTCTAGTAACATACAGTTAAAAATAAAAACAACGTATCTAAAAACTTCATAGCTGAACAAAAAAATAACAAAGTGAAAATAAATCCCGGCATAGCTGGCGATTTTCGCAATATCACAAAATACTTAATGAATACTAACAGAAGGTTTCACTCCTTCAAAGACCCAGCAAACAAAAACTTTTCGGTAGTATTTTAAAATGTACACCTTTCCTTAACTGTGAGTGAAATCATGCAAGATTTAAAACAAAGACACCCATCCATTGATAAAATCACACGTCTTCAGGACAGCCATCCCATTCCTGTAAAAGTGGCTGAGTTCAACGGTAACGAACCACAGGAAACAATTCTCAACATAAATCAAATTTGCAACCTCAAAGTCACCACCGGAAGAAAAGAAAAGACTAAAATAGCCTCTACAGTGTTATAGATGTTTGGAATTTGGACACTAAAAACAATTGCAACCACAAAATTAACTGTGCAATATGTTCTGGTAACCACTATACGGTAACTTGTCCCAAAGTAAAGCAAACCCTATCTACATTCTCTGCAAAGGTAATCACCGCGCGAATGTAAGAAATGAAAACTGTTTATACTATAAGGAAATCGTTGGAAAAAAGAAAAAAACACCCCACCCCACCTCATAGCACAAGAAACCCATCCCAAAGAGCACAACCCTCATCCTTTAGCAACCAACAACATGAACAATTCCATCACTACCATTTACCCAACCAATCCGAAATTTTACTACGTCCAACAACCCTGAAAACCAATCAAGTTAGTTAACAATAACAGTTCACGTAGCAACCCCACACAACAAAACCAACAAAGTAATAATATTAATCCTCTTCTAAATACAATAATTAATTCCATAACGTCCTGCGTAATTAACTTCATCAACTCCCTTATTCCATCAATCAATCCAGAATACAGTAACAGCTTATTTTAATAACAATTTCAACACAAGCCCGTAGAAATATATCATTCACAAATTGGAATGCCAACGGCATTACAACCAAAAAAAAAAAAAAAAATAAACTGACACGATACTTACATACTTGCAACATAGATATAGCATGCATAACAGAGACACCTCTAAACAATAAAAACAAATTTTACATAACGGAATACAAAATTTATAGAAATAACAGGATTGAAAATAAAGGAGGCGGGGTACTAATAGCAATCAAGAACAATACAATCACGAAATTGATGTATCAAACACCACAGGAATTGAAACAGTAGCAATAAGCCTAATAATAAATAATCAACCATGGAATATAGTAGCTTCATATAAACCTCCAACAATAAAAATACAACCCCTAAATATACTTAATCTATTCACCCCAAATAAAAATGCATTAATACTAGGAGATGTAAACGCCAAACACACAAATTGGGGATGTCGAACAAGCAACCAAGCAGGAAAAACACTGTCACAAATATGAACTAATACGACTATCAATATATTAACCCCTCCAGAACCAACATACTATCCAAGAGACGTAACTAAAACACCAGACATCCCAGACATCGGACTGACAGACGGAAATATCAATTTTTACTCAACCCCATATCATGAACTCGACTCTGACCACATTCCGGTAAACATACTTACACAACAGATCCCACCCCCGCGATCCCCAATCTCCAAAATAAACACTCGTAAATCAAACTGGATTAAATTCCAAAACATAATAAGCAATTTAATACATAAAATAAAAATCCTAAATAATTCTATAGAAATTGAGAACTCCTTAACATTACTAAACACCATAATGCATACAGCAAAAACAGAAACTCAAGCCAGCATAATTTCTTCAACCACTGTAGTTAGGTTAAGTGTTATGAGTGAAGTCATCACTACATATGTATAGTTTTATAGGAACTGATCTATGTACAAAAACAATCAAATAATAAAACATAATTTTAAAAAAGTAACATACAGTAAAAAAGTATCGTGTAATAATGAAATTAAAATTTAATATTGATAACACAATCCATTACATTATCTGTAAGTTACAAAATTCAACGAACCCAAATTTACGCTCGAATGTGAATGAAAAGCGGAAAAGCTGATCAAATGGCATTTCTTGTAAGTACGATAGTGGCAGAGAACAACTTTATATCGAGACATTTTTCTAAAAGAATATATGCATTAAATGTTGGGACTTGATGGGTTAATACACGTCGCAAACATTTGCGGTATCCGAAGAGGATTGGTCGTGAGAATACACGGGCCCCGCTGATTGCCTGGCGCGGGGGAAGAACCGAAAGGCATTGAGTGGTTGGCGCTCGAAGCGGCCTCTCCATCGATCAGGGGTAGCACTGGGTTGCGTCCGCGCCCGGCCCAGCCACGCGGCGGGCGCCTTCGATTCAGCGCCTCTGGGCACTTGCGTGGTCGATTTTGTGCTGCACTGCCTCCACTGACCGAGCAAATACCGTCGACCTTGGGACAGTACAGAGCCCAGGCTCACAGCGCGGAGGGTTTTGTATTATTTGAGCCAAGTTCAACGCAAAATACTTTCTTTTCACAAAGAATTATTATTAACGCAGATTATGCTTTGAGATGAGAGACGAGAACTCAAATATTGTTTTTTATCCTGTTTTTCGGAATGGTAAAATTTTAATCGTATACTAAGCTTTACTCTCGTCGTATGAATATCCCCACCCCCAAGTGCCGTTTTATGTAGTTGAGAGTAATATTTTGTATTTGCACAACTCAGTACTTCACGGGTTTCGTGACAGTTGATTCAATGATCGTCAAATGTTTATGGAAAATATTAAATAATAAAATTTACTTACTGACTTTTTCCTTACCAAGTGCGAGTGAGATTTACCCTCGTATAGAAAAAAGCAGCGTATCACAAAAATATTGTTTTTGCGCATCAAATTTATTTGTATGATTACTTCTATAAACGCGGTCATTAATTTTCGTTTTGCCAACAGCTGTTTGAATCGGTACACCTGTGTCGCAAATTCCGTGAATATATGCAAGTTTATTCGCATATCCTTTGATGATCTAATGATACTTGCTGCAAAAGTAAGAAACGGTGGGTTCTGGACATCTAGTTAGGAAGCTTGCAGTAGAAGTTACCTAACCGGTGATGCAAGTTCCCGGCGAATTGTCACTAGTTCAGGCAATGCTTCAGCATCGTTACGGAGTCGCCATTTAAGCTTAATGATGTTCAGTAATTTTCTGTGTACGTGTCATGTGCTAGTAGATATCGAGCTCGTAATTCGATTAAAACGAGAAAGTGTAATAGTGATGGTTGGGGATTTTTGGAAAATGCGCTGAGCCATGTTCCGCAGTATCTTGGTTAATCCTTTCAGAACCGGGAAGTTTATTACTGTTATAATTTTCGTTTTCGCATGCTAGTCTTGGCCTCGTCATAGAATTAATGAAATTCTAATTTCGCCTTCGGCTCTTATTGGGAGATTACATTCTGTGGGGCCGGTGATTTTGTGTGATGCGACTCGTGTAATTGATATCAGCGGAGGTTACATCTGTCAACTCCGAAATTCTTGTCATTTATTCGGCAGGAGTACGTGTATCTCTTTATTTCACGAAGGATTGCAAATAGGTTTTGCCCTAAATTAAGAAAATTGTATAGCGGACTGCGCATTCGTTGTGAGCGTAAATGCAGTGTGAGACAAATTCATTGATTCAGCATTCTATTACCAGCCTTAAAATACCAAGACCGAAAATTGCATTGCGCATATCTAAATCGCCAAACCTATAAACATCGCGCATAACTTACCGATATTTTTCTTAAGATATATTCTACATAATGAACTTTTTGGGCCCTTGTGTTACATTTTGGGGGTTCGGTTCTTCGGGTAGACGACCTAAACTGTATTTCCCGTTTCATCCACCAGACGAGTAACAGGAGTAAGCGCCGCCGTAAGGATTGGGACATTGTTTCGTGGTTTAAAAACGCACAAATTTCTGAGTTTCTGTTAAATTCCCAATTGAACGTGTTGTGAAATAGAACTTCCTTTTACATTTTTAGAGTTTACTCTTTGGAGACCCCTATTACCTAGAATAGGTAGTCAGAAACCAAACGCATCTCAAAATGTGTGTAAATTTAAATTGACAATTTAATGTTCAGTGCCATTTTCCCCCGCCGGTCTGCAGTCTTCGCTAATAAATGTGTAGCAATGCCGGGAAGCTTCCCACGTACAGTACCAGGCCTGCATTGCTGTAGGTCCCAGTTCAGGGACTGGCCGTCCGAAGTGAGCTTCCAATACGACGCTACTTGTATTTTCACCTTTCTGTACTATTGCAAAGGTGGAGCGTTCGCTCGGAGCCATAAGTTCACTTGTGTACTTGCCTATAGTTTTCAGTTCTCGGTTCAAGGAATTCTCGTTTTATTCGACTGCGAAGTAATATTATTTGCTAATGTATGCAGGATGTCCGCGGAGGAAACGTCGAAAATTCGAAGAGAAGCTCTTACGACAATTTGAAGCATATTTTTGTCTAACTACTTCGATATTCCGAATGGCTGAGCCTTAATAAGCACTCAAAAGTTGGCTGGAGAAAATGATTCATCGGCAAAAATTTCTATTGCAGAAGCATAGAAACACTCCAGAAACGGTAGTTTATTATTTACAAAAGAAATGAATGTTATTTGTTCAGGAAGAAACATTAACAGATATAAAAAACAGTCGAATTGTGTAAATTGGGTGCTTTTTTAGTTTTACTTTTCCTTCTGAAGAAATATATTCATTTCTTTTGTAAATAATAAACAATTTACATGTTTTTGGAGTGTTTCTATGCTTCTGCAATGCACATTTTTGCTTAGAAAGTATTTTTTTCAAACCAACTTTTAAGTGATTTTGGCGGTTCAGCCATTCAGAATATCGAAGTAGATTATTAGACAAAATATGCTTAAAATTGTCTTAACAGATTTATTTTCGAATTTTTGAAGTTTCCTTCCTGAGCGCCTTGTGTCTTCAGAAGTCGTTATGATTATTGTTGTTGTTTCATGGTGTGTGAGGCGCAAAGGGGGACGTTGGTTGTGTCGCGTGGAGCGGGCGTAGGCGCGGCGTGGGCGCGGCGCTGGCGGCGCCGGGGCTGATCGAAGCGGCGGCTCCCATTAGCGACAGCCGACTTTTTGCTCAGCCGTCGCCCAGCGCGCTTCCATATGCGGGATGCGCGTTAATTTAAGTGAAGCGCCTCCATCCCCAGGCCGGTCCTCTGAAATTGCCCAACTGTCCCTCTCTTCCGTCGTTCAGCGATTTGGCTCTGTCTAGTCGAATTTGAACTAGTACACATAAATGTACCTCATCGTACGTTCTTTCTGTCGGGTTTAAGGGCGGATTTTATGTTCCCAACAATTAGTGTCCGTTATTATTTTTGAAGTTCTGAAGTTAAAATTCAGATAAACAGTTAATGAGGTCATTCCTAGTGTAGGAAACTTTTCTTCCTATTCTAAATTGTTTTTATAAGCGTGAAGCTTTCACTTTTATGTTGCACTTTCAAATACGACGTAAAGATTTCTTTTATTGTCTGGTCTTTGTCTAACGGTTACATTGTTAAGCAAAGCCGAGAACAAGATTCGATTCTGTAAAGGCCGAAGTAATCTGGAAGCCGCGTGTGTTCGTGCTAAGCGTTTTGCCTTCTTTAAATGAACATAAAGAGGCTGCTGTGAAAAGTGAATGATCCGGAAGATGGATTCGATCTGTCGATGCTTCGTTATTAGGCGTTAGTAGGGACATTCATTGCCGGAAAGTTTCCTTTAGTGTGTGTGTGTTTCCTGTTGAATCCTCTTGTTAGTCTGAATGCTTATGCCCTTTTTACGTTACTCATGTGTGTGTATCACTAAATAGATTACCCTTCCACTATGAAACATCGACGGCTTAACACATAACTAGCTTTAGGACCAGGTTTGACAAACATACCTAAATCCCTTAACACTCACATTCATACTTGAAAAGAAAAGTTCCATTATTTTCCGCAACCTGTTTTGCCTGCAGAAGTAGAGGATGACTCATCGTGATTAGTAAGAATTGATGTCACGTGTTAATTAGCATTAGCTATTTACAATATAGACTAGACGGCACGCAACACTGGAATCGATTCTGAGATCCCTGTTAAATATAATTCCTTGCACAGTTGTGAGTTCCCTGTGCATACAGCAACTTACTCAGGTTATTGACATTAGTTCCAATGAACCACTTAACACGAAACATAACTAGTGGTGTTAGAATGGCCGACTTTCTCGCACAAGTTAGTTTTCGAATTTCTCTAGTCTGAGATAACTTTTTAGTACACTACTATATACTACTTTTAAGAACAGGAATTATCTAATTTTTCCTGTATCGGGGACCAACAATACGTTGTGCCCAAAAATTACCGTTTTCGCTGCGGAATTACATAATTTTCTCCTACTGCGTATCTAGTATGCGAGAAAGTAATTTTGAATATTACATTTATTAAAGTATAACAAATAAGTATCGAGAAACTTTCCAAAGAAAATATTCAGAATACTGAAAAACAGTGCAGAAATGTGATCCTTATGAAAACTGGTAAAGTATGCACGATATGTATCATAAAATTGATTAAATAATTGGAAATTGGATGTTTCATGGGCATACGTAGTCTCTTACTCGAGAGGAAGAAATATGAATTTGCATTGAAATGCGGTCCCATGTTGTCACCCATTCATACACATTTTGTGGTGACCCTGGCCAAAGAAATTAAGTTCTTCAATATGTTAAATTGCTGGGTGAAAATGTTATGCTTCTATTTTGCCAACGGTAGATTACTTCGCAAGACACCGGTTTTTATTACTGGTGTGCGACTGACGTAACCCAGGCATTCGCGGGGTAGTTTGTGACAGTGGAGTAGACAACGGCCTCTAGAAATCGCTGATCTCCCATAAAAACATTGTATAGACACACAAAAGAAGTTGGACACGCTGATTGCAGTTTTTGCTTCTAGCCTGGAAGCGATGATTTGTTTTTTAAATTTAGCATTCTGCACGTTAGCTGTTGGCGTTCCGACTTTGAGGCCACAAAGAATTGCTGTCACGTAATTTTGTTACGGCGCAGTTTTTGTAATGTGGCACCCACGTTTCCAACGCCCTCTCTCCCGGTGTCCGCGCGCCGCGCCGCGCCGTTTGCCTCGGCCGGGGATCGCGCGGCCTCCCGGTCCGCGGGGAGGCAGACCGGTCCGTGCGTCAGCGGCCGCTTATGGCCAACGCCCCCCGCGCGCGGCCTCGCCAGGCTCTCCGGCCCTGCAGCTACAGCAGCGGCACCAGCACCCGCCGTCGATAGATCGCTGTGGGAACGCGGGCACCCGGCCGTCGCCTCCGCCGCCGCACTCCTTTAGTGCCAACCTTTGTCGGCGCCCGCCCGCCCGCCTGCAGCGGAGGTGAGTGGGTGCTTCACGTGGGAGGCGCATTGCGGCATGTGGCGACGAATTTTCGTTCACCGCTGGAAGTTTCCATTGGTTTCTTTGCCAACTCTCAGGTATCATGCGCGTCGTCTCCTAAGTCTGGGAGGTCCGTGAAGATTAAGATGTAAAATGACGGTGTTTAGTTGAGTATGCTGTCCTTGAGTGGTTCTAGTCTCGGCACATGCCCGTTTTGTGCGGTTGAATGCCGGGTCAAGCGAGGTCGTTGGCGATGGGTCAGTGAGAGTCGCGCAAGTGGTCGTTGATGTCTAATGGTACGAGTGGAAGGAAGACGTTTCCGTCTCCGGCAGCCGATAATCTCGTGATTTCCTCGTCGTGTGTGTGGTCTGCAAGCGTCGGGCGGCGAGACGGCGGCTCGCGAGCCCTGTGGGAGCGTCGGGAAGTGCATAAGGTGTAGGTGTTGCGTTCATCGATCTCGCCTTCGTCTGCGCCGAGGGCGACCTCTTGCCGAGGCCCGCTCGGCCTCGTTTCGTCCTCGCCCCCCTCCCCCTCCCGCTTCTTCCCAGCGCCGTGGCGTGGGAGTTGGCAGAGCGGAGGCGAGTGCGCGCTCTGTTGCCGCCGCGAAGCAGAGCCTCCTGGAATGCTCGGGAGGGCGCTGGGGGCCGTGGCCCGCGTGGTGCTCGCGGCCGGACTGCCACCACAAGGTTCGATCGCGGCTGCGCTGTGCTTCATGCATGATGCCCCATGCCAGCAGGATGAATGCTTTTGGACTGGGTGGACGGTGATTAATCCTTTCCTCTCTCCCCCTCATGTGTTGCTTCTAACAAATGTGGGACTCTGCATTCCTGGGCTTCTTTCTTTTCCGCGCAGGGGCGAGGTGGCGGTGGCGCTAGCCCTACGCTGAGTCGCTGATGACACGTGCGCTTTTCGTACCCTGGAAGCGTGAAATGGGATGAAGGATTTCGTTCTGTTGTGGGTGGGGATGACCAACGAGCTTGCTTGACAGCTTCTGTGTTTATTGTGCAGCTTTTGTGTTGTTGGATTTGTTGATGCAACTTCTGGGTTTGTGTGGATACTTCTAACCGTCTCGTCACTGACGTAAAGTTACTTTTTTCAAATACCGATTTAGTTGTTGCCGCAAGAGAAAGTAAATGATGGAATTTCTGCCACGGCCGTATTTTTGGGACGCGTAAGTGACTATCGAATGGGATGGGTATCTGACTAACGTAATAAGTTTTATTGTTGAAACCATGTTTTAACTTGATATCATTCGAGCAGCTTTTTCGTGAATACTATTGTAAGGTTAAAGAAAAATCGTGATGATGCAGAAGTAATTGACAAAGATCTTTGAGAATATCGGATCCAGGAAATTAAAACATTGAATCCAGGCCTCC
Organism: Teleogryllus occipitalis; assembly: GCA_011170035.1. Classification (NCBI taxonomy): domain Eukaryota; kingdom Metazoa; phylum Arthropoda; class Insecta; order Orthoptera; family Gryllidae; genus Teleogryllus; species Teleogryllus occipitalis. Next base: position 237,523 of record BLKR01000280.1, read on the forward strand.
TTTTATTAGCGTGTTTCGGGTGTTTTATTGTGTGGACGTGACAGCACGTGTACAGCTTCCTGGTTTATTCGGATGCAGAATTATTTGTGCTACTAATGGCTATAGAAACGATAGTTTCAGAACATCAAAGAGGACGGTAGGCAATGCAATATTCTGCAGTTAAGTTTTTTGTGCATCCCTGCAAATCATGCCTTTCTTTTCAAGTATAAGCATTAAAATAACTGTTCCATTGCACACACTCACTTTCGTAATGTGAAGAAGACTACACGCTAATTGCATTATGCATAACGTCAGTGCGTGATGCATTAACGCATGCATTTACTCTGCCTATATTGGAAGCTACACATTGTCGTAAATGCTCTTATTCGCCTCATAAGCCACAGCGCTTATAACCATTGGAGAAAGGTCACGTCGCATTTAACAATGTATGGAAGAAAATGTGTGCAGTAGATTTATTGACTTATACTTTATTTGTGGTACAATTTGATTATATGTTTAATCATAAAAAATAAAAAAACTACAAGAATATCTTTTAAATATATTTAGTAATTTTTTCAATCAATTTAATAATCATGCTGAATTTTATTGGAAATAGAAGGGAGGCTTCATTTTTTGGTTCGTGTTGATGGCCTTAGGAATATAAACGACTGGGCATTCACTTGGACTAAAACATTCCTCTGCAAGAAATATGCGAGGACCTTAATTATTCAACACTCGATAAGGATTGAAGTTCTCGTATCCTGTAAGAGATTCGTCGAATTTTATGCGTTGAAAGTTGTTTGAAATGTCCTATTAACACTGAAATCTGTGATTTTAATGGGGTACTGTTATGAACATTTATATTTTCCATGTGCTAATAAATAAAAATGAATTATTGAGGTCCTGCGTAGAGCATGCATGGTTTTAATTCAGCCAAAAAAACACAAAATATTACCGCGTTTACACATAACAAAACACGGTATTCGCATTTGGTTGTATCGTAGGAAAAGCGGGAGCCGTGATTCGCGCACGAGTGTAGTGGAAGGGAATCGACAGAAGCGGGCGCACGCAGTGGGTGGTGGAACGGAAGCGCCGAGCTGCGGCGTCGCGCGCTCGTTTCACGGTGTTGGCCCCGCGGGGGGTGCTGCGCCGCCGCTCGGAACCGCGGGGGGCTTGACCCCGCGAGCCCCTTGCATATTGCGTGAGCGCGCGCCGCCGCCGCCTCGGGCTGCTGCAGATTTCATGAATGGGCGAGGCGAGGCTAGACGCCCCCCCCTCACACACGAGGCATACGCCAAGGCGGCTTTTGCCTCTAAATAATGTAACGGCTCTTTTATAAGATGGGTTGGCGTCGAATGCGTACGCGCGATGAAGTCGGTAGAGGGTGATGCTTTTTGTTATTCTGGCGGGAATGCCGACGTCTCCTTCTGATAAGGGAGCATACGTCGCTGGATCCTGAGATATACAAGATGAATGAACCGCTTTAATCACCTTCGGAATTATGCGATTCTGTCTTTATAAAGAAAAGGAATTGTTGAAGATATTCCGTAAATCAGCAAATGCTGCACACCGTTATTTCACGAAGTTCTACTATACAAGTATATTTGTATGTATTGCGCCGTGTTTTTGCGTTCTATTTAATTCGAAACAAATTAGTTAGCTTCTAACTAAGATGCTCATGAGGAATTTCATAGTTTACGCAGCCTACCATCTTTTACAATCTATAAAATTATACGTTTCTTCGACCACATGCTGAAGAGACAGTAAACATTGATTTCTGATGCAGAATCTAACTTGTTACGGAGCATAACACAGTCGTAAAATGAAGTAGTTTCGAACTGAAAGTGCTGTTGGAGAATTCGGAATTTTGTGTCCGACCTTTTATACGAGGAAGTAATGAAAGCAGAAAATAGCATTTGCTGCGATGAGGCATTGACGAGTTGCTGTGATCCGTCTGGCTAGATCCTTTAACCGCCGTCGGCGTAAAAACGGAAATGTAATGCGCGTAAAATGTACTGGTGATGGACCGTCTCGTAGAGAAGTACTCCAAGACGTCTTGACGCCTTCGAAAGGCATACCACGGCATTCCTTTACAGTCGGCGCGCGTAGAAAGCTCTTTGGGTGTAATATCATCGGTATGGCCGACACGAGAATCGATCCCCCCCCCTACAGCTCCATTTCTGGGAGAGCGCCGCATTTGTTTCTTGGTACTCGCGAGGAAGGCGCCTGTCGTGCATTCCGATCGATGGCCCTCGGGAAGCGCGCCCGCGCCGCCCGTTCCCCTTTAAAATCGCGTGGTGCCGCTGTGCAGCCGCGCACTGCGACAGCGAAGGTCGCAGTCCCCGCGTGCGCCAGGGGGTGGGAGGAGGAGGAGGCGGGCAGGCGCCGCCGCCGTCTGCGGCGGCGAAGAGGAGCTCAGCTCCGCTGCGCTCCGGCGGTCGATTCCGCACCGGCACGTTGCTCTCGCCGCGTCGACCCACAGGCGCAGCTGAACGGCAGTCGGCACACCGGATTCGTTTTTATGTAGATTTGCAGTCAAAAAGTCTGTAATGAATTGCGTCAGGATATTATTCCAGTTGAACTCTGAATGGAAGATAATGGATGCACTTCATTTGATAGAAATAGAAAGCTATTACTGTGTTAGTGTCATCGTTTGCTTTGAGTCTTCATTATTGAAGTAAACGAGTACTGGACGTTTCCTCAATTACGAAGTCGGCGCGTTTTTTAGTTTTTCTTGAAAACCTAATCATGAGATTGGATTGCAAATGTTGTTAAAATTAGAATGTATTGTCTTTATTTGACTTCATCGGTGGGGCTGGGTGCAGGCGCTGCGGCAGCTGGCCACGTGTGAACCCCGCGGGCGGAACGGAGGAGGGCGCGGAGTAGGTGGCTGAAAGGGCGGAGAAGAGCGCGCGCTGAGGAGGCTGATTGCCTTTGAATGCGCTAGCGGCTCCCGCTGGGTCCGCCACTTCGCTCGCTCTCCCAATATATTCCTGCTTGGATAAGAGATTTTCTGCGGAGGGCGGTGAATCGCTGGGCCACGTCCAAGTCCCACAGAAGAGCGAATGTAGGACGGTTTCATTCAAGGCGGCAGACCTTTCCTCTGAATTTCTCGGGCTTTCATTCGATTGGCTTGGGAATAAGAGAAATATTGCAACTAGCTTATTTCTTTAATTAAATCCCACCGATCAATTCCATGTTGTTATTAATACTTTTATTTTTATTTCTCATGCAAATAGCACACTTTTGACAATAGACGAGTAATTTTGTAGAATAATTACTTCTGTAAAGAAAACATTGACAGCTTCAGCTAGCGATTTGTAACTACTCGACGTCAGACCCGGTGTGTTTTGGTGCATTTATGAACTTGTTACATTAATGATTGTGATGAAAATCAAGACATTGTTTCGAATTTTTAAAGATAAAATTTATAAAATTAACTTAAAATTCTAATTTCAATAAATAATAATTTCAATAAACTTCATTTTCAATAAACTTGTTTTAGTAACATATAAAACGATCGTCAAAACATCCAAAGTGAACCGATCAACACCAGGCAAATGGCGCAGCAATACCCTAACAAACGGGCGCGATCTTTCCTTCCTCTTCCTTGTCTTATCCTGACAATATTTATTGATATATTTACCCGTCCGGGATTGTTTGTCCCCTGTTTAACGAGAGAACTTAATCTTCAGTGGTTCAACTATGTATTGTAGTTTTTCGCGCATGTACTTTTCAGGAAAGTTTTTTTTAATAATATTAATTAATAGGCGTGACAGATTTATGGGGATGTGGCAGCCACAGCTAATAGTGCTTTGCTCGGACGGAGGAAACCGATTCGTACCGCAAAAGTGAATGGTGCCCTGCAGATTTATTTGTTAATTTTGGACTTTCGAGAACTGCTCGCTCTTTCTCATTTTCGCGATATCCTTAGATGATGGCTCTCGTTCAGCCGAGTACCCCATAGTAGCGCCATGTTATCTGTGGCTGTCTGCTCGTTGTGGCGAATGGCTGGCAGTCGGACGGAGGGCGTGGCGCCGTCGCGTGAAGCGACGGTTCATTCCATTACCGGCGGAGCTTCACCTGGCGGCGGCAGAGAGAGACCTTGCGCGGTCCCGGGGGCGGCGCGTCCGGCCCCGCCTTCCCCCGCGCGCGCGTGGATGGTGGGCGGCGGTCGAGCCTTCGCCCCGCCCCCGCCCCCGCGGAGCGAAACGTGGCTGCTGCCAGCGGGGCAACGAGAGCCTTCCGCCGCCCGCGCCCTAGCCCTCGCAAGGCGCCCTGTCGGAGGGCCGCTGGCGCTGGCGCTGGCGAGGCGCTTGCGGCCCCGGCTATTAAGGAATCCGCGTCCCCCGGGAGGGCAACGCCCTGCGGCCGCGCACGTGGGGAGGGGCCTCACGCCTCGTTACGTAAGCCGCGCCTTCCGACCGGACGCTGATTGCTTCCTCAATTCTTTCCCACTCAATCGGCGGGCGTGCTTTGAGAATAGTTACCATTGCGTTCTTCTAGCGATGTAGGATATTTTTTTTATTTTTAAAGGTGACTTGGAGGAAGTAGAAGGATTCAGAATACTTCTGGAATAGTGGACCATTTGTAAGGAGGGGTACTATTGAGTCTGTATTGTTTTCGCTCTTCACACCCCGGTTGATCGTGTGTGACGGGTAGTGTTAGCAGAGAATGTCCGGAGGTCGGAGGCGGGGCTGAGGACCGGAGAGCAGCAGCGGGCGAACGGTCGCGGACGGTGAGAGTGTGCGGTGAAGGCCGCTGGGGCGAGCGCGGGGGAGGGCGGGGCGGGGTGGGGCGGGGCGTGTACAGCGGTGAGTCAGCGAGCGAGCTGCCGCCGCGCCGCGCCGTCCGGTCGGGCGACCTAGGCGGCTCGCGGGCGCGCCGCGCCGCGCCGTGCCGCGCCGGGCAGGTCCTTACCTGCCGCAAGCCGCAGGACGAGCCGCTCGCCTTATTAGGCCGACGGCCGGGCCCGAGACCGCGCGCGGCGGCGGAGGCTGCGGTGTTGCATCACGTGGGCGCCGTCGCAGGCGACTGGAACGCGAGCGCTTCTATTTAAGTGTATTGCGATTTAGGCGGCGTCTTGTCGTCCCCTGCCGCGGCTGGCCCTGCGCCACGGCCCTCTGCCGCTGTCATGCTCTCGAAAAGTCAAGGCCCGCTGCCGCGCTTCCTACTGTGCCGTAGGAAAAAAAGTCTGAGGAGAGGTCGGAATCTGATTTCGACCCGTTTATCTTCCGAGAAGTCGTGTTCCCACGTTGTCGGAGATCAAAGATGGTGGTAGTTCGGGCTTTGACGTGTGTACTTCCGTACAGGTTCCGTGCGTGTTCAGACATGCGCAGTGATCTCGTTGAAGGACATTACATTACTGTGTTATGTATCTGAGAAAACTTGGATTTTTACCTTAGCTGATACATCTCATTAAAGTACCATTGGTTAAGTAGGCCGTTGCGTTTGAACGTTGAATGAACTTGACCGGGTTCTGTGAGGAGTGGCGCGTTAGTGTTATCCCTGAGTTTTCGTTTTAGGTCGCACTACCACTCCGCAAATGGTAGTCGTAAGGTCAGCCTGGAAGTGAATAGACCTTGTTTACGTGTTTGAACATACAGAACCGACGAACTTTCTTTAGTGAAATTCGGTTATGGTTCCCAGCACCTGTGAACGTAACATACATCGTAGCAATTTTAATTTTGTCGGGCTACTTAATTTTTGAATGTATTGGTTTATATAGAAGATAATGAGCTTCTTTTTCCACTTGCCAGAAGTTGATTTAAACTTCCTCTTAAATAGTTCATATTCTATTACTTTATGAATTGCTTTTTACTTAAAAGCTGATTCTATGTAATGAAAAACAATTCCTCCTAGGCCTGCTCAGTTAAAGGCAAGTGTCGCATATCAAGTGTGTCCCGAGGAATCTTAAAATAATTACACAAGCAATATGGACAAAGTTGAGTTTCTGGGGTTCCTCGATATTTATTAGTGTTTGCCAACTGCTTTATCATTGTCTAATGATTCTCCCTGTTAGTCACTTTTTGGGTTTTGACTTTTTCGCTCAATATTTGATGCGGATTTCTGTAAAATTGTTCAGAAAAGGGAGTTAAAAAGCGCAAATCCAAGATTATTCCCTACTCCCACCTACTTGAAAGTACCTGCTCTTTTCTGGCTCGAAATATACAGCTGTTCATAGTTTTTTGTTAGAAACCTTTCTTGTATCTTCAATTTATTGCCTCATTTCGTGTCAGTACTAATGGTTCATTTTTATTGATTAACGAGAAGGAATAAATAACTCAAAATCAAAACGAAAATGCATGAAAATTAAAATAGCATAAAATAACAGGTCCCTAATTACCCTAAAATAGAAAACATCGATTGAATTTGTGGAAGAGTTCGCAATGATACATGCATTAAAAAAGGTCCGGTTGAAATCTGGACCTTAGTAATGCATGAACAATCGCGTATCTGATTTTTCTCATCGATGTTGAAAATAACGGCTTTCTTAGTTAAAAACAGGAACGAGATAAATTTGCTCGGATGACGTCGAACCTCCCTCCCCCCCATTCCCCGTCGTTATAAATTCGTAAAGCGCGGGAGAATGTATGTTCAGTGAACATCACGGGAGGATTATAATATAGAGGTTGATGCGAGCGTTGGAAATCGTCCTGCAAGATTACAGTGCGTGTAACACAAAAGTTTGAATCGCGTGTTGGATTGCAAGAATATAATAGGATTCGTAATAGGTAGTCAAATGCTGAGTGTAAGATCGAACAATCGTTTGAGACCCGCCCGATGGCGTTAAACCGCGCAAGGCACCATGGGATTTCGCGCCGCGGACTATTGGTGTCGCGCGGACTCTGGCGGCGAGCGTGGGTACTGCGTGGTGAGGCGCGCGACGATCGCGCCGTCGCCTTTGAATCGTTCCTTCATGGTAATGCGGATGGTTCATGTCCACTTCTGCGTAGCCGAATTAAGCCAGTTAACATGTACGAGAGTGTTGACAGTTGCTCTTAATCACCATTGTGCGCCTAGAGAGAGGCTTTTCCACTCGGAGTAAACTCGTATGTCGAGTAACGTTAAGCAAGCTAGTTACTGTAATGTCGGCGCGATGTTCCACATCACCACAAAACATATGATTTACGATTTGACATATCCGAGAAAACAATTCCGTTCGACTAAAGAAAATAGTCAAGCTAGCCTTCATACGTTTTTATTATTTTTCTGCGAATTCCTTCATGACTGTTCGACAGAGGAGTTTCGGCTCCACCACGTAAGACAACACTGAATTGAGTACTTTTCGAAAAGATCTCTATCGCTTAAATGATGAAGCATCGATACTGTTATCGCGATCTCTCGGCAGGACTATCAGGTGACTCACAGCTTTGACGTATTTTGGCGACCTGTACGCCCACTTGTTGCTCTCAGCATTTATTGACCTTTAAGTTCTTTGTTTTTTTAAATTTTCATTTAAAAAACGATTTCACTCTGTAAATCGAATTTCATACGAGACATTTCATTTTAATGTCGCATTCAACTTGTAGAAACTCCCTACAATTTCGCGAGATATTCCACATTTCGCCGAACGTATTATAAGGTTAAGTAGCCGAAAAAGTTGTTTACTTTGGCGCCTCTTTCGATAATCCCATTCAGTTCTGATTCTGATAACTTGACATTTTAGACTTCCTGTGAATTATTTTCATCTTCTCGAAAGTTGATGAGTTCGTGCCTTGCTCAAACGCAGACGATCGTAGGAATCGCGCATCCATCTGTGGTGATTGCGGTTGATGTGGAAAAGGCGCTTCATGGTTGCGGGAATTGAAGCCGCATGGAGGTGATTGCGGTCGGTGTATCAGACCCGTTGGTATAAAGTCGATATGTAATTGAAGTGAAGGGCAATAGTTCGAAAGCGGTAGATTACTTATACATTTTCGCCTCATCTCGTGTACTCATTTGCTCCAAGAGACTGTCAATGATTCATTTATTGCCTCCGACAGAAGTAGCCATGGGTGAATTGCCGGTGCGGTGCGCGCAGAAGGGGCGTGTGTGAGGGGTGTCGAGACGTCAGCCATCTCCCTAGTAGTCGATGACGCCTCTTAGGAAATGTGGCTTTTACTAATTTTCTACAATACCGAAGTCATTCAGTACCTGAATGAAATGAGTTATCACTGAACTGAAAAACGAAATAAATTTTAAATACAGTATACATGGAATTGTATATGAGAAAAAAACGTTTGACACCTGCAGAGTTGTATTCCCCCCTCCTGGTGGTGCCACTGGTAATTGCAAAGATGAAAATGTTAGCGGGAGGAATGAAAGGATGATGGGTGGTTTCCTGAAAGCGCCCGCCGCTTCGCATGGCCCAACCGCAGAAGGCGAAGGCGAAAGTGCGCGAAGGCGCTGGCGCGCGCGCAGGCCATGTGAAGCGGGGCGCTCCCATGCACCTCCTTTGGGCGGCAGCCGGCTGCGGCGGCGCGCCGTATACGGGCGGTCGCGGGCGGCTCCAGCCAGCGGCGTGGGCGCGCAGGCAGCAGCGGCGGCGATGGCGGCGCCGCAGCCAGGCGAGGCGAGCCGGGCCGCGCCGCGACGGCCTTGCGGCTTTGTCCGCGCCGCGGGCGGGAAGGTCGAGCCGCGCGGAAGCGCCCGCTCGCTCCCATTGTGCTCCACGCCGGCCGGAGCGGCCATCGGGCGCGTTCTGTGTGATTTGGGGAATAATTCGTTGCCGAACATGCTCAGTGGGATGTCAAAGGTCTGAGGTGCCGTACGGAAATTTGCCAGGGGAGAAATTACAAATGATTTTGTTCGACCTGCTCCTGCGTACTTTCTAATTTAACTGGCCTTTCTAAGTGATAAGGAATGTATGATGATCATATCGGATATTGGTTAATGTATAGTTCATTTAAGAGAAAAATGTTTTTCCTTAATTTACAAAAATCATTTACTGGAAAAAGGTCTGTTACTGTTCACAATCTATTCTGAAGTGTGTGAAGTGTCCGTCATCTCTTCAGCCGGACGTCTTGTTTGACGTTATGAAAGTGCTTCACGAGATATATTGTTCCATAAATTTCGAGACCCGCTGTTTGCTTTTCATGTCAACCTGACGCTCTTAAAGGATAATGCAATTAGCCATCCTCTAAAAAAATTCATGATTTTTTCCCCTATAGGGACTGTCGTGCAGGCATTCTTGTCTATGGAGTCCACCACCACACTCGTTTTATGTAAGGGGCAGGCAACACTCGTTGCGGCGTTGAAGTGGAGGCCTGCGGTGCTGGGTGGTCGGCCGGTGGGAAAGGAAGCGGCGTCGGTGGGAAGCGCAAGGGGAGCGCGTGGGAGTTGGAAAGACGCAAGCCGCACGGAAGCAGCCTTGTTCCCTTGCTACGATGACGTAGGACGCTCAAATTGTGGCGGAGTCGTGAAAAGTTTGCCTAGAATTTCGCTCAAGACAACTTAGAAGTTCGTAAAATTTACTCAGGGCTAAGGTACAGGAATTGCTGCATTTCATGATTGCTGAGTTTCGTGTATCGTAATGCGGCATGCGGATGTAGTCTCAACCCCGCAACGTGTATTTACTACTCAGTGGAACGAACTGATCGAAATAGATCTGCTTGTAAATGATTGGAAGCGGATTAAGAAATAGCGTTGTATTTTGTACTTCGGGGGATTCATTGAAGGAAAAGATAATTGGAGTGTGTTCTTCGATGAATTGTTCGAGGGGAGTCATTTATAGTTTTGTTAATGGGGAAAACAGAACAGCATTCATTCATTACAGAACGACTGAATTAGGTATTTTATCATTAAGATTCTTCAAATAAATTCAGGAAGATAAATAGGAATTTCGATGAATGAAATAAGATGGAGAAGATTCTTTCCAATATTATCTCTAATCTAATAAACAGGTCAACCGTTCGACAGTATATTTTAAGTGAAAACGTTATTCTAAAATCTCGACGCAGTGATATTAAACTTCGCGTTGCCAAGGGCTGACAGTTGAAAGAAAAAAGTGAGATGATTTTAGGACAGTAATGGGCTTTGCTATCACCACATCACGTCACTTTCCTTTCCCCGAAATGTAGCCCCCCCCTCCCCTCCCCAAGTAATTATGGGAGTGGGCGGGGACAGGGGCGTCGCACGCGGTCGATGTGCGCGAGCGTGGTCCCAACTGGGCTTCTGATCGAAAGGGAGATGGACGAACCGAACGGCAGGGCGCCTTCACTTCCGCACGCGGCGCGGCGCTGCCCGGCCGGAATCCAGGCCAGCCCTCGCGTGCCGCCGCGGCGTCGTCTACATGTACAGGCACTATCGCAAAGCTGCAACGACGCGGTCGAAATTGGGCGGTGGAGAGAAGTAGCGGGGGCAATCGTAACGGCGCTCGACGCGCGGCAGCCAGCGAAGCCCACCAATCCCATGGGGGCGAACGAGTTATGCTAACGACCGAGCAGGAAGCGCCGCTATGAGAAAGTGATGTGGGAAGAGTTCGTAGGAGCGCACGGTCTGTGCCTGTGCCGAGTCTGGCTCAATTTGCCAGATTTATGGGCAAAACCCCGTGGCGCTTGCGTTGCTCCGGGAGCACGTGCTCGTAAACGGTTAACGGGGGCGACACGCTGGCTCACTTGGCAGGGGCTCCGGTCCCGAGAAAGGATGGATGGCGAAATCGAAAGCTGCGGACAGGGGTGGGCGTACCTTGCTCTGATTACAACGGTCTACAGTATTTCTTGCCAGATCAGGAATCTATGAAATGATGAATTAATGGGAAAAAATAAATACCTTAGAAATTGTATTGTAAAGATGTCGGTCAGTTACCAATAAATGGGTAGACCGGGAAAAGGAAAAGGTGTTTCTTTGAAGACGATAACGGCTAGAGGATTAGTTCCCATTAAACGATGGAGAGAATCATAAAATCTTCTAAATCATATTACTAAAATAAAGCTAATTTTCTATTGTACACATAAATGTTCAACAGGTTTCCTTGCCGTTGTCTGTGGCCTGCGGATTATTTCATTACTATTTTACATTGAAATTTGGCAATAGAGCTCATGGGTATAACTATTTTGCGAAAGGTCATTTTTCATTATAACATCGTTATACATATTTTCACTTAAATAGTGCTTGGGCTCTTCAGTGAATTGAATGCCTTGACAGGAAATAAAATCTGGATGTCGGGGAACATTCGTACGTAATGGTCCAAGCTAACCGCGGCGACGGTGGCACTACGTTTATACTTGCGCTGGTTCCTGCGTGAGATGGATCAGTGATGTTCCGGATTGCTCGCGGAGCCGCAGACTTCACGAACATGCTAACGTTATGATTTTTCCATTCTTGACGCCTGTTGTAATGTTGCATTTAAGAAATGGAAATGCAAACGAAACTTTGCCAGTCACAAAAATAAATATCCGAATAATTAATTTCTAATGGTTTTATATTGGGTTTGAGATTTTCGCCTTGCTTTTCACTGCCAAAGGTACGTAGATAAACTTGAGCTAGAAAATCTATTAGAGAGCTACGGGATTCTGGTTTCCCTGGATGTTATTATTTATTAATATTAATGAGTCATTTCATTGCCCTGGGTCCTCCAGTTTAATTTTTGCGATTTTCGTGAATTGCGCGATCCCGGATGTCCGTCGCGGCGGGTCTTGGATGCGGTAGTGGCGAGGTGGAGTGCGTGGACGATGAGGCCACTGCGGAAGGTCGCTGGAGCAGCTCCTTGTCGGGGCCTCGCTCCGCAGCTCGTCTCTTCTCGCTCCGCTCCTCACCTCGCGTCCTGGCGCACCTGCGACCGCGGAGCCGTGGGCCGGGCCGCGCCGCGCCGCGCCGCCCACCCGTGCCTACCGCCGCGCCGCCACCGCCGAAGGTCGACGCTCCTGCCGCGCCGCGCCGCTATCGATTGGGTGTATCGAGGCGGGTGCACGGCGTTCCCGTCGCCGCCGTCGGCATCCCCCCGGCGCGCGTCTTGGCGCCGCCTTCCTTCTCGCCCCAGGCTCTTCCTCAGCCCACTTGGGATGCCCGTCCGAAAGCATTGCTACGTGCCAGGGAACATTAAAAGTAGAGTTTGGACTCCAGTATGTACAATAAATTTGCAAAGTGTCTTCCTGAGATTTCAAAAAATAACTGTCTTTTCATAAGCTCTTCTAGTTATTTATTAGATATAAAAAGCCATTCGGTTGTTTGGACACGTTTTACCTGTTCGGTGTACTGGGAAAAACGTTTGTCCGATTTCAATGGGCTTTCGTTGAAAGCCAAAGTATTTTTCGAACTTAATTGAGATCACTACGCACGGAAAGTAAGAAGTAAAGATAAAGTATTGAAATTGTGCGGCGAAAATTGACAGTTTTTCAACAGAAAAAAACTTTATTGTGAGGTGCTGGAAACGGAAAACTGGATAAATATTACTTTCTCCTAACGCTTCGTGTAGTCAGAATTCAAGTGTTTGGGGATGCTTGAGTCCGGAAAATCCAATTCGACAGAACGTCTTTCTGTTTCTGTGGTAAACGCTAGCACGAAAACAGTTCAGATAATTTACTTCAAAATCGAGGTTTTCCGATCTGAATGTACTAGTTCTAAACGGATATTTTGATTTTGGGAGGTACTTTAAATGAAGTCTCAATATTTTCAAGATATTCTCAGAAATGGTTCCAAATGTGTTGATTACTGTCCTTGTATAGTGTAGACTCTTTAAAAAATGGCACAGGTCTCGTTTTTGTCGAAATCTCGAAATTACCGAAAATTGCAAATTTATTTTTGTCGCCCTCAAACTATAATATTAACTATAGAATTTTTTTCCTCAATGTTCATAAGATTTTTTCTGAAATGTCCTAAACAAGTAGATCTCGAAATAAGATTTTGTACTTTTTTTTATTTTTATGTTTTCACGAGTGGTTTTAGTGTAATTTTTGGTTAAAGTTTATGCAATGTATTCTTACAATTCTCAAAAACTGCTCGAATCTTTTCGAAGTTTAGAGACCAAATAACTCTAAAAACTGTTGTGGGTGTCATTTTCGATGAGCACTCAGAATTTTCGAAAATGGTGAAAGTTGGAAATAATGCGAGAAAGTATGAGGTGTGGCAGAAGCTAGTTTCATCACGTAGGGGGTTGCAGTGTTACTCGAAAAGAGTAGGCAACCCGCATTGCTTGGAGGTTGTGCGGGAAAGAGGAGTGGGGATAAACGGAGCTGAGCATGGCCAGTTCCTGTCCTGGCAGGTTGTACAGAGACAGGGCAGACGAAACGGAGCTGGTTTGAGAGGAGCAAGTTGGAATGTGAATTGAATTAAATGTAAATTACATAAACGAAAGATTTCATTCTTTTCCCTCCACAATAATAAATACCTGTGAAACACCGGTACTACAGCTTGTAAATGCAAAAGTTAACTTATTTACTATACGTACTCAATTATTGGACAAATTATCTGTCAGAACCAATTATCGAATCCCAGTTATCTACTGAATAAAAATAAAGTTATGGCCAACCCCCCCTCAGAATCCACAAACATTCTCGCGAGCTTTTTCCTGGTAAGCGGGAAAATGAAACTGATGTAATAGGACCCCTCGGAAGATGTCTTACGCTGCATCGCTAGTGCAGTGATACGTATCTTTGTGGGCGATCGGAAAAGAGGTTTATGAGATCTTCGTACCCTTTTCTAATCGCATAGTATTCCCTGTATTTTATACTCTCAAAGTTAAAATTTCAAACTCGTGTTATCGAATTTCTGGAGGAACAATTATGTGTTCGCCTGGAGATAATGCGAGTTAAAATTACTTCAATTTTGTAGTATGGAAACTACTTCCAAAGCTTCTCGAGCGGTAGGAGTTGGACGTTTCATGGGACTTCACCGTGTTACCACTTAAGTTTGCTCGCAAAATACACGATTTCAATAAGCTTAACGCAAAACGTTAAATGATATTTCAACGTACAATAGACCATACGTATCCAAAAGCTAATTACATAAATATGATTGGAATAGTTTTAAGATTTTGGAGTAGAACTCGCTATTTATAATTATAGATATGTTGAAATTGACCGAAAGCCATTTCGCGAAAGATTGTAATAGAGGTTAAATGAAGCGATGTTCGCCCAGTTTTATCGCAGTCTCCGCCGATAACCGCAGGAAGTACGAGGAACGCTTCGAAACGGCTTCTTTGCACGCGGCGAGGTGCTGGTGGACCTTCTGCCTTCGAAGAAAACTAGAGCGAACGAAAGTTGATCCTGATTCAATTAATTTTTGAGGCCCATTCAACCAGACCCTGAGAGTCGCCAGGGCTTAAAGAACTACCTCTGTTAAAGTATTCATTTGTTACGGTTTTCTTGGTACGTAAGAGAAGTTCTAGTACCTGTCACGGTTTTGTGTTGTCACAATGTTTTATATTTGAAATAAATTACAGTCCCCTGAGTCTTTTCCTAAAGAATTCGTCTGCTATGCAGCCAAGTGCAACGAGAATTATATTGTAGTGTGAAAAATAATAATTTTGCACGCCCATACAGATAACGGTCTGTTTACGCTCATATTGTATATCATTTCTCCATTGCTTTTTCGAAACGCATTTTATTCAGAGTTGAATTTTAGTACAGTTTTGCTTGTATACGTTTATACACGAACGTAGAAAGTTGAATAATTCCGTGGAACAAAAAAATCCGAGATTTCAGTGGAAATGCATAGTTTGGAGTTCCTTAACACCGAAAAGTTGTTGGTGGTTTCTTTTTATTTTCTTTTTTTCTCAAAGCTTCGTCAGCCTCTCCGACTTCGAACAATACCATTGTAAAAGATGTAATAGACAAATGAATCACCACTCGCTATTGTCTTTCAATGTTTATGTTGCCAAAATAACGTATCACCACATTACTCGTGGTATCACGTAGCGTACGAAATTGAAGCAGGGGCTGTCAGTATGTATGCACCTTCTCTTTTGCAGGAGCTCAGGGGTCCGAGTGTCCAGTTTGCACGGGAAATGTTTTTGAGATTTGTTGCGATTCGTTTGCCCAGTGTGGATATACTGTGCAGTGAAAAATCTGTTTAATCATTCTAGGAAGGTTATATAATTAAATTGTTGCTTGAAACGAATGGTGTCAAAGTTATTCAAGTAAGGGGGCAAACTGAGCCACTCGTATATTGCATCTATAACAAATTGCATAATTTCTTGGCCTGATAAGCAACGGTGCAATGTGGTGTAATTCAACTGGATCCCAATCAGAAAAATGGTACAAGCACCGAGGTGTGGCCAAGGAATGCACGGGCAAATACAGAAAAGGAATAGGTCTATGCGATGTTCGGGGTGTGTCAAGATGCGTATAGGAGCGGCGATTAACTCGAATTAGTCTTGTTAAGACGGTTGGTGAAAGTATTAATCGTATGTTGAAAGATGTCCAATGTTAATAACATTGTTGTAAATGAATTCTGTACTCCAATGAAACTTGTTAGGATGTTAAATTTTACGTTCGAGTTATCTATTATTATTCTCCCGATCTCACTTCTCGAACTAAATATTAACTATTTTCGTTTTAGAAACGTGTAAATCCTTAAAATTAAAGTGAATGTAACTGCATGCTTGTAACTGTCTTGTACATTAGAGAATATATGTGTAATAGTTATTCATATGTTTGTGCCCTTGAATGTGCTATCAACAAGAAATGAAAATGTTTCTAATCAATATTGTTAAAAATGTTTACGTCACTAGTTTTTGATAGTTGGACCTAAGTAGTAAACACAATGTTCTCAGAAACAGCAAAGCGCGTGTGGTCCTTGCTGGGAGTGGGCGATGTTGGCGCTGCAGAGGTGCCGCTGTCGGGCGTCGCGTGCTTCCCTCTGGGGGGCAACCGCGGAGACACGATCGAACGTCGCGCGTGCTACATTTGTTCACTCCTTCCCCCTTCGCCCTCTGCTCTGAAGGCTTTAGGGTGAACTCCACAAAACATGAATGGCGATGAATCAGTGTAGTAGAATTAGTCTATCCCAGAATGATAAGATTTGGTCTCAGTATAATTGGTCTTTGGTATCATCTTTGGACTGGGTGTATGTGGTAATACTCATGTTCGTAAAGAACCTTCATTCGAATGCGTGAATTGCAGATCATAAATAGGTTTATTGCCATGAGATACAATTTAGTAAAAATTACTACTAATTAAGTAAAGTTTTATTTGACCAAAACTAAATTATCGCAAAAATGAGATTGTATACATAATTTCTTTCATTCATATTATCCAACTTAAAGATACAACACAACTGCGCAAGTCGTTCACAAAGTGTTATTAACGCATTCATGGACTTCAGGCAAAGACGTTTTTGGTATAAGGATGCCATTCACTCTCCTGAAACGAGTGCTTCGTAATATTACAATTGTCATTGTACACAAATTACAGCTGTTGGCTTCTGTGTAGCAGTAATTAAAATCTAAAGTAAAATATTAATTTGATTTATACCGTGAAATCGGTATTGTGTGTTATCAATTTGAAATTCCCGAACTGTAATGCTACGAGTTCACTATTAGTTAACGAAGATGGGCACGATTCTTTTCCATAAATCTGAATTAGGCATTTTCTCTTGAGCAAGACATACTAGCAAAACAGTATGTTCCAAAATAGCGTGACCTCTCTTTGGGAAAAGTCGGGGAATTTCATTGATCTGGAAGTTAGGAACAAATCCAGAATTTTTAGAGAAATTGTTACAGGGGAATTTTTCTATTATTAATATAGGAAGTCTGACAACTCCGACAGGTAAAAAGTTTTATTTGTGCTTTTCAAGTGCATAATAGTTCATAAGTTCAAACAGCACAGGTACCGGGTTCGTCCATTTTAAAGTACAGAAAGTTATTTGAAAAAGTGTTCATTATTTTTACTTTCTCGCACTTACTAACGTAAGAAGATGAATAATTGAAATCGTGCTCGAGAAAACGGCTAATTTTCGACACAAACTCTTATTGGGGGCCTTGGTAACAAAAAAGTGGATAAATCCAGTTGCTAAATAAAGAAAAAATTCCTCTACACGCGGTGTAGCCAGGATCCAGGTTTTGTGCGTCCTTCATACCGAAAAGTCGATTCATGGCAGAACGTCCGTCCCTCTGTCTGTGCACAATGCTAACGCATAAACCGTTCAGCCGATTTTCTCCAAAATTGATATTACCCAATCGTTCTGGCTGATGTCCCGGCTCTTGGAATTCGAAACCGATATTTTAATTTTTAGGGGTACTTTACATGAAGCACCTCGGACATATGCAATTTTTCAAAAAAGGCTCCATATTTTTTGATTATATAATGTTATTAAATATTGCGAATGACGTTTAAGATAATAGTGCAAGTCTCATTTTCGTTGAAATCCCTGATTTTCGAAAATTAAAGAAGAAAAAACCTATAAAATTGAAGATAGATTTTTGCTTCAGTCTGTTGAACAAAATTAGCTCTTTAAAAAAGGACCTGTACAATTTTTTGAATAAAAAAAGTAGTTTTTGCGTGATTTGCGCTTTAAATGCAAGATTTTTCTCATCAGCCGCTCCAATTTTGTTCTGTAAATTTTCATCACTTATGTAATAAAGGACGTTAAGAAATATGGTGCTAGTCTCATTTTCTAGTATTGCTCATTTTTTTCTAAAATCGCTACAGAAAAATAAATAACTACAAAATTGATGATAGAAATGTTTGCCTCAGGTAAAGTCTGTTGTACAAAATTAGCTCTTTAAAAAAGGAACAACTTTTTGAGAGAGAAAAACTAGTAGTTTTTGCGTACTTTCTGCTTGAAATTAATGAAATATATACAGGTGTCCCTCCCAACTACGGGCCACGAGAAAAATTCTCAGAGAAAAGGAATGTATCAAAAGGATTTGAAAAATTAATTTAATTTTAATTATAATTTCCTATTGAAAATTCTAATATTAATTCGTTTTTTTCTCTATTCTACAATTTGTATTCTCAATGTATTGACGCATTTTCTTTCAAGCAATTCGCTAACCTTAATTGAAATTGCCCAATTAGGTTTTTTCTCTTAGAAATTCGATTTAAATGTAATGTGAAAGAAAAATTGAGTGTCATCAATTTGTAAGAACTTTCGTTTAACTTCAATTTTATATTATCACTGTACGCTGCCTTGGGCAACAATGTAGTGATGGATATTTGAGAAGTTCATTGTTGAACGGCGACGTAATGGGAAATGCTTTTTTATTTACTTAACGTTAGTGTTTCAATGTTCCTTCCATTCAATAAAATTGATATATTTAACTTTGTTGAAGTTGGGAAGAATTATACAAACATATGCGTAAGGTAATATAATTTCTAATGCATTTATACTACGATGTATTGGATGGCTGTTAGTTCTAGATGTTAAATTTATATGTGAAATTCTCCTTGCTTGCCTCTATGATGTGCTGGCAATAATTCGACCAGTCACAAATAATACGAGAAAGTATGTGATGTAGCATCACAAGTTGTAAATATTATTCGTGAATTATGAGATTCATAGTGAAAAACTTACATCCACAGACGAATTCTAAACGATCTTGTGGAAGGTCCAACTCGATCGATCGATCTGTTCTACAGGAAAGTCTCCACAAGCGAAGTGTAAAAGCAGCTTTCACGGAAGTAATTACCAGCACAGTATCTTCTGCACGATCTGAGTAGCATCACATCATTAAGCGTGCGCGAGGAGACAATACGAGTGTGAACCGATATGAGCTCTACGATCCAAAGTGGCTTTGTGGCGTCTGGAAATCTAGATGATACTGAAAGAATTGAATACATGCGAGAAATCCTGTGAGCTTAGAGTAATTCGCGTTCGTTGAGGGGTTTCAAATAATTCAGTACTGCCTGAAATATTTATGATGCAGCAAATAATCTCTTCGCCTCGCATATATGCACGGGGCAGGGGCATGGCCTCCCTGAAGATTCTGAAAGGGGCCAAAAGTTTTAAGCAATAATTTTATTACTTTGTTATGTCTAATTTAGGATTTCCCCTTTTTTTAATCTGACAATTTGGGAAATAGTTATAGAGGAAGGCGCTGTCTGCGCCATGTGACGTAGTTTAACATAAAATCCATTCTAATTATGAATTGGAAGTATTATTTGGATTTAATAGGTATCATTTCATTGTCCTTGAATGTTTTATTCATGTACTAGCAAAATATCATATGTAAATAAAGTCAATTGGTAAAAGGGACAGAGACATGTCCCGCCCCCTTTTTTTAGTCGGCACAACTCTATCCCCCCCCCCCCTCATCGCTCCAGTTTTAAGATCGCTCCCCCCTTCTCGATTTTCTGTATATTTAATTTGTCTTTGTATTAGCGTGTTGAGATGAATTTGGAGTTGCTATAACTAACAAAGGAAATTTGTATTTTGTCAGTTTATTATGTACTCGTGTTGTTTTTCATAGCTGTTGGTATAACTTTGTGATTATATTTTATTTTTTAATGAATATTTGAATTCATGCAATTAAGTTTTGCTATGTTTCAATAATTGAAAAAATCTTTAAAACATTTCTGTGGGATTTTGTATTAAAGTTTTTATTGTTTTTCGTGTGTGTTTGTGTCGAAAAATGTACTTCCCCCTGGGGGCTGGCTTTTGACGACGCGTGCCCAGCCACGCCCGCGCGCGGCACTCGATTGAGGGTTGCCGTGGGAAAGGCAACGCCTCGCAGCCGGCGGAGCGAGGCGGTAACACGACGCGGCTTGCGCTCGCGGCCCGCCCATCGCACTTGACTGAGTGCGGCGTGGAGTTGCAAGGAAGCCGTTCGATTTCACTTGCAGCTCGCCATGATAACGTTTCATTGAGGACTCGTTTTCTTCGACACGTATGTCTATTCCGGTTCTCGATGGGCGTACGTTTCATCGACGCACGCGTGATTGAAATATTGCAAGGAAAAGGTCACAATATCGCTCCCTAAATTGATATGGGGAAACTAAGTGTCAAGAAGTGGTATTTTACAACTTATGAAGCAATTCTTTAATATCAAAATCTGAACAGTTTGGGAATGAATCTGTATTACGGTTGCAAAATTCTGTTCTTTTCCAAATACCTTCGTTTAGGGTGCCTGTGTAATTTCGCTGTCAAGGGATGCCTAAATGAGCTTTCTTCCAAGAACTTCGTTATTGTCGAGTGCTGCATAAATTGTAGAATGCCAAAAATTTAACGAATTTAAATTTTAAAAACTGATGTTATTGATTGACCCGGAGCTCGGACTGAGATGTTCTCGAAAAGTCTATTAAGCCGCTTGTAAAATTAATCAGAATTACTAGTTCTAAATTTTCTGGGTGTTTGTAAGATTCTTATTAGTAATGTAGTTATCTTATGTAGGAAATAAATTAATTAGAATTTTCGTCTGATAGCATTAATACTTGTTAGAAGCATTAAAAAATCCGTAATTTACCCCTGGCTTTTGTGTAAAATAACTAAAACGATAATTCTCTTAAGAATCCCTGTTAAATTAAAGTAATATTTGTTGATGCTCTTATTAATGTTCTCGGTTAAGGGTGAACGTATATTGAAGCGTGAATGTGTAGTATTGGAGCTTTCGTGTCGTTGAACATTTGCCATTATCTAATTTAGCCAAAATTTCATTTTAATTGTGAACTGAAACTGGAAATAATATAAGGGAGAGCTATCAAAGTAAAAGGAGTTGTACGTTGAAGCTTTGTTCACCCGTCTGTGCGCAGTCGTGTTCTCCCCGTGAATGATAGTTTCGCGTGACTGATGTTCGTAGCAAAGCATTCCCGGTACTTCTCGCCTGGCCTAACTCCACTCCATCCACTCCACTGTTCCCTTTCCACACGCACCTGTGCACGACGGGTTGCATACCTCTTGACATGAGTCGAGGACGTGAATTGTGTTAGCAAGCCCAAAAAGTGCACAAAACTTCAGGCACCGGTCAGTGGCCGAGATTTCTAGGGCAGTAGTGTCGTAGTGATCTCGGACCGAAGGGTCGCGGGTTCGAGTCCCGCCTCGGGCATGTTTGTATTTGTGTTCGTCCTTTCATACCTTATCACAATTTCGTTTCATCTTCATAGTTACGTTAACTCCAATTTAACTATACATAATAAAATAACAATATAGTAATATAACAATACCAACGTTAACTCCAATAATGACCTAGATGTTGATGTGACCTAAAAAAATTGAAAATAAAAAAAAACTTCAGGCATGGCATATATTTGATTCTTAATTGTAATACGTAAAAACAAGAGCAGATTGACACCGAAAGTTGTAGGGGAGTTACATTTGAGCCGCCATGAAAGATGTCTGATTATCCAGGTCGTTTGAATCCAGATCTGCTTAACGACTGGAAATTTTTTACTTTAACTTTCCCGAATACCACTTACGAAGTATAGAGAAATGATTGTAATGCCGGGGGGGAAATGGCGATTTTTTGACAGATGAGCTCATATAGTTGGGCCTAATACCGAAAATGTTGATAAATCTTGTTCTGTTTATGGTAATCTACTTCAACACGTTGTGTAGTCAGAATCCAGTTTGGTGGTTAACTGTTTGGGTATTGATTTTCTCCAAAAGACGGTTGATATTTTCCAGAATTGATATTCCTCAATCGATATGGCCGAACTCGTGGACCTGGATATTTGAACCATATTTTGATTTTTGGGGCACTTTTAACTCGAACTCCTAATATTTTCAAAATTTTCTCAAAAGGCTCTAATTTTTAAATTTTTTTTTCTCGAACAGGGTAAAAAAAGCTTTCAAATGAGGCAGGTAGCGTATTTGTTCAACTCTGAATTTTCGAAACTAGCACAAGAGCTTTTTACCCTCTACAACCTTGTTGAAGACGGCTTCTGTTTTGAATGAGATCCGTTCTTCAAAGACTTCTCTTTAAATGTCATATTAAATTTTTCGAAAATGTGAATACTTTTCGCATAATTTTTATGAAATTTAGGCAACCTTTCAAAAAAAATCTCAAAAACGTCTCTATGTTTTTTCTTTATTTTTTTTTCTCTCTCAAAAAGAACAAGGATCGGTTACAAAATGGTGCAAGTCTAATATTTCTCTGTATTTTCGAAAGTTAAAAAAATCGCAAAACTACTGATGATAGCGAATTTTTACTTGATGAAATATGTCTTTCAAAATTAGATCGTGAGATAAGATCATGCATAGATTTTTTCAAAATGTAATTTTTTAAATATAAATGTAAGGATAAGAAACAACGATCATCCGCACGTTCTGGCTGGTGTATCATGTTGATGAAAAGCATTTTGAAGTACATGGATTCCAAACTAATTCGAGAAAACTATAAGCATCTTTGTTTGCCGCCTTGTGCTGTCCAGTGTAGTGTAGATACCTTGAAAGAAATGCGATATTAAAAATCATTCAATCATGACGTGTTCATAAACCGTAGATGTAGAACTTGGAATTTCATTAGGCTCTATTTTAAGACACCTTTGTTTGAGTTATTTAATGCAAACGTACCTTTGATCAGTGGAAATCAAATATTCTGCTATGGAAAATGAAAAGGGAGTGACTTGCACCACTTTTCTTCTCGACGGTTCCATTATTAAAATATCAGCGAGTACAAATGCCTTCTCAGACAATTAAAATAATGCAACGAATATAAATAACCAAACTTAAAGATGTAGGCAAGAGATCTGTAAAACGCTCCAAGAACCAGTTAACATTTCTGTTTCTCTGGAGGGTTCACAAACCTTTCCATTCGTGGGCGTGGAGAAAATGGAAACAGGTCAGCCGAAAGTGACGCTGCTTGCTTCTACATAGGATGGATCATAAAACAACGCTCTATTTTTACTTCGTGGAACGTGGAAATAAAGGATAGATGTGCCATCGGAAAAATCGATTTGTTAAACACATCTCGATTAATTGCAGTATTTCCATTATTTTCAGAACTTGATTGTAGAAATCCATGCGATATGAAAGTTTTATGGATCTAGTGTCGATAGTTATCAGACCATTTCCTTTGACTTTGTTTTGCAATGCTACTATCTACGAAAGGATGTTTAAGTATTTATCTCTGAAAATATTAGAAACTAGTGTACCTACACCAGTGCCATTTACTTGAGGGCTAGAGTTTTATAGAAAGCAGTTCACATGTATCGTTTGACATTAGATTAGTAATGCACCTCAGAAATAAAATTTCCAGTTTTGCATTCTGTTTAACTTTCTAAAAAAAAACCTTGTATAATAATGTATTTGCTTTCTTGTGTGACCTACGACAATGAGGACCAAAAACATTGATAGAATTAGCGTTATTCCTTCGCCAATTGGCGTTAGGTTTAGTGAAGCCTAAGAGAAGCAGGCCGCCAGAATTGCGGCGCGCAGGTGTTGCATTTCCATGCGACCCCAACCCAGTTGGGCGTGCGCGGCGGGGGCCTGGCATCGCGTGCCGGGTGCGGGGCTGGCGCTGGGGCTGGGGCCGGCGGAGCCGTCGCCGCCTGCGCCTCCTCCTCCGCGAGGGGGGAGGCGGCTCCGCCCAGAAGGTTTATGGGCCGCGCGCGTCCCGTTCGTTGCTGGCGGCGCAGCGCGTGGGGAAGGAAGCATCGCAGTGCGCGGCTGGGGCGCTGCAACAGCATGTGGTGGCGCCGGCGACGGCGGAAGCGGCTGCGCCCGGGCGCGGAGGGCGATTGTCGCGGGCGTCGCCGCGGCAGCGCCCCGTCGCGCGCCATGGCGTGGCTGGGCAGGCTGTGCGCGTGCACCCGGGCGGCGGACAGCGCGGGCACGCTGCGCCGCCCGCCGCCGCCGACGCACAAGGAGGAGCCCGCGCGCCGCAAGCCCGACCTCATCCCCGCCCCCTCGGCGGTGCCCTCTGGCGACGAAGGCGCCGCCCCTCCCGCGGCGGCGGGAGAGACAAGAACGAAAGCGGGGCAGCCTTGCCCAGAGTTCGATCCGGGATGTCCAGCCGACCCCGATACGCCCGCCAGCGCCCTCAAGCCCGATAGCTCGCCGTCAGCCACGCGCCCTGACCTGCCGCCATCACATCCTCCCGCGGGCGCCGGCACGTCCTCTCGCGAGTCGTCGCCGTCGCCATCGCCGTCGCCGTCGCCGCCGCGCCAGACGCCGGTGTCGCATGGGCCACGCAGCTCCGAGTGCCTCACGCCCATCACGGCCGCGTCCGACTCCGAGTCCTCGTCGGACGGGGAGCTGCCGCCACTGCCTGGCCTGGAGGCACCGGTCCCCTCGTCCGCCTCGTGGGTGACGCCGTGCGCTCTTTCCCCGGAGCGCCCGCCGCCCGGCTACGCGTCCGTCAGGAGGCGCTCGTCGTCACCGATACGCCCTGCGGTCCAGCGCCTGCCGTCGCCCTTCAGCCCATCAAAGAGCTTGCCGCCTTCGCATCTCGACGACTCGGCATCCGGCCCCGCTGATGACCCCGCCCCTCCCAAACCTCCGCTGTCGCCGCCTGTCCCCGCTTTGCTGCGCAAGCTCAACCGACAACGTGGTTTAAAGTGCCCGCTTCCTGAAACTTCACCTTTCGCTTTGCCGTCGCTTGTGGGAAGGAAACGCACGCCGTCTCCCAAATTGTCTTCGTCAAAGCGATCGGACTCGCCACGTCTTCAGGCTGCTAAGAGCTCAGGATCTCTGCGGTCTACTACATCTACGCCGCCGCTGCTATCGCCTTGTGTATCTTCTCACTCGAAATCCCCCGCTGTAATAGAATCGGAAGCGGGACTGTTGTCACCGCTTACTCCGTCGACGCCCGTTTCGCGGGGCACGTCGCCGATTTTCAAGAGACGGTCACGTTCGCGCTCGCAATCCCGCTCCCGGTCGCGCTCGCCGGCGCACCCACCCACCGCGCCCGCCGGCTCCGTCTCCCCTCGTTCGCGTCGTGTCGTCGTCCAGGGCACCGCAGTGGCTACGCCAGCGCCAGCGCCCTTCGAATTCGTGGTGCGTCTGGCCCGGCCGTGGCGGTCGCCCGGTCCGGTCGTGCCGCGCCGCACCGCCGTCCCCACCGCGTCGGAACCAGCGGTACGCCGCGTTCCTCGCGCGCCGCTCTTACACCAGCGGCGCCCGCCCCAGCAGCGCCGCACGCCCAACCACTACACCACAGCGCTCCACCCGCACACGTACGCGCCGCCCGCCCCGCCCTCGCCGCCCACCCCGCCGCCTCCGCCTCCGCCCCCGCCCCCGCCGCACTCTCGCTGGCGGGGCCGCGCGCCCGGCTCGCGCCGAGGGCTGCCGCTGCGCCTGCCCTACGGCCCCGCGCCGCTGCTGTTGCCGCCGTCGGCGTCGCAGACGCAGCCGGCGCCCGTGTCTCCGTCTGGCCCCGGACGCCTGCGCGGCGGCGAGGATCCTCGCACCTCCCTCATGAAAGCCGCCATCGTCCATGGTTAGATATGGTGGCTCAGGAGTTTGCTCTTTGGCCGCACGCACTTTCTCTATCGTTATTTTGTGACAGCTGCAAATACTCTTTTAAATTACTTTTAAAAGAGTTGTACAAACTTCTAATTAATATTCTGAATAACGAAATTTTGAAAAGCCTCCGAGTCTGGTAGCTTTTGATAGAACTAGCAAATCATTCGGAGCATGTAAGAGTGGTTACGTTAATTCTCTTGGCGGTCTGTTATTGCAGTTAAATGTGCGTGGATTTTTCGTTGGATCACGTGTTTGCGTGAGCAATTGAGTCAACATGGAAACATGTAATTTTATTCGTGTTGTGTTGTGTAGTGTTGTATGTGTGTGGTGAAGTGTAGATGCATCGTGGGCGTCTCGTGCGCCCGCGGGCTGAGTCACGCCCCCGCAGCGAGCGCCAGGCATGCCTCGGCTTCCGGCCGCAGCTGCGCAGTGGGCTTCACGCAACACTCGCTGAGGCAAAAACCCCAATCCTCGTGGAAGAGTGAATGACGAGTTAGTTTACTGTGCTTCGTCATCTAGGCAATGGGTGCTCGTATTCATATTTGCCTTTTCATAGGAGTAACACTGCGATCCATCGTTATCAATCGCTTTCTCTTTGTTCTTTTTAAGAACATTTTAAAGATTTTTGTACGATATCCTTTCTAAAATTAGTTTTGAAAGTTGTGGATTATTTTCCCTTCGTAAATGGTGTGAATATGTAGAACAGCCAAATTGTCTAGCTTTTTCAAAACAAAAGAAAAGTTTATTTTTTAACAGAATAAACTGAGTATCTAAAATTTCTGAAATCTATTATGTTTTGCATTGTGTTTGTCCCACATTGATAATCCCATTTCCAGCGCTCTTGCGGTGAATATTTGCAAGCGTGTGAGGACTGGCCTTGCGAGGAAGAGATTGCGTGACGGCTCACTGCGCGCAAACGCCAGGGGCCGCCCGCTGAGTCAGTCTCGAAACGACGGTAGCCTGTCAGGAATTGAGGGAAATCCGCGTGAGATTTGAACGAATGTCAGCCCTTCGCGCGAGTGCTCACTACATGCCGGAAGGTAGTGAGAAATTGGAAATTATCCTGAAAATTTCATAAATCGTATTTCTATATTAGCATGAATCTTATACGAAAATTATTAAATTGTACTTTAAAAGTAGGAGTTAAATATTAGTCTTATGTAACTTCCCAGATATTTTTCATGGCTGTATTGTGAACGAATGATTCGTTGTAATACCTACGATAATGCTTCGACAAGGTTCATTTGTTTTCCCTATTTTATTCAGAGTTTTATTGATGTTCAGAAAATGGTAAATGTAGCCTCTCCCCAAAGTCTTCCAGAACGTATGATAGGTTCTACATAACGTGATCTCGTACAATATTAAAACCTTGTGTACTTCGGCAGTTGAAACGGTCAAGTTAAAACTGTGGAATTATGCTGCTTCCACTGCCCGTCTCGCGTGCCAACTCTTTGATCCACTTTCCTGTAGAGGTGGCGTGTCGAGTGAGCTGAACTGAGCTGCTTATCGAACGTCCTGCCATCTCCCCCCCCCTCTTCACCACGTGCTTTTTTAATTCTGCGTTTGTTTTGTTCCAGGCCGCATCCACACTGCTGTCATATCGGGCATCAACTACGACACGAACAGTGTAACCGTCGAGTGGTTCGAGCGAGGGGAGGCCAAAGGGAAGGAGGTGAGTGCGTTGGTTTTTCAGTGTATTTCAAATTTTTCTGTACGGTATTGCAATTGAAGTTCGTATACTATTTTCTAGTTAGTAGAAAAGTACGTATACACACCCATATGTATTGCGTTATACGCACTTGAACATTAAATGGAAGATATTCTCAGTTATATTCTTTCCGTTATTTGTCGCGGAAATGAGAATTTTAAGTTCATGTTTAGTCGTAAATCGTGATCTATCGTGTTATTGAATGAGGGTTCATATTTATTATTTTTCTCTATATAGAAAACTGATCCCATTGTAATTTCTGCTGTCGCAATAAAAGTAACTTGGCCTAATAAGAAAATTCCTAGCGTAATAAATATGAACGATATAGATTAGCTTCCCGGTTTCCAAATGTCGTACGTGGTTTTTCGCTGTTGCAGATAGTCAGTGGATGTTGTGTAGGACTCATATGGAGTGTAAATTATAAAGTTGGTTTCTGTGACTCAAAATGCGCAATTAACGCTAAATAAGATAAATATTCAGATAATAATACGCAGAGTGTACCTATGCCTGAATTGTAGATGCTGTCAACATCTAAAGTTGTTTGGAAGTGAATTCTAACTTCTTTGAAACCGAATAAAATAAATGCTATTGAGAAAAAAGCAAATATATTCTATTGCTAGATATAAATGAATGTGTTCTTTTCTTGTTTAGAATTAATTGTGAACTTGCACAACGAAGTGAATATTACTGTAACTATTCTAACCCCGAAGTAGTGCTCTTATTGTTATGCGTTATACAAGAAGCTAAGCGGCAAATGCTGGCTGATTGGTTTGAAATAATGTGGGTTTCACGCACTTCTTTCGTAACATTTTTCACAAAAAGTGGCGTTTATGTAATTATTTGTAGAATAATTGTCGACAAATTTGCAAATACGTTAAATGAAAGTGCGATTTTGATTTTTGAATGCGTATTCTTGACGTGTGAATAACGCACAGTGAAAATCGAAAAGTGCACTCTAGACCCGAAAATGCTTTGTCATGATTAAAGCTATGAAAATTGTTTCCTTTGTTTCCAACAGAATTGTCCACGAGATGTGTATAGAAATCGTACCAAGAAACAACATATCGATAAGTCCCCTATCAAAAGTCATTGTGCAGAACAATTTCACCCTGACAGAAGTGTAAAAGGGGTTTCCTCGCGTTCTGAGATGGGAAGTTGATGTGAACGCGGTTGTGATGTGACAGTTGTAGAAACGCCAACGTGTGGGTGTTGCAGATCGACATCGAGACGCTGCTGGTGCTGAACCCCGACCTCGTGCCCGCGCCGCCGGTCATCGAGCTGCAGGCCAACCGCGGCCGCATCCCTCGCTCCAGAGAGGTGAGCTACCCCCACCCCCCACCCCCGCTCCCGCTCCCGCTCTCGGCGGCTGCAGTTGCCGCTGGCGATTGTTGGGGCCTGCAGCCATTGTTTTTTGCGCGCCGCAGCAACGCTTTTTGTCGGGCGACGGGGCTTTGGATGCCCTACGATGTTTTTCGTGCCCCTGTACCAGGTACGGCTTCGGCTTTGGCGCGAGGGCTTGCGACAGAGCTTGCTCGCTCACTAACATCTCCCGCTTGGTCTTGACGGATGGCGTGCGCGCGCTTTGCGGGCCCCTCCCGGGCTGGATGTCTGGTGTAATGGGTGACTGGTGTGTTCGCCGTCAAGACGCGACACGAGTTGGGTTGGAAACAAGCACTTGGATGATGTGTCCTGGGGTGCGGAAGTTGTCATAATATGATTTTACTTGTGTCCGAGGTCACGGTCGTGTTTATTTGCTTAGAGATAACGTATTGGTCTTGGAGGGGTTTTGGAAGAGGCAGGTGTGTTCGTAAACATCAGAAATGGTAGCGACGTGGGTTATAAACTGCGGGCAATGCAATGATCGTCAACATGCAAAATAATTTTTCTCTGAGGAGAAAGTAAAGCGTTACGCCCATCAAATGACTCGATCACGTTTAGTGTAGTTCGGTGAACACCAGCAAAACCACTTTTTGACGTACAATATCTAAGAAGGAATTATGTTGGATCCCTATAACACTGGCAGCGTATAAGCGACTCTGACGGTTCTCTCGCCACGTGCTGTGGTGCGTCGTGTCACCTGCTCGGAAACAATCATCTTATGAGGATTTGTTTACTTTCTCATAGCGTTCCGCGTTGCCTCTCATCTCATTCACACGAAGGCGATAACGTACGCCCGGGGCGAAGGTTATGACCATGATATCGAGACGTGTCGTCACCTGTCAGTAAACGTTAGTTTTGAGATTTAATCTATCAGTCATGTTGGTGGTGCCATGTGTATTGTGTGGCCACAGCGCATCGAACTGTCAGTCTCTTATACTGTGCCAGTACTCTAATGTAGCTAAAGATAAATTAATTTGGGGGTAAAATTCCGCGAAATATTTGTTTCGAGAGATGACGTTACGAACGAAGAATTTTAAAGAAATGGCAGAAACATGGAAAACCGTGCATGATAATTCAAAAACATTCAATTTTTTTTTAATATCTTAACTGGATTAGATCTTTTTGTGCGGGAAGTTCCCAGAATATATATCATTTAGGGGTAATACGACAACGAACTCATTATTTCAATATGGAATTAAAGGGTTTCACTGCGCGAATAAAGTGTTCGTTAGGAGATGGTAAGCTTTGTATAATTCCGTTGGAACGTCACAGGACACGTTGCATCTTAAAACCGCGGAAATGGCGAAAAGAGGTCGCAAGCCGAGCGCTGGAAGGGAGTTTGGCGCTGTGCCCCGCAGGAAGCGGCCGACGCGCCGCGAAGCTGTTCGCGCGCGATCTCGGACGACGGCTGCCCGTTGGCCAGCCCGTGCGTGACCTGCGAGGCCACCACCGCCCCCTCCCCCCTGGCCCTGGGCCCCCCGTCGCGGGCGCTGACGCCGCCCCCGCCGCCGCCGTGGCAGCGGGGCGGCGCGCGCGCGGGCGCGGGGGCGGGGGCGGGCGAGCGCGGCCCGCGCGGGCAGCGCGGGCAGCGCCGCCGCTGGGCCCGCCCCTCGCCGCCCCAGCGGCCCACCTTCGGCGCGTGGCGGCCGGCGGCGCCGCGCCCCGGTGTGCAGGTAGTGGGCGGCCGCGTTCTCCCCTGCCCCACATACGATTCAATACTCCGAGCAAGTTATGATGCCCTCTGGAACCATTTGTATATTCTTGCACACGAACTTTGCGGTTCAAATACATTTAGGGCCAGCAGCAATAGTTGCGAGAAACGGGAAAGAGAAAATATTAGTTGTCCAATGAAGGGG
Source organism: Teleogryllus occipitalis (assembly GCA_011170035.1). Classification (NCBI taxonomy): domain Eukaryota; kingdom Metazoa; phylum Arthropoda; class Insecta; order Orthoptera; family Gryllidae; genus Teleogryllus; species Teleogryllus occipitalis. The sequence continues at coordinate 267,706 of BLKR01000280.1, forward strand.
GGGGATAGCAAAAGAATGCTAATTGTCTTGAAGATCCTATAATAAGTGAACGGTACCTTGTTCATATTGTGCCTATATAACATACTCCAACCCGTATTTATTGTTACTATACATTTTTATTCAGTGCTGGTGATCTTGTTCTCAAGGCTTTATTAAGGGTTGAAATATGTTCAACCTTAATTATTATTTTACAATGTATATATTTTTTATAATGAAATTGTAATAGGGGCCGGACGTTTGTAAATGCGATAGTTCCCAAAATGTGCAACTTTAGGCGTAAATTGTTTACTACACGAGGATATTTTTGCTTCTGGCCAACTACATGCAAACCGCGTGCTTGCTTACGATCTTTCGTTTGTGAACGTGTAAGCACTACCAATGTTTTTGTCTCGTGGTGGTGTCAAGCGTACACGAAATCATTGAAGTTCATGGAAATGGACCTTCTTACAAGGAAATTTCGTCTTGATAACATGATCCCGCCACCAGATGCAGAGAATTTGCGCGATAGTTCAGCGGTTGGATTCGTCGTTGCTAGAGAGTGACGATGCGCATTGGCGTGGTTTACAAAGCCGAGCGAGGAGGAAGCAGAAAAGTCGCTCCTGCGACCCAAATCATCGACCGGTGGCGCTGGCACCGGCACGCGAGACCGTAGGCCGCGCAGCCATTCATCAGCGTCCGCGCGCCTTTTGTGCGGCCGTGCCAGGCCCCACCCCATCGTCGCTTCTTTGGCGTCGAAATTCTAATTTAATGGTGAAAAGATAACACTTCGTGTGGTCTCGTAACATTTTGCATTCGCTTCTCAGGCCTTCTGCCTTAGGCGTGTGACGTTCCGTGAACTTGTAATATGTTATACTTTTTTCTTTTAAATCTTCGTCGTTTGAATTATGCGATGGTAAATTGAATGATACGTTATTGCTTCAAGTTGCTTTTAAAGAACTTTCGTTTCAGTAAAAAAAAAAATTATAATTTGTTGTTGGGTACATTCTGCAAATTTTAAATGTTCGTTTCTTTGCGAAAGCAGGTGATAGTCAAGGAATAGTTGCGCTGCTAGGCAGCAACCCTCCAGAGGGTGGATTTATCGAGTTCCAAAGATAAAAGTAAACAATTAATTTATTGTTAATATTTGATGACATGACTAATTATTACGTTGCTAAAGCTTTTTAACGTAAGTTTATTCCACATTAAATAAACTGAGTCTGAAGGTTTGTTACATAAAAGCGTTAACTGTGTACATAATATTTCGTTCATTTTACATTTCTAGTTAACGCGTCTGGCGTGAAATACGGGGTTCGCAGAACATTTTAAAAAGAGTACCTCAATATCCTTGGGAGAAATTTGTCTCTTTTTCTAGAGAAAAAAAATACAAGTTTTGGAGGAGAAAAAAACTTAATTTAAGTTTATTTCCTTGGTGCCTCTGACGTTTAATTGTATAGAAAGTGACAACACAAGTGCATAAAAAGGGAATAAAAAACTTATTTGGCCAGCGTAATTGACATACAAAATAATTTGGTCCACAAAGACGACAACTCGCGGAGTGCGGGAACTTAAAAATGTGTGTAATGAGTTGATTGCGTTGTCCTGGTGACGGTGCCCCGCGCCCACTAACCCCTGGCGCAGGAGCCGTCGGACGAGGAGGAGGATGAGGAAGAGGACAGCGGCGGGGAGCTGCTGGAGGAGATGGACGACGATTTCCAGAACCAGAACAACGCGGCGAGCACCCTGGGCGCGGCGCCGCAGCAGCAGAAGCCGCTGTCGGCCACGCTGCCCATCCGCGTCCCCTCCTCGCGCTCGGTTCGTAGCCCGCGCGCGGCAGCCGGCCCCGCCCCCGCCCACCCCCCGCCCTCGCCATCGCTCACGCCCCCCCCCCTCCCACCCGCTCACCGCCACGCCCACGACCCGAAACATTCCCAATCTAAATCGGTTTTTTTTTTTTTTTTTAGAAAATAGAATAGTGAAGGTCTTCTCAATTAGTTTTTGATCGAAGTCCAACTCAGTATGATAAGCATTTCAAGTTAGATGTTGACAGGGCATTTGATTTTTAGTTTGCAGTGTTAGTACAGACTTCCGATTAATTACTAACTTCAAAAATGCTCCATTATTACTACTTGCAAATATTTTGAGCAGGTTGCTTTTTTAATGTGGCGGAATGATTGTGATATCATTCTTCAAATCACTCTAATTCTATTCTAGAACGATTTAGTGCTCATTTGCTAGTGTATTTTCTCTTTCATTACTAACATCAATGGCATGGACTCGAAATTATGCTTCACTTTATACATGTCTGAAATTTGCAAATCGTTTTACCACTCTTTGAAACGGAATTATTATTTAAAAAACTTGTAGTGGATGCATTTCACCTATTATAAAATTATTGCATTCGTAAAAAATAATTGCAAACTCTTTGCCATGCCTTCTTCACCGATGGAAAGTTTCCCCTCGGAGTGCAGCGGTGTGCTGGATGTTCCTCGCAGTGGATCTCCCCCTTCCCCTTTTCCCCTCCCGCGATGAGCGAGCGCGGCGGGCGACGGCGGCGGCGGCGCAGGCGCAGTCTGTTCGCTTGGGTCTCCCTCTTGCTTCTACGCACATCCGCCCGCCTCTTGAGTTGCTGCTTCCGTTGGTTTTGGTTTTGGTTTGAATTCTTTAGCCAGTGCACCTTTTTTTATTTTATCGTATGTCGCTGCTGCTGCTTTTGTACATTTAATTTCCGTATTTTTTTTCTTTTTTTCAGCCAGTTTCAGAATATTATTTTATATTGTGTTGTGTACATATGTATATAAATGTCTATCCCATTCCGTTTAATAAAAGAATGTAGTTACTGTCTTTTCCCCTGTAGATGTCCAGATTATGGTAAATGCAATACCACGAAAGCGTCATATTTGACGTGCCGCCTTCATTCATAAAAGTTTAACTAATTTTTTAGTGTACAAATGTTTATCAATTCGATTTATTTTTCCTCTAAAAATTCTCTCTGAAACAATACGAAAGGAGCTGCACCCTACCATTTTGGTAGTGTTCGTTTCTGCTTATCAACAGTCAGTGATCAAATTTCGTCGAATATTTTAATATCGTCAAAATTGGGTGACGGCTTTATGATAGCATATTCCAAATGTTTCAAAATACTAAGAGAGAAATTTGTTCATATACCATTTGTTATCTAGAAACTGTCTCAATAATTGCACCCATTAGACATCATTTATCACCTTTGGGCTCAGGGAAACTTTAGTGATAGCGTTTCTCACATTTAGTCGCACATTTTATTTCATTTCTATAGGTTTTCTTGGAGATATGTAATTATATTTACATTTGTGCGTGATGAACGAACCTTAATTTTCTTCGTCAGGAAAATCGTCCTGATTTCAAGTCGGATATCTTACCCCATGCATGTGGGCTTGGTGGTCAGTTTTATTCTGAAACTATTAACATAGCTGATAGCGGAAAAAGTAAGATACAACTCGAATTACCAACTATTAAGTCAATGTAGAGAGTTTTGCAACATTTTAAGTATGTCATTTTAATAACTTTTTCCACATTGTATGGATTTTTAAAAAATGTTTGACTGTTAAAGTTCGCTAGTTTTGCTAATCGTTTCTTGTTCCAAAGGGTAGTAAAGTGTCAATAAAAGGATTTTAATAATTTTAAATTATTTTATAATAAAAATAAATGCCATAAGAAATTAATGTTCAGCATTTTGTTAGTAAACTGTTTGTGGGCTTCCAAAGAGTTCAGTTGGTCGGTCACATATGCCTCTATTGTGCCTGGGTCAGAAAAAGTAATATATTGATCTTTCATATAACACAGTTTTCATAAGATTGTTAAATATTACTGGTTTCACATAATGACATTGTATTATTCGTCTTACATGCTTTTGTTCTTACTATGGTTTCGAATTTGTCGACATAAAATAAATACTCTTATTGCAGGGCTCGACGACAATTTACGAAAAAAACACTTAACAGCTCCAAAGCACGTCAGGTTTCCCTGGCTCGTTTGCTTGAGTTAGTCTCGTTTGAGAGGCATTGTCGTGTTTCACCTTTGTGAGAAATTAACAGAATGCTGACTTTCTTTTTCAGACACTGAAACCAAATATCCAGCAAGGGCCAGCCCCTAAAGGTACGTATGAATATATTTGGTCTTTTTGATTCCCACTCAATCCTGCTTCCCTGCTGGTCTTCTAGGAGGTGATTTGTTTCCTTGAAACATAGTGGTACGAATATGATTTGGTCGCGAGAATCCAAAATTAGTGTTTCACTTACTATAGTTTGCTACTTGCGAGCCTATTGCGACCCGTGCTGTGTTTTGTGAGGAGAGGGCCGGAATATTCGATTCCCAATATCCGCGGAGCGCTTGAGTGGGTGGTAGGCCATTGGGCGACCGATGCGTTATCTGGAGGGGCGGGGCAGGTAGGAGCGGGTGGGAAATGCCCATTTCGCTCCCGGAAGAGAGAGAGTCGGTCAGCGACCTTTTGTCGGGCCCCATAGCCATTGGCCGAAGATTCTACGGTTGACGGGATCCATTGTGTGAACCAAGTTACCTCTGCGTACGAAGTACTCAAACTCCTGACGCATTAAAGAATTCAAATTTTGAGGAAATTCGAAACGAAATTGAAACAGAGTCGTAATGTTACTAAAAGATTATTATATTTTTTTTAAATGACAATATTTGGGGAGCTGTACGTCACATCGCAAAACATCGTTGTTTTTTTTAAGTGGGAAATGTTTTAAGGCTTTAAACAGCAGACATACTTGAACAAAAAACTGTGAAGTAACCCTTTATTAGTGAAAAACAGTCTTCCTTCTTACAAATAAATAATCCCTTCTCTTTCAAAATGAACTTATTAGAGAGATGACGCTGCTTGCCTCAGTTCTTCACAGTGAAAGGAATTAATGAAAGGATTAGCACCATCGAAATCCCTCCAGATTGATAGACAAATTAATTTATATAATTCTGCGTAGAAAATGGTTTGTTTTATTGCTTTATCGATTGGTGAATTAATACTTCTCGTGGTTCGTTGGAGATAATAAAGTGGCTGGTGCCAGTGAATAAGTAATCCGATTCTTTATTTGTTCTTTCATGCTTGAGGTACGTGCTGTACCCATTGGAATCTTATTTCAGAAAGGAGTGAATGAGTGAAAAAAGTGTTGGTAAAGCAGCCTCTATAGTATGCTGATGAAATGATGACGATCATTGGTTTTAGGTGAAGAGGATTTTCTCCTTATCCAGTGTTCACCCTCACCCTGAATTCCAATTCCTCTCGAAGCTTGTCTTGGAGGAGAAGCTGGTTGTTTGCCACATCTCCCCGTAGTCGTGTTAACATTAGCTGCTCGTGGAGCGAGGCGAGGCGAGGCGTGTGCTGAGCGCGCGCCCGTGTGCTTTGCAGTGTACACGTCGCCCCCGTGGCGGCGGACGCGGGTTGAGCAGCGCTTCGGCGCCGCCGCGGAGGTGCTGGCGTGCTACGCCGCCCCCGCCGGTGGGTAGCCACCCCTTGCATGCCCCCACTACTTATTTGCCTATGGAATGAACGGTTGCCAGAGACTGCCTCCCCGAGACTTGTCCTCCTCTTGTTGCGGTAGAAGCTGGACCTACACCGGAGGAGCTCGCCGGCGATTTATTTAAAACCACCTGAGTATAATTGGCTGATAGAGGTTTTGAAATTGGGGGGCGGGGGGTGTCAACTATGTCGTCGATTTTTTTCTGAATTTGCATTTTGTTTTCGGTTTCATTTTCAAAGACGGTAAGTCGACTTGCCAACCTTACATTTGCTTCAGTAAAGATTAATGCTGTATTTTTTTAATGTATACATTTTGCAAAAATATATTTAAAAAAATATTTCTTTTATATGGCGAAGTATGCACCCAAAAACATCGGAATCGAATGTCGCAAATGCATTCCGTATTTGCATAGATTATAATTACAGTGCTATCAACATTTAATTTGCCTAAATTACTCCGTATTTTCGTCATTAGTCTTTCATCACTATGAATTTAGAAAAATGATCATTCGCAGTTGTGCTTTCCTTGATTTATCTTCGCAAACGTGTGTTTGAATGCATTTTTGTCCGTGTAAATGGTTTGCGGAGCGGGGTCCGCCGCAAATGAGAAGCGTGCTGCTCGCTCGCTTGCTCGCTTGCTTGCTTCCTTACCGCTGCCCCACGCTTAATAGGAGCCTCTTCGCTCACTGGCCGGCGCATGCAGACCGTGCGGCGCGTTTAGAATGGAATTCACAAGGCTTAGGCGCGACAGGGCACCGGCCCTAAAGGTTGCGAAATGGGCATGTGCACGTTGCTTTTTTTCATGCCTTTCTCCGAAGATATTTTAATTCGATTATAGTCGCCCACAGACATTTTTTCTATTATATAAGTCAGTAGAGCTTACAGTTAGTTGCTGAAGTTATTGTACTGGCTTTCTAGATATTGAACTTGATACGCTATTGATATCCGTTTTTGTCTTGCGTGTTTGATCTCTTTTGATAGCTTCCATGCGAGTGACGGAAGCATGAAACCTACCATTACGGTACAAAGCACGTTCTACCCAAGAATGTTTTTAATATATCTAGTTTTCATTCAATTAGCTAGTCGTAGATCTTGTTAATGAGTAAGTAATTGAATCTACATTACTGTTTACTACGACACGAAAATAATTCAAATAATTCGTCTCTAAGTAAAGCTGTTTGAATGTAGGCTTTTGGTTAGCTGGCGTCGCCTGAACCCTCAAGTGTAAGTCTAGTATTTTTTTGTCATAAAGTTAATATTTCGTATTGATGCCGACTGTACTGGGACTGAAGTCCCTGCTGTTGATGTCCTTTGTCTGGTTTCCCGAGGCTGGCGAGTGGCGCTTTCTCCCTCCCGCTTTCGTATCTGCGTTCGCAGAGTTAATGAAGGGACGCGTCACCGTTGGCGTGAAAAGTTTTTCTTTTAATGTGTGAATGCTCTTTTTTGTTTGCATTTTTCTGGATGGATTAAAGCCGTACCAGTCTTTTGTGTTTGTCTCTTGGAAATTAGTGATTTAGTTTCTCTTCCTTTTTTAGAGTATCATTCGTGACCGTATGTGTTGGAGTAATACAGCTCCTTGGAGAGCTCTCGAGCAAAAGAAGTGATACTTCACCGGGTAGTCAGTGCACATAAAAAAGAGAAGGCACCTCTTTGCGTGGTTATCTGAGAAGTTGAGAGTCTGGATCTTACGTTGGGTATTGTCTCCATCAGACGATTCCTTCATTTTCCGTTTCGTGCAAACTTATCGCCACGTGTAGGTTTTGAGAGATTCATGTCGAGTAAACGTAGTCAAGGAGGAGTAAGGCCCCGTGTCGTGGAATTCGTGGAAATGCATGCCAGTAAGTTTCTGTAGGGTCGGAAGTGGCCTGATGAAGAGGATGGGAATGTGTGACGTGCGTTCTTTTGCAGAAGGCGCCTGTGAGTAGGGTCGTTGTTGGATGTTGGGCTGTCTCGGAAGAGCTCAAGCTCACTCTGCCCGGCTCCATCGATTGTCGCTCGTGCGTCGCCTCCTTTCGGCGGAGGTTTTGTGGCGCGTGCGTGGGCAGGTGGTAGACGCCGCCGCGGAGCGCGGTCACTGCCCTTGATGTCGATGGTGGGTCGATCCCAGGGACGGGGGTGGGGGCTGCAGCCACTGGTCGCGCTGGCCACAACTTTCGCCCCCCACCCCCACCGCGAGCGTGCCTCCCCCCCGCCCCCGCCCGTGCACGCGCCGCGCGGCAACGGCGACGGCAGCGGCGGCGGCGGCGGCGTCGACTGTCACTCGCGCCCGCGACGGGGATTGCGGAAGTGGGCGACAGGTAAAGCGCGCACCCTGGCGTTGCCTCTTCCTAAGGGCCCTTAGAGGGGGCGCGGGGCACGCAACGGTCGATGCGTGCGGATGGCCCAGGCCGTCAGTGCCTCCACCGCCGCCCCAGACGCCTCACCGAACGCGCCTTGCCCGGCCTCTCATGTGCTTCTCGTCTTGTCTCTATCAAAAGCTCGCTCACAATAGAATAGCCTCCGGAAAGGCCTCTCTCCCGCTAGCTGAAGAGAAAGGCATATGCGTGTTTGTCGTCCCAGCAGGTTCATCTCCACCAAAGCCTAATTGTTTTCGTTTCTTCTGTGGTTGTTCTCGCGGCTTATTGGATTGGGGTGCCCTTACGTCGTGTAGTACGTTGTTGTCTCGTGTTGCAGATCGTCCGCTGCGGGGGCGCGGCGTTCGGCCCACGGGGGTGCTCAATGGCCACGGCGAGCAGCACTCGCAGTCGGTTGTGGAGAACACTCAGCTGGAGGGTGTCGGGGATCAGCAGTCGAACTCTCTATCTGGGTCCTCAGTGATGACACGCCACCAGCAACAGCAGCAGCAGCAGCTGCAACTTCAACAGCAGCAGCATCAACTGCAGATGCAACAACTGCAGCAACAAATCCAACAGCAAAAGCAGTTGCAAGCACAACTTGCCTTGCAACAGCAGCAGTTACAGCAACAGCAACAGCAGCAACAACAGCTCTTACAACAGCAGCAACAAGCAGAAAACCAAAATGGTAATTAATTTGTTATAAGGGTTTTTTTGTTTTTGTGAAGGGTAAACCCTGTATATATTAATGCTTCTTACGTTTCTTACACAGTGGCAAAAAGACGTAGCAATGTTGTGAAAGAAGTTGAAAGGCTAAAAAAGAATCGTGAAGAGAGAAGACAGCGACAGGCAGAACTTAAAGAAGAAAAAGAAGTTTTGATGAATATTGATCCAGGAAATCCTAACTGGGAATTTCTTGCCATGATACGGTAAGTCCTGAAAATTTGAGTTATTTTAGGTTTACAACATTTTTAAGTATAAAACATAAGTGTGAGTAAATGTAACGTGTTTTTAGTTATCTGAGAAAGTATGAAACAAATACCAATCTAACAGAAAATGCAATAATCTTAAAACAATGTTGATCTGGGAAATAATTATCATTATACCTGTAAATTGGCTATTTATATTTCTTACAAAAATGAGTTTTGTTACTTTAAGGAACAAGAAACCACTTACAATTTTATAATTATCACGTAAGTTTTCATAGGTGCAATACATGTATTATGAATATAATAAGGTCTTTCAAATTACAAAATAGCTGTAAATAAAGTAACACATTATTTTAGAACACTAGGTATTAACAGGGCTCAGTCTGATAAGATGTCATCTTTTCATTGGTGCATTCTAGATGTAGCTAAACTTGTAAGTGAAAGTTTATCACTTGAGACCGGAAAAATGTGTAGTATCAAACATCAAAATATGAACTTAAATATGTAAAAAAACTGTAGGAATATGTAATTAATATGTAATATTAAAATACACTAATTATAAAACACATTTACTTTCATGAAATTGTATTTATAAAAAAATGTCCTAAACAATTTTTTTAAAGTAGAAATGTTTCAAAAATAATTTGGAGAGCACAAGTTGATGCACAATTTGCATCTTACAACTTTCCCGTCAGTATTAAAAACCTTAACCGTTGCTATTGAGGACTAGTTTAGCAGTCATACTAGATGCTATAGAAGCAAGCCATAATACAAACTGGCATTGTCTACTACCAGCAAACAATCAGTGCAGTGTGCAGCATTCTCACAGAAGTGTCACACGTTGGTGATCGCCAAAGTTTCTCAGAAATCAGAGTTAAAGGTCATGAAACACTGCCTCACTGATACTTTTCATAACTAAAGATGCAAATGATCTGTTGCTGACCCACACTTCCTGCCACTCACATAATTGAAGCAGGTTCGCTGGACTATGAGATCATCGTGTGTCTTCCTGTAGGGTATCTGGAAGGGACAGCACACAGTAATAATGTAGGGATTTTTAATACTTCTTTTCATCAAAATATTTAATAAAATTGAAGAAAATTGATGGAATAAAAAAATATTTTGTGAAAATACCAGAATATGTAAAATACGTAATGTAGTACTAAATATGAAAAAACATGTAACAAAACAATAGGAAATGGTATTAGGTCTGGGACATTTTGCCCAGATTATAATTTTGAAAATGCCATGTAGAACAACAAGAAATATGTAATTACATAAAAATCTCTATTTATCACGACCTTTAGGTAATAGAAGTGTATAGTTATTGACTTTTTTACTTTTCTTTCTTTCTTTCTTTTCATTGTAGTATCATTTTTACTCATTTTGTTTCCTTTTTGTAGTTTTTCTTTGTGAATGTTTCATAAATTTACGACGACGCCCTAAAACCAAGTTTTTATTCTATCGTTCATGATGAAATTCACAATTGCAGTGGACTCTGTGTTTTGAACTCTCAAAATTACTTAGATCTTTGGAAACTTCCTCGACCTTCGAAAACTGATGGGTGGAATTCACTTAATAAGTAAATGTTTTCATACTTTTTTTTTTCTCCATCAGAATCTGAGCCCTGGTTATTAACAAAGCTGTGCTGTTTAATTCAGAAATTCTCAGACGTTTCAAACAGTGCTAGTCCTTCATCACGTTTTATGGACACGCGCGCGCGCGCGCACACGCACACGCACACGCACACGCACACACACACATACCCCTGGTACTTTTAACACTGTTAGAGGACAAGCTTACTTTAGATAAATGTTTAATTGGATTCTTAATTAAAATGTGATCTTATCGATTATTTATTATTTTAATTTCAGAGAGTATAGGGGTAACATAGAATTTCGACCATTGAGGGAAACTGATCCTGTTGAAGATCATCAAATCACAGTGTGCATTAGGAAAAGACCTCTAAATAAAAAAGGTAGTTCCTTGATTTTTATTCACTGTGTTCTAAAAATGTTTTATTCTATAATGATTTGTACTTCTCCTATGTTGCAGAATTACAAAGGAAGGAAGTGGATGTAATATCAGTTCCTACAAAGGATCAAATGGTTGTTCATGAACCTAAACAAAAGGTTGACCTCACAAAGTATTTAGAAAATCAACAATTCAGATTTGATTATGCTTTTGATGACACCTGTTCTAATGAATTAGTTTATAAGTAAGTATAAATCAAAAAAAGTATTTAATGAGTTTGAAATAGCCTTGATTAATTCATTCATTTCTTTGTTGTAGGTACACCGCGCAACCGTTAGTTCAGACTGTATTTGAAGGTGGTATGGCAACTTGCTTTGCTTATGGTCAAACAGGAAGTGGGAAGACGCATACAATGGGTGGTAATTTCCATGGTAAAACTCAAGACTGTAAGAAAGGAATTTACGCCATGGCTGCCAAAGATGTTTTCAAGCTCTTGAAGTCCCCAAAATACAAACCATTAAATTTGGTGGTGTCGGCTAGTTTCTTTGAAATTTATAGTGGTAAAGTGTTTGATTTGTTAGCAAACAAGGCAAAACTCAGAGTACTTGAAGATGGGAAGCAACAAGTGCAAATAGTGGCCCTGACAGAGAAAGTTGTGGACTCAGTGGATGAAGTTTTGAAACTTATTCAACATGGCAATAATGCGAGGTGTGTTACTGAGAAAGTAGACCATTTTGTGTTGCTAATCTATATCAGAGACATTTTTCAGTAATACTAATGAGAAATGTTTGTCTTGATATAGGACCTCGGGCCAAACATCAGCTAATTCTAATTCTTCACGATCTCATGCTGTGTTCCAAATTGTTCTTCGGATACCTGGCATTAATAAAGTCCATGGAAAATTTTCACTTATTGATTTAGCTGGTAATGAGCGAGGTGCTGACACATCATCTGCAGATCGTCAAACAAGTAAGAAGTTTGTAGTTTTGTTTTTCAATTTGCTTATCAGAAAACAAGATATCGGAGCTTGATCGTAAAGAATGTGTGTGGGGTGGCGCTTGTGTGAGAGGATGTTTTTCTTTTTTTCTTTCTTTCTTTCTTTCTTTCTTTCATCAGTAAAAATTGTGGAAAAAAATCTTTTTTCAAAAAAGAGTACATGACTTTCATTGCCAAAATTTGTTTGTTTGTTGTTGTTTTTTCCCCAAAAAATTTTTATTTTTTATGTTGCAAATTTTCAAGAAACGTCCATAAATGAGGTTAAAAATATATTTTGATGGACGTGTTTGTAAGTTTTTTGAAAAACCCTTGTGTCCATATGGACACGCTGGGCAGTTATGATATCATTTTCTGCAAAATCTGGTACTCCTTCAAAAATGTTTATTGGTATTAAAAAGAATAATAAATTTTATAAAAACTGAATGATACAACACTTATTTAAAGAAAAGAAGAAAAATAATAAAATAATTGATTGAAAAGTCGAAATGAAGTGCTGTCTTTCAGGAGAAGATTACTTTAGAACGTTTCAAACATAAATTTACACAAAATTTACGCATTACTGATGATTTGTTTGAACGATTTTCCCTGCCATCTCCTCCTCTTTTCCCCCCACACATACACACACACGTTTCCATTATTACCAAATATTGTGTGTGGCCGTTGAATTTGGATAGCCTTTTTACTGAATATCGTTTCACTGACGACATAAGCTCAACCCCACCACACGTTGCAGCTACAGCAACAACGGAATTGTCAACCCACTTGCGCTCAATAATTCCATTGTCTTTGCGATATAATGCACAAAATGTTCCTTGTATCGGATACTGGTGCATTACTTCCTCCATCAAAAAGGATATACTGAACCTCTTGAACATCCAAATTTGATATCTTTTACAAGACTCTGACGGAAGAATAAAGATGAAAATGGAGTTAAAACGTTATTTTGGCGACAACATAAGTTGACCCCACTTCTGCCCAGCATGTTCAAATGGACACACTACAATATTTTTCATTATACAGAAAAAACATTATCCCCAAACTATTTTTCAAAAGATGTATTCATACGTTAGTGTCTAAATGTATTTCATTCAATTGAAATAGAAACAATGTTATAAATCCCACCTACTTCACATCAACGTCCATGATTTTTCAGCACAAAACATTCAGTGTATTTCAGAAAGTGATTACAATGAAATGTCTTGCAATATACCATTCCAACAACAATGGACATACAGACTGGACTTTCTTTTATTAGTCAAACGAGTCTTCTTCTTCTTCCTCCTTCTTCTTCTTCTTCCTCCTCTTCTTCTTCTTCTTCCTCCTCTTCTTCTTCTTCTTCCTCCTCTTCTTCTTCTTCTTCCTCCTCTTCTTCTTCTTCTTCCTCCTCTTCTTCTTCTTCTTCTTCCTCCTCTTCTTCTTCTTCTTCCTCCTCTTCTTCTTCTTCTTCCTCCTCTTCTTCTTCTTCTTCCTCCTCTTCTTCTTCTTCCTCTTCTTCCTCCTCCTCTTCTTCTTCTTGCTCCTCTTGTTCTTTTTTATTTATTTATTTAAGGTCGCTGTTCGACAACTGGCAACAATAAGCAACCACGAGTGTCAACTTAGTTACACAAGTTTTACAATTATTTCATTACACAATAATATACAGTTCATTCAAATATGAATTTGTAATAGTGTCAATTTTTTGGGTATTTACATAATTGGGATTAATACACCTTTATTTACAATACAATGTCTTTGATATTCATAACACATTTGAAGCATTGTTCTGGGTGAGATGTAGGTAAAGGATGGCTTTATATTAAAGATAAATCTTCTCCCTATTTATTTGGACTTATTATATTACTTCCTCTAACATTGAATAGGAAGAATCCATGTTTTTGGGGTTCTTCATATCAAAAAATAGATTGGTGGCAAAATGTCTGTCTGTGAGCAATGCCAGCACCTAAACCATTCAGCTGATTTTCTCCAAAATTGATATTCCCTAATCAATCAATCCCCTTGAATTCAATACGATATATAGTAATTTTGGGCCATACTCTACATGAAGCTGTTTGGACATTTTCAAAAAAATTGGTCAGAATTTAAATTAAAATTTTGTTCTCGGATAACATACAGGGTACATTAACACACACTTGAGAGCTGGTCTTTTTTTTTTTTTTTTTTTTTTTTATTACCAAAGTTCAAAAATGTTTGCAGTCTTCCTAGAGCTACACTAACGAAGATACAAAAATTTTCCTTTTTAAAATATGTTAATCAAAAACAGATCTTTGAGTGAGATCCTGTTCAATTTTTCCAAAATGTGATTAGTTTATGCCTAATTTTGCAAGAAGCATGGACAGTTTATAAAATTTAATTCTGTTCTCAAAAACTGCCCAAAATGTTATTTTTTTCCCCTTCGTATGTAGGAAAAACTGTTACAGGGTGCATTTTTGTTGAACTCTTTGAAATTTGAAAAATTGCATAGAACAGAAAATTAACATTCAAAAAGTGCTATATTGATTATAGACATTTTTACTTTCTTGCTACTGAGATAGAGAGAAAGTTGTGTTATGCTGCGTGAAGAAACGGCGAATTATTGGCTGAGAACTCTCATTACAGGGCCCTGGCAATGCAAAAGTGGATAGATCCAGATGCTAAATTTGAGGAGGGGGGGTGTCTCAAACACGCAGTGTAGCCAGCCAGAATCCATATTTTGTGGGTCGTGATACTGAAGAATCGGTTGACCGCAGAACGCCTATCCACCTGTCTGTCTGTTAACAAAGCTAGCAGCTAAACTGTTCTGCCAATTTTCTCCGAAACTATTCCTCAATCGATCTGGCTGATGTTGTGGTTCCTTGAATTTGAAACCAATATTTCAACTTTGGAGGGTACTTTACGTGGAGCCCCTGGAACGTTTCAAAATTTTCAAAAATACTCCGTTTTTTATTAAAATTTTAATTGGATAGTGTGAAGGGCATTTAAGAGAATGGTGCAGGCCTCATGTTCATTGAAAACCCTGATTTTTCAAAAATTGCAAAAATTTACAATATATTTTTGGTATCTTCCTGCAACTACAATTATGAAGATACACAGATCTAAAAATTGTCATGTTCAATTGTGTGAAAACATGAAGATTTGTTGCAAAAATTTGTCACGCACAATTTTTATTTTCTTTAACCTTTTTTTAAACTGCAAACTACAAAATTTTTTTATTATTTTTTTCTCATGTTTGTTAAAATGCCTGATTTTTCAAAAATTTTAAAGGATTACAATTTTTTAAGTCTTCCTTCAACTACAATTGTGAAGGTATAATTTTTTTTTTTTTTTTTTTTTTAATGAAATGTGTTTGTAAAAAAAAAAACAGATCTTTGAATAAGGTCATGTTGAATTTTTTGAAACTTGAGTATTTTTTGAGTAATTTGGCTACAAAGTCTCTCTCTTTCAATTTACTGTTCTTTGTGAATGCAAGTTGGGAAGTGTTTGAAAGCTGTTGCTATTCTTATAAAAGAGAGTAGATTGCAGAAAGAAGAATTTAACTTAGATCTAACAATTTACTTCTTTACAATTTGATTTTTACAAATCTTTTAACTATATATCACTTCATATGCTGCCTTGGGAAACTGCTGCAATGTATAATTTAGAAGTTCATTGTTGAATCGCAACAATATAATGAAATGTGAATTTTTGTTGAATTCTTCTCCTTGTTGAACGTTGACATGCAATCAAAATGAGCCCGTGTTTTATTTAATTGTTTATTTAATGTCAAAAACTGGAACTGAGCGTGATGTACTATGGTGAGAATTGTATTCTGTGAATGTTTTCGTAATTTCTGGTATGCCTACCCTAACGCGTTTACATTTAGAATTCTGAATGCAGATGGAAATAGAATGTTTGTTTTTCAATTAGTTTTGACAATTTGGGGAAATTTATAGAGCAGAGTAAGTAAGAATTTAGAGAAAAACGTATAGAGCAGAGTAACATGTAATTTGAGTTAAAAGAGCACATTTGGAGAATATTGCAATACTATAGTGTTAAATAATTAGTTATATATTTTTTTATCTATTTTAATTTTTTACCGGCACCACAGTATCATCTCATTTATTAGCTTTCAATTGTTTTACTTTCTCACATACTGCGCATACAGCATGAATGTTGTAAGACTAAAACGCTCATTGGATATGTTTCTGAATGCACTGCATACCTTTTACAATGAATTCAGTGCCAGAAATATATTTTCATTTAAAGTTTTGTATAAAAAATCTATTGCTTGAAGCTATTTAGTTCTTGTACCGAATGTTCTAAGATTTCAAATGAATTTTACAAAAAGATTATTGAGATGTCTTAATTTGGAAAGAAATTGTGCTTAAATAGTATTATTTTTATATTATTATTATTATTATTATTATTATTATTATTATTTCTTTTTATTTTATTTTTTTTATAAGTGATCTGCTTTAAAAAAATCACTTCTTTAAAAACAGATGGTGTTCAGTTTTTAAAAATATGTAGTAGAGTGTAATTTTGCAATTTTTGAGATATCACATTGGAGTATCCCACACTTATTTTGAAGAATCTTCCTGGAGTTACATAATCAAAAGAGGTTATTTAATTAGTTAACTAGTAATTAGTGATTTAATTGGTTTATTAATATTATTTATCAGCAGTGTTTTAAGGTTCTTTCATGTGGCATTGCTGTACAAGCTGCGACGTAGCAGTTTGAGAAGCAATTCCTCTCAAGTGTGCACGCACTTGCCCCTGACTGACCTGACTGACTGACAACTCACGTTTTCTGACTCGATTGATGTGACTGACATTGTCAAACCAAGAAATTGTGTTTACTGCAGGTGTTTTTAGAGAGCCATGTTTTCTTCTTGGAGAACCGTATCTCTAGCATTTTTAAATCTCACCTTCAAAATTCCAATCGATCTAAAGGGACAGATTTTGCAGCAGTTCTTGATCTTCTCTGATGAAATGAAGCATTAAACTCCATAAATATCAAAGACTCCATAGAAAATTGGGCTACCTTCATTTCTTCAACTGTATATTGTATCAGTAAGCAGATACATTCTGACCCATTGTGTCTGGCACACTCATGTTTGAGTAGTGTATTTTCACCGTACATGGCTGAGAGGTGTATCATTTTCTTCTACTACTGAATAATGTGATTCCATTGAAGTGGCAGTAACAATTGAGCTACCATTCTATTTAAAAAGTATTTTTTGACTTTCTAGTTCTCACAGACTCGTGTAACTGATCATTACTCGAGTTGAAATATGACTAGTATCATCAACTCGTAATAAATCTTCACATTGTGACTGACTAATGGAGTAACACAAAGTTGATGGGAGTTCAGATTTCCATTCCATGTTCATCCTCCATCTATGTTCTCCAATAACATCTACCTCACTATCAATATTCAGGGAATCTAAGATATTTATACTACCTGCAGACTTCAGATTCAATTTCTTCCAGCTTTTGAAGATAATGGAGTGTCTTTAGTATAATAGTTTTTGGAACACCTGTAAAGACCTGTTACATGGAAATGAAATTGTACTATGTACTTAGTGTTGTGAGAAAGCAACAAGCAAATGTGGAAAGCTGTGAATACAATACAGTACAAAAACTGACATGAAAGCGTTTAAAAACTAAAAGTATGTTAGTGTGTTTTACAAAAACATAAAATTTACATTTTTGATTTTAAATGAATGTTTATTTTTATCAAAAGTTTCATCTTACTTGCAGAATCTTTCAAATATGAAATATAAAATTTGGCAGGAAACAAGAAGATAATTCTGTGTAACATTTAGCACAAACAAGTGCAATTGCATACAAACCAGGGATCTAACCCTTGCTTTCTCCTCTTTCTGGCCAGACTCCATATTTCGGGATTAATTGTATTCATACTCTGAGCAGCCACCACAAACCTGATACAATTTTGACTTGAATTAAATAATTTGCTATGATTGTTTTTTGATTTAGTGCTGAGTAGAACTAATTTAAATTTGTTTCTTTTCTAAACAGGAATGGAAGGTGCTGAAATTAATAAGTCATTGCTTGCACTAAAGGAATGTATTAGAGCCCTTGGCAGGAAAGGAGCTCATTTACCTTTCCGTGCTAGTAAACTGACTCAAGTATTAAGAGATTCATTTATAGGAGAAAAATCAAGAACTTGTATGGTAAGGGTTTGATTTTTACCTAGACTACCATTTTCTTTATCTTTGAATTTTAAAATTGGTTTTCTTGTCTTTCAATATTATATTGTTTTTTTATACTAATTTTGCATTTGTTGTAGTTATTTGCTTTTCATCTCTATTGAAACTTGTTTCTTCTTACTATGATTAGGGCTTGCTAATTGACTGCCAATGTACCCTTGTGCTCATTTTTAGTGTGCAGTACAACACTGAGGTATTCAGCAAGTCGGCGTAATATTTATTATTTATGAAAAATTTTAAAAAATTGCTCAGGAATGAAGTAAAACTGTTTTTTTGCATTGAGAGTTGTTAGCTTCCTGCCAATCAAAATCCTCTCCAAAAACCTAAGTCTTGCTGCATGCACTAACTGAATGTAAATTATTATTGGAATGAATGGTGCATTGGTACGTGATCCAACTTTCACATTATCTTTGCGAGTTCTCAAAGATTGTATTACGGAAAAATTAATACCTCTATAACCAGCAGTCAAACAACCTTTGGTTGTTCTACTGTTGAGCCTATTTTATTTGAATGATGCTTGAACTTTTTATTGCATACTCAGTTAAATTAACTGCTTCAAATAAAACATAGCTTTAATTACCAAGACATTTATTGTTTTGTAGAAATTAGCACCTTTCCTTCTTAACAGTTCTAACATAGGGGCAGATGTGTCACCATAAGAAATGTTTATTGATTTTGAAGAGAAAATTGAGATTACATCAGATTCTGTGTTAGCTTCTTTAATTTAATTTTATTTTTTGCTCTATCTTGAATTTTAGATTGCTATGATCAGTCCAGGTATGAGTTCCTGTGAACATTCTCTTAACACCCTTCGGTACGCTGATAGAGTTAAGGAACTAGCTGTTACCGATCCAAGTGAATCTAAACAATCTCCTGTGGAAGAAGATCTGAATTCTGAGGGAGCATTGGAAGATAGTGATCTTGCTCAATTGCGGTCTCTTAATGTAAGTAATAACTCTTTAAGACTATTAATGTCTGTTAATTATTGTAAAAATTTTATGTAATTAAATGAACAGATGAACCAAAATTGAGATCTTAAAAGTAGTTTGGTAACATTATGTGCTAGAAAATTTTGTATATCAATGTGCAATTCATAGTGAAATTTTTTTTCAAGGTTTTCAGGAATTACAAATGGTGTAGAGTTTTGAATAGGTATTGAAGTTGAATTCTCAGTGAAGAAAATTTCAGATTTACTAGTGTGGAATGAATGGGAAAAACTTTGTTCTTGAGATGTTCTTGCTTGTAGTTCTTCATAGAACCTTCTCCTTGAAATCATTGGCCTTAGCCAGATACATTGACATTAAGAAGTTACATGTGGTTTTATAATATGAGCAATTGTACTGAGTTTTGTGTACACATTACAACCTTTTACAGAATGTATAGGCCAAAACCAGAACAAACCTGCCTTTTATGTAAACTTGGAAGCTTCGTAAATCAATAAATGTGCAAGTTGGTTTTGTGTGCCACATTTTTGTTGTTGTTGAATAAAGAAATGTTGTCTATCTCCCTTTTGTGTTTCAGGGTTTAACAAAGCATCGTTGTATAGGCTGGTTAGTAGACGACAGATTTTACTCTTTTTTTGGAACACAAAATATCAGCACTATTCCATTTCGTAAATACTAACCATGTTGATTGATTTTTTGCTTGAAATTATGTTGTGTGGCTAGATGCACAATATAAGTTATATACCAGTGAAAGGCAATATTGCTTTCTAATGAAATGTTTAGCAAGTTTATAAAATATTTAAATGTCTTTAACTGTTGAATTTAAGTAGGATTTTATTGAGTGTTTGCTTTCAACTAAACAAATTAATTCTAATTGAGGACAAGGGAATGATATACTACATGTCAAAACATGCTGTTAATTTTTTTAACCTTTTGTACATATGAAGAAAAGTGCGCAATACACAAAATTGCAGCTGCTCATCAGCATTGGAAGTGATTTAAAATTCTGCAAGTCATTGGTTTATTGCTGTGTGAAATGTCTTCAATCATTGGTTTGTACAACCCTAGTTTTTAGTGCCACCAAAGAGCAGCACAGGGTGGTTCAGCTGAGTGTTCGTTTAAAAAAAAAAAAAAACTACAGCAAAATGAACATTGCAACTCACAGATATAATAGTTGTCACTAGGGAACGGAATTTTAATGTAATAAAAATAAACCAAAATATGTTCATACATATATATTTATATTGTCAAAAACGTGTAAGAAAAAATTGTAAGTTTTTATTAAAAAAATTTATTAAGAGTTTAAAATTCACCTGTTACGAGCATTTTCAAAGTTTCTAACACCAAATATAGCTGTTTAGACCTTAAAATTTATTGTGAGAAGCAGAACTAATGTCTACCTCTACAGCTCTCAATAATTGAACACTAGTCTTAATCATTCAATAAGAATTTTTTAAACAATATAGCAAATAGTGTTGTTTATGAGAAGCTCTCGCTGCACAGGCAGTGACATGTTGAAGTGGGTGTGGGGGGTTACTGTTTCTGTGCTCCACCTAAATCCAGTATTGTATATGCTGCCTCTGCAGTATTGTTCAAGAACGAACAGTGGGGATTTTGACACTAGCTAGATTGCTGGGTCCAGTTCATTCATTGAATTCTAGTGCTTCTGATCGGTAGTTGTCCAAGGGTTCCCTGATCACTCCCAGGTGATTGCCAGAGTAGTATCCTAACAAACAGGCCTCGGACCATGCATGATCTTTTCCTCCTTATACACACACACAAACATTTAATTCATGATGCGACATCATGTTGGAAGATCAGTAGGCATGACCTGGCTCAGTTCCCTGCTGGGAAAATACCAAGAGGAGGAATAAACCCACAAACCAGTGAGTAGGTTGGCACTGATTTTCACATTCCACCAGAAGATATACACCTACCTCCAGGGATATAGAATGCACGACAGTTACAGAACAAATGATCTGTGTATTTAGAATGTGCCTGAAAAATATACTGATCTAACTTTGTAATTGATTTCACTTTATTGAAAACGAGTACCACAGATCGATCGCGTCGCATACCGAGTAGTCCCATTGAGCTGCAGTGTGTGGAGTTTCTTAAATAGGTTCGGAATTTTGCATCACTGATACAGGCATGTATATTTCTCAACAGAAAGCACGATGAGACGGTAGTCTGTAAGAAATGTTTGTCAAGTTTTTATCAAGTTGCGATGCTTATCCAATATTCGTTCTTGATTGATTTCAAGAACCATTGAGGAAGTTTGACGATTCACAGCAAAGGTCCAGGGGTTATAGAAGGGCAGTATTACATTGCTTTGTTTCACAAAAAGGATTCCAGGAACATTTATTTGCAAACTCACGTTTGAAATGTAAATAATGTAAAAATATGTAATTATACCAAAAGCTGTAAAAGTATCTAAAACAAAAATGGTTTTAAAGTGTTCAAAAGGTGATACAAACTCATAAAAATAATTGAGTGCAGGTATCTTCTATCCAGTAGAAATATGTACTTACGTGAAAATCCATTCCCTACTTACCACTTAAAGAAACTCTTTATAGAATTTGACTTCTTCGCTGTCTGGTCGTCTCGAGCCGCGGAAGCCTACTCGTACATTTGACAAATCTATATAGAATTTGTCAGTCTCTGGAGGGATGACAATAATGCATGTAAATCATGTTGAGAATTGCATGAACTAAGAAAATGAAAAACTAATTATGGTGAAAATGACTAAGATATGTACAAATAAATAATATCAGTGAACTATTGAAATGGTCACTCTTTTTTCCCCCCTTCATTATTAATGCAGTCGCTCATCTCGAATAGCCATAAACTAATACCTTTCATTATTACATCAATTTCTTAACTAACAACTTCATCTTCTAAATTCTTGATTTAATTTCCTATATCTTAAGGGTTTTGACCTTGACCAGGAAGGTTTTATTATTTAAGTGAGGAGTTAAAGATCAAGGAGGGCAGAACACCATTATTTCTACAGACCTGTCAAATCTCCGAGCTATTGCATCAAAGAAAATTAATCAGTTATAAAACGGTTTTTAAAAAAAATTCCAGTGTATATGAGCAGCTGAAAGTGCTCCAGTGCATTTGCCTTCAAGTTAAAAAATTCAAGTTTCCTTCACATGTCACACATTCAGGTTAGACAATTCAGGATGTGATTTTGACAAGCCACCTCTGACCATTTCCTTGAAAGTACTGCCATTTGTGTGTATTTTGCTGTCATGCTAAGATTTGGCTTGTACTTATCCTGATACATTACTCCACTCCATTCCCTCTCAACTTCACTTCAAATGACTACAAAAATAAAAGTAATTGAGGAAAGACAAATAAATATGCTCACTCTTCTAGTCATTTTTACTTCTACTCATTACAATACAAATGCCAATACTAATAGTAAAAGCCAAAAATTATGCTAATTATTATTATTATTATTATTATTATTATTATTATTATTATTATAAAAGTCAATTTAAAAATAACAGGAATCATATTCTACTGAATAAAAGTAATTGTAATAAAATAGTGACAGTGCAGTCCCTATGATACTACTAACAAAGATGTACATGGAGTTTAATATATTTTTAAATCTTACAATATAAAGAAGTGCCTATAGTAATTTTTTCCAAGTGGTTTCCTAGTATTGTTCCTTTAACAAGCGCTATCTTATCTTTTTAATTTTTTTATTTTCATAATATTGTATTTTTTGTTTCTACTCTAGTAAGCCAAATTCTGTAATTAATTTTTTTCCAGCTATGTTCCTTTTGTATACCTTATTCGTTATATCTAAAAGAATGCTATCCCTTCATGTAATCATTGTCACTAACGTTTCTAAGAAGGCAAGAAACATGGAAAGGAGCATGAGTAGGGCATTTGATGGAGTTACAAATTTGGAGTGTGTTGTTAACTTTTTACTGTGTTCTGCAGATTCAATACACTGATTGATGACTTCATTAAAGCAGGAAGTTGAGCAAAACCAAAATATTACAGCTTTGTCAATGTATTTAGTTCAGATTACTCTGTCGAAGTTCTTGAACGAAGATTTGTTGAATCTGAACGTTCAGTGATAGTTGTGCATTATGATAACTGTCTTGCTCAAAAATCTCAGCAAATACAACAACGACAAGACACTTTTGAAGGCAGCTAGCCTGCTAGGAAGAGGAAGGAGGTTGCTCTCCCAGATTCTGTATAAACTTGTGTTCATTCTTTTTTGTTTCCTGGTTTTGCTTCAGTAGATACTTAGAATATAAGAAAATTGATACCAAAGGTAATGATCAACTGGCTGAAGATAAAATGTGAATGAGAACTAAAGTTATTCATGACATAAATTCATGCCAAAATACAAGGACTTTTAAGTATCTAAATCAAAGCCATGTTAGAAAAGAGATTCAGAAATAATGTTGCTTTTATTTAAAAAGATAATAATAGTGTCACACTGAAGTGAAGGTTACTGCATTAATAATGTTTTGCAATGATATAAAAACATTTTGTGGTGAACCAATGGCTACTTTAAAATACATCGGTAATGCAAAGTAAAAGGCAACAAAAATTGTTACATAATATTTTTTCTGTGCTGTATCAGTGTAAAACTTTTATGTACTAAAATCAAAGTAAGGATGTAAACAAATGGTTTCAATTAAATATTTTCTAATTTGGTAGTGATATAGAATCATTATATGTTTTAGGATGCAAAAGTCACTTGTCTACCAAACTCCGTTTGGTTTGGCTAAGGCAGATCACTACAGTCTCTTAGAATTTCCTGTAAATAATTTGATGATTTAAATCCGCTGTCTAAAAATCTGCTAATTTATTGTAAGAGTTGAAAATGTGTAAAATATTTTTTACTATTTCATATCTGAAGTTTAAATTGACTGGTTCTCTGAAATTGACTACAGTTTTGGTCTTAAACGCTTTTTCGTGAATAATGATCACCTATTCTTTAATTAAAACGTCGGTTGATACATCATCAGTTGTGACATTGTCATCCAATCAGGAGCTTCAATGCACTCAATGTTTTACTTGATGTATAATCTTTAAATTTTTTAAAATTTTTTAAAGTACATTTTTTCTGTTTAAGTACCTACTCTTCCTCTTTCTAGAATTCAGTGACCCTGTTTGCCAGTTTTCCTTTTCTATATTATTCCTCCTCCTCCACCACTTTCTTTTCTTCTTCTTCTTCTTCATTTAGTTTTCTAAGGTTTTTTTATAAAACGTTGCCAGAAAATCTCTCTTCATTGAAATTTATTGTGTTCATTTTAAGTCATACTAGATTTGTGTGTGTTAGTAAAATGTATTATTTTATTATAGGCAGGAGAGATCACCCCCGATTTGTATACGTTCCATGAAGCCGTTTCACAGCTGCAGCAACTAGAGGACGAAGTTCTCGATGCCCACAAGAACGTAATGGAAGCACAAGATGGGCGCTGGAAGGATATTGATGCAAGTCTTTTTGCACTGACTCACGAAGTGGATTATGATCAGGATGGTGAGAATGGCATGCACTTGTACTTACCAAGCACTTTCAGTGTAACCTGTAAAAATGCACCTGCTTGTTTCTTGCATGAAAGTCCACTTGTTTGCCAAAAATTAGGATGTTTTAAAGTGAAAAAACAGCCAAAACATAGTTCAGATTCATTCAGTAGTCCAATTTTAAAGCAATTAAATAAAATGAATTATTCTAACAATAGTAACAATGATGATAAATGTTTTAATAGTTCCAGTGAGACTTGTAATCAGTCCATCAAGGAGCAATCTGTGCTCTATTCAATATTGTGCTCGATCATGACCTTCTGTTTCCTTCCTGTAATGTATACAGCTGTTTTTATTCTTATTTATACATGGGATCATTAGTGTAGGTCCTTAGAAAAGTCTCGTTATATGAAGAGTTCCTTATTGTACAGTAAATGAATGGGTGGCAGATTATGTCCAAAAGTGGCTAATGAAGTATATTTGTGCAGGGGAGGAACTAAAATGGAAAATTAAATTTTTTTTATTACAAAAGTTTCATTTATAGTTGTTTTTGTATTGATGCCTAATTGATGATATACTTTTCACCTGTACATACTTTGGTTCATTTTGTTTTACTTAAAAGTACAGTGATATTATAGTGAAATGTGTAGTTTATCAGAATTTACAAAGGTCAAAATAATTTTAATTTGTGCACAAGACAACAGTGGCTCCTCTATAAACAAAAGGTAATAGTAAAATCAGTGTAATTTGTTAATTATTGAATTTGTATTGTATTTTATGAAAAATGAGAAATCTGTGATGGATAAAAAAGCACATTTGGTTTTCTTGATCTTACGATTTTATAAAGATTCATTTGCCAGCTGCAATGGAACCTATAATTGGATTAGAGGTGTACTGTTGCTTTTGCCAGCTGTTATAATGATTTTGATTTTTTATTATAAACATGCTTTTGAAAGTGTGGATTGAGCAATTCAAGATTCAACCTTTGCTTAAAAAAATATACCTCCCTTGAATAAGTTGCATCATTTTAGCATATACCAGTTTAAATGTAAAGGCTTTTTATTATGTACATTTGCTTGTGAATGTATGATTACAATTTTAAATTGTAATGATATGTTGTCACATTTATCGATATGACTAGCAAGTATTTTAAATACTGACTTAGAAAACTTTGTAAGTTATTGTAATATATTTATATAGAGAGAGTACGTATATTGTGGTGTGTGTCAGGACATTCCAAATAAATGTGTACATTATATTTCTATTAATGGTTATGCACTTCTTTTCCTACATGCAACAACAAATATTCCATCCTCATGACAGCTCACAAGCAAAATCTGTAGTGACAATGTTCACTTGAAAAATGCTTTCTTGTATAAGAATTACTTACATGTTTTATTAGGCTTGTTTGTTCCTACACAAGTGGTGGTCACATACATGTAAATACAAATTTTATTTAGAGAAAAGACTTAAACAGGATATTCTTAAGTAATTTCATTTTTTTCACAGTTATTTTGCATTATAACATCCAGTATTGTAGGTAGTGTAGTAACATATTAATTTAATTTGACACATATTGAATTTTCGTGAAGTGTACCCTAAATGTTTGCTATTTAGTAATATCTTAACTGAAAACAGATTATACAATAATAGTTTTGTCATAAAATTGTTCAGAATAAAACTTTAATTATTCAGTTCATGGAACTTTATGTATAGTTTATTTCAGTTTTATAAATATTTTCTTTTTAATCGGTACAAATGTTCATGGTTTCAAACTTTTTCAAGTATCTGAACTTTGCATTCAGAATTCTTGCTTTAATTATAATTAAGTATAAAATTTATATATATTTAAGAAAATACCATGACATTATATATCGTTTCTGTAATATTTAACTTAGGATTTCATTGGATGGTTTTATTTTTCACTCCTGATAGATTTGTCAGAAGACTTGTATTTTCACTGTGTTTCAAACTTTTAATAACACAAGGTTGCATAGTCATTGTTCTCAAAGACATAGCCTGAAGAGAGATTATAAACATTTAATATGAAGTCTGCTCAACACACTTACTATTTCCCAGAGTGTCTTTAGATATTTTTTTTTTTACTGAATTTACATCAGTTACATACGCATCCTAACATTTCTTGGAGTAAGTCAGCTCTGGAGATCTTCACTATTGTTTCTCTTGCAGATCAACGTAGGATATGGTCTCGCTATCGTAAACGGCGGAAGGCTCTTGAAACACGGTTTGGTAGGGATTCCTCATGTACTAGTGAGCCTTGTTTTGTTTTGTAGGACGACTAGCCTGGGTGGTGGAACTAAAGCCGGGAATTTTAATGTCAGCTTACGTGATTATTCTTTCCTTTCAGGATGTTGTTTGCCAAATATTTAAGTGTAGCTATACACAGGGCAAAATCGGGAGAATTGTAAAACCGTAATATCAGTAAAATGTAGTGAAAACTTGCCCAATGTGAAAAAGATGGTGTGTAGCTAACTAGATATTTGGTGACTTCGGGTAATGCTTGCTTTTTAGAATTACACACGAAGAACAATTAACTGAATACAGAGTTTTGTTTCTCCTTAAATTATATTTACTTCTGGCTGATGTATGTCAAAATTAGCTTTTGTTTGTTGCACTGCACAGCTTTAAAATAATTTTCAATAATTATCAGGTTAATGATCAATAATGCTTTGGAATATTATAATTAATAATAAGAATAATAATATTAATATTAATCATATGACTAGCATTAATATGTTGCATAATAATGTTCGACATTCCTAAGGAAATGAAGATATCTTATTATCATATATTGTGCATTGCCTGTTCCAACCCTTAATTATGCACTGTACAATTGCAAATTTTTATTATAGCATATTTACATGTTCTGCAAATTGCACATCGCTCAAAGGGAATTCCACCACTCAGAAGTGTGCGTGTGTGTATGTGCATGAGTTGGTTTTTTGCACATCACATCTGACAGTTTACATTTTCGAAATTTCCTTCTTAAAACTAATTTAAAGATGGAGGAGACAGTTAAAGAAGATCATTTAAAACTTTCCTTAAAAGTTTTTTTTTTCTTTTTGGGGGAACATGTAAATGGTCTGCTTAATTTTTTTAGCATTGTTGTCTACAGTGTATGGTGCATGTGCACTAACAAAAGTTAACAAACTTTGAAGCTTAGGGCAAGATTTATTGCTTTTTCTAATTTTCTTAATTATTAAAACATTCTACCGATTTATCATAGTCATCTGATAATGCTTAGTAGTGTGGCGTTTGTACCATACCTCCTTTCAAACAAGACCTGCACGTCTAACAGGTGTACCATTTTATTCATTTGAAGTGTTTCCATCTCACTAATGCTGCCTTTTTTAGGTGGGAGGTTTTGTTTTTTTCGTTACACTTTGTAGTATGACTTTCACATTCTATGAAAGAAGCTGTATACTTTATACCAAAATTTATTCAAAGACAATGGTTTAGGTCAATTCTTTTTATCTTCTTTTTTAAGTAGTTACATGTGTAATAAATTTCTGTTTCTTTCAATACTTGTGAAACAACTATTTGTTGGGACAAAATTTGTGAAGCAAGAATCTATCTAGATTTTCAATCTTTCATTAAAATTTAAGCTCTGTTAATAAATGCTTTTTTAATGATAGTGTGCGAGTTGAATTGTGTGAGAAATAATTTTATTTTTAAATGCTGTTTGGCTTGTAATACAAAAGTTTGTTGTTAGCTTCGTAAGTGTGGTTATAGTAATCGTCTTCTGCCATTAGTGTAGCTTAGAAAGAACTTTCACTTTGTTTCAGCATATTCGGAACAATTACGGCAACTGGTGGTAGAAAAGGAAGAGGCCTTAAGTAAGTTGCATCAAAAGATAGATGCTTTCCGTGCTCAGTTGGTGGCAGAAGAGCAAATCAGTCGAAAAATAAAGCGTCCTGGACCAACTCGGCATAATTAAAAATTCTCCTGTCCGGGATGTTTAGTTTAACTGTTGTATTTTTTCTCTTCTGTTGCATGCTGATTAATAAAATTTGGCCATGTCATACCATTGTATTTTATGATGAATATTTGAAAATGCTGTTGAAAGAATCATAGATGAAAATCATTTGTGCTGGAGCATGTTCTCCATAAAAAGTGTACAGAATATTGTGAATGGCTTTTCTATTGTGAACCAATTTTGGTGGTAACTGTAAACATCACTCATAATTTTACTCTGTATTGGAATACTATTGTACTTGTATATATTATTATTATTATAATTTTCTTGTTTTGTTTTTCTCTCGTATGTTAACTTTCAATGCTATTTTACATTTTAAAGAACATGCTAGAAAAAATGCTATTTTTGTCGGAAAATGCCAAAGGGCAATGGTCATAACCATTTTTTTAAATTTTTGATAATCTCTGGACTTTTTGAAGAAGAAACCAGCGATTGTGATACCTTTCTTCTCTCAAAACAATGTTTTCATATTTATTACTTGTCAATACAATTGCTTTTTAATATAAATAAAGTAAATTTCATATTTTATGTTAATGTAAATACTTGTGTGGAAGCCACCACATTCTGTCTAGAAGGAGAGGAGTTGGGCAACTTAAAAGATTGTGATAGCTGTGATATTGTTTCCGAGAAGGTAATTTTCCTACACTCCACCTTGCTGTTATTTATAAGAACTCTTGAGTGTCTGTTCCACCCCGATGCATAGTTCTTCAGAAATGTGCATTCTAGTGGGAAACATTCATACAAGATTACACAAAAGATGAAAATAATATATTAACTCAATTTCCAATGTAATGGACAGCTATTGTGTATGCATAGGATTATTACAAGTTGTGCCAACAATAAAATTGGAACAAGGGAATTGGTTAAGCAAGTTTTTCTGTGCAATGCATTGCTTCACAGTATTAAAAATTGGTCGCTATTTAAAAATAATTGCCACAAACCTGTTCACCAACACAAGTGTGTTGCACTGCTCAGACCAGAATCCTAATTATGGCAAAAGTAATAAATTGAACAGTAGAAGGTGTGTTTTTTCTCAAAGGGATACCAGAAAGAATATGTGTTAAGTCTTTCATTTGCTAAGATGAAGGTTCTTGATTGTGGTGTGAATGTGTAGTTAATGAACCAAATTGTAATACTTATTTTAAGGTAACGTTTCTACTGAGCGAGCGAATGGCTCCAGGCTAAGTTTCATTTCTTTGAAAGATGTTCAGAAGAAGCTGTAGCTAGTGTTCACCAAGTGACTTGTTCAAATAATAGATTAGTTAACATGCTACCCAAGGATTGCAATGTTGTGAGGATTGTATGTTCATTTGATCTCTAAAACAAAGTTGTATAAGCAGTCATTTGGCAATTGTACCTAATGGTGGCATGAGTAGGCACAATTTTCACCCAGTTCCCTAAAAAGTTTAGTTCCTGAGGAATGTCATTAATGTGGTTGCTGTGTAAATCCTTGAGCACTAAATGACTTCTGGAACAACTATTATGAATTAAGGCTGATGTCGTAAGCCCTCAAACTTAGTAAATGGTGGTGTACTCCTCATATGACTGTTACATGTAACATCCCCCTCATACAAGACTGTTACATGTAATGCCCCCTTCATACATGACTAGGTTACATGTAACACCCTCATTCCCATGATGAAATAACCCTAAACGACTGTTTAAAATGTTATCAGGGAAAATTATTACGGCATTTTTTAATTTATTAAAAATATTCTTTTTAATTTTATTTAGTAAATAATTACAAATTAAAACGTTCACTACCTTGCACATTTTGAAATGAAGATAGTTTCCTCTAAATGACTCGCAATTTTTCAGGTATTAAATACTGTAAAATTTGAAAGATATATTTGAAAACGGTTAATATTCAGTGTAAATTACCAATAGTATTGAGTTTCTGGTATGTATCGATAAATCTTATTTTATTTGCCATATGTATTGACCAAATTACATATATTTGGCTAAAATGTGGTTCAATCATAGTTTTTAAATTAATTTTTCCTGACTCCCTGAATATTGGATTGTGTTGTAAACCTTTCAACAGTGAGGGAAGTAGTACATTGTAGGAATAGGTACATTCGAAGCAAGTAGTCCATTGTACCTTCGAGTGAGCGAGCAAGTACTCCTGCTGTTCACTCCTGCCAACTAATCTTGCCTGAACAATTGCAATCAGTTTTTTTGACACAAACTGTAAAAATGAAAACAAAGATTCCTTCACTCAGTGGAAACTCGCCTTTCTGTGCATGTTACTTGCCTTTTACCTGAAGTACATATGTAGATAGAATTCCACAACTTTCTAATCTGTATCTGTTACATGCCAACCGATGAAATAAATCCTGCATCAGTTTGTTAAATCTGCTCTCGTGTACTAAGAACAGTATCCAAAACTTGCAAGAAATTATTGTTCAAGTAATTGACAAAGGTTGCGTATTGCAATTTGCTCATTGTCGTTTTCTTTCCAGTTTCCGGGTAGTTTTCTTTTTTACATAAATTTGTTACAAAGCAATAAACTTAAATATAGAAATGTTTTTTTTAACAATGTAATATATTAAAAGTTGTCTTTTTACCATTACATTCAGTAAGTTCAGTTTCTTGAAGGCCATTTTCAAGACTTTGTATCACCCTTTAATGAAGATAAGAATTGTGAAATAAAAAAAACTGAATAACAGTTGTTTCTGGTTATAGTGAACCCTTGGTTATAGCGAACTTAGGTCACTGATCCTCTTTCACTTATATGACATAAGCATAAGATGATTTGGTTATAGCGGACTTTGGTTATCAGAAATACTACCTGGAAATTAATTCCCTCCTGGAAAAAGAATATATCGCCTCTGTACCGCAAATTCCAACATTTGGCAATTTGAAAAATATCAACCAAAGGTTGATTGAAGACATTTCCCCTGAGGGAAAAGTAGCTGACCCAGAATGGGGACCTTACTGATGATCTTATTCTACTCAGTTTCACTGCGAAAACAAAAGCTGTGTCCTGCTACAACTGGTGGTGGTACCAGGCAAATGCTTGCTTCAGTTAGGCGAGAGGGCCTTCGAAGAGTGTGACTTCTACTGTGCCACTGGCATTGAAGGGTGTCAAGACTCCATTACAGCAATTGGACACTGTGGACAATGCAGAATCAAGTCTGGAGAGAGCATGGATTCTTGAGAAGAACCTAGAGAAATTACTAATGAAAAATGTACGAAGTAAACAATTTAAAATAATTATGTTTTTTTAAGCAGTTTTGTCCTATATTAACAGTTTGTACTGTTAATATATTTTGCTTTATCTCTCTATTAATAAAATCAATCATGGTGGAGAAATTCTATTTAATTTTGACATCATGGGATATAGTGAACCAAAAATGTTAGTCCCCAAAAGTTCACTGTAACCAGAGTCGACTGCACATAGTTTATTTTAACTCTGCTTATAAAAGCCTAATATTGTTGTGAATATTCTTGGAACAATTTTTACCTTGCATTAACACTGGCTAATTGAAAATGATGGAGAAAAAATTCCCTTTCACTCGGAATTTTCATTGGCAACAACTTCGACATGTCACTTTAACTTAGGTGTGGTTGAAATGCTCTTGAATAATCTTGCCTGATAACTTTCTTTGAATCAAATTAAAATTTCTTGAATTATCCTCTTCAGATCCTGTGTGTAGTGTACAAAATTCCTAAAATTCCTTTTATTTGAAGTTGATCAGATCCATTGTGTTGCAGGAAACATTAGTAGTAGTTCTCATAATGACTACTAGGTGTCAGGCAACATTATAAATCCAGTATGAAGTCTCTGGGACCATTTAGAATGCTCCTGTTATGAACTTTCTAACCATGTGCATTCAAAGGCAGTGGACCCTAAGAGATTATTTTCTGAATTTCACTTTAAATGAAAGGGTCTAAAAGTAGAAAATGATGTGGTTAAGTCCTAAACAATATTTTGCATAAATATTTAGTTCCCGTATGAAATTCAGATCTGACAAAGTTCCTGTCAAAAAAAATGGGCAAGCAGAAATATACCGTACCAACTTTCAGGCTTTATGATGGTGCGAAAATCTTGGAATTAGTTTAGAAATTCATCCTGTTTTTAAGCAATTTCTCTAAATTAATTTCAAAACTGGGTTGTGAATATTAAACTTTGATATGTTTTGAAAAGTTAGTGTATATATTAGATTTCTCCTTTTTTTCATGAATACAAAATAAAAGAAGTTTCACGTAACTCTTAAAGGTTATTTTCAAAGAGTGTAAAATTGGGATGATTCTAGTAAAATAACCTTGGGTTTCATTCTCAAATATGGACTTCCCCTTTTATGACTTGCTTTGGTCTGAAAAGATATTCAGTGGGCCTTGCGCCTTTGGAAAATGTACTTAATAATGACAAACTTACCTAATACTTATTGGTAAAGAGGAGGAAAGTATGGTTATTAGTTAATAATTTTATCAGTGCACTATGGCTATTTAGCTGCAATAGGAAAGCAAAAACAAATATCTCAATTGGAACTTCACAAGTAATTAAATAATTATGTATAAAAAAACTAAAACAAGATCAATGGTTTTAACATGGGCATCATAAATTTATCGGGAAATTTCCATTGTACTTTCAGTCCATTCACTAGGTATCTTGATACATGAAAAAATTCCATTTTTTTTTCCTTTTCTTTTTCTTCTCTCTCAACTGTTCTATGTATTTTAGGGTGCTGAATCCAATGAAAAAGGTCAGTTTCAGAGAAGAAATTGCTAAATAAAACCTTAAAAAATTCATACTTTTTTCAGTTTATCCCTTGTATTTCATAAAAAAATTAATTGAAGTAACCGCTATTTAAAAAATTAAACAACTATTGTGAATGGCTTATTGTCAGTATTAAATGATCGACACTATTATACTCCTGGAATCAGTGAAGATTTATTTACATGCTCAGAATATCTGTAAAACTCAACCTTATATAACCAAAGTGAGACAAAAACAAGAAAAGTGAGGAGACAGTAAATTCTGTGCAATGCATTCTGTTCATCAAATATTTGTATCAACAATACATTTTGTCAAATGTGCCAAATAATCAAGTAAATTAATAAAAATAAAGAGGAAATTTTAAATACAAAACAAAAGTATTGATCCAGTGAATCAAATTGCATCATTGTTGGTACCAAGGATAGGTTTTGTAATGAATTAAAAATTCATTACAAAGTATTAAAAATATTAAAAATATTTCACTCATGTGCACTGAAATGTTGAAATTTATTATAAAGGGAAATTATATAACGTAATTATTTCATAATTTACAGGCAATTGCTTTTTTACAATTAAAGATATAAAACATTTATTACAAATTATTAAATGTCTTTAATCTGTATTTTATTAATTAATAAATATATCATTTTCTCGTGAAGAGCCGCATGTTTTAGGAGCTCCAGGGCATAGGTCACATTCATTTTGGTATAAAAACTTTGTTCTTAACTGGAAAGAAAGTGTGTAGTATCAGAAAATGCCTTAAAAAAAATTAATTTTGAGTTGTGGTATAAGAAAAGAAAGAACGCATATCAGATTAGTGGTGTTGTGAAGTACTAACGTTTGCTGTTGTTCAGTATCTGAAAGTTCCAGGCTGTGGGGAGTTGTGTAGGCTGGTGAATTTGGAGGAGTGTGGATGGTGGTTCCTGGGATAGGAAAGAATTTTTTATAGTGAAAATTTGAATAATGATTATATTATTCAATGGTAATCCTGTAAAATATTGTTTGAACTGCCTTGTGACCTCAATTGCTTCAGACAGTGTTTTACATCTGGGGGGTCCCCTTGGTCTCCTTCATCTTCAAGGTCGCATGTGCTTTCTCAGTGAAGACATAAGTTTTGTGCTTATGTACATCCTCAACTTCCCTGGCAGTCCTGCTTGCATTTACAGGAAATAAGTTGTCGCAGTTTCTTCAGAGCTGGAGCTTGCAGAATGCTTATTGGGATCGTTCCTGGTCGATTTTCATCCCCACTGCTCAGGATTCAAATCATTTCCAATCCATTATCGCAGTTGGTGAAAACCCCTCAGACTGTGTTAATGGGTTGTAACTTCAGTTAGGAGAAATGCAGTATTTTCAGAAACTTTATATGCAGATTTCAAGTTGCACTTGTACCTCAGCTTAAGTCCTGTAATTTGGTGATTACCACTGTGAATATTTAATGAGGGTTTCAAGAAATTTCACCTTGCCTCATATGAACAGTACCACGGTGAAATCCCAAATACTCAGCACTTGGAGGAACTGCATATAGTTGGCATGACTTTTTCTACTGCACTTCCAGAATGGTACAGGCATTGAGGGACTTTCCCTTTCCCAGGGTTTAGGAAATGTTCTTTAGTAGAAATTTTCAAACCTGTCATTATGAATGAAAGGCTTATATCTACCCCCACCAGTACTAAACTCCAATGACCTGATGCCAGGAATATAGCTGTTCGCACTATTAGCGTATCTTACTTGCAGACAATTCTGGATGTATTGCATCTTGGTAAATATTGTTCTCGCTTGGATCATGTCTTTCTCCATTGTAGCATTACATCTGATTGAGCCTGAAGCATACATATCTGGCAACATCACATGGTAAGGCTTTTGAAAAAAATATTTGTTTTCTCATTGGCCAATTATTGGTCAATCATCGACTTGGATATTTTTTTTCCACATCAACATATTGCTGATTGGCTGATAAGGATGTGACTAATCGTAGAGAAAACAAAAGGAAATAACATTGTTTCAAAAACCAAACCATGTATTAAAGATTGGATGGAATTGGTGATTCCTTACTGCCATATTATTTCTTTTTAGCCTAAAGTTTACTTTTTAAAATAGTATTTATGAAATTTCTGATTCATTATTTTTGTTTCTTCCTACAATTTCATCTTTAATTTTGTTCTTAGTTTTACGTCATTTGGCACACATTGACAGAATATATTGTTGGTACAAATATTTTATGAACTTAGTGTATTGCACAGAACATATTTTTTCTTTCTTGTTGATATATTTTGATTATCTAAGGATGGGCTTTACAAATACTTTGCACAAAATAAACATGCCCCTCCTGATTCCATGCATATAAATGTGTTAATTCAGTGCCAATAAGTCATTCACAATAGTTTACAAACATACAGATAAAGTAGAGCACCGATGGGAGAGGGCTACTTTCTCTGTTTTGGCCAGAAAGCCAAAAAAGTCATCAGTTTTACACGTGCTGTAACACCTAAATTTCTTTTAATAAAATTGAAGTTGATAGATGCATTTCTTTGGAAATATTTTTCAACTTAAATAGTGTCTGTTTCAATTAAACATTGTTTCTGAGATATAAGTGATAAACTGAAAAAAGTACAATTTTTTGTAGGGTTTTCTGCAATTTTTTTGTGAAGTGGACGTTTTTCAATGTAGCAGACAAAACTCGAATCCACAACCCCCAAAACCGTACAGAACCATTTAGAAACACTTCCAGAACTTTTGCCTGAATCAGGCTCTTTTGTAAGACTATTTTATGAATGGAAATTATGTCCAACAGTTTCAAACTGTCAAGTATTCATTATAATAGCTTAACACGGTGCCTCTAGTGGTATTTTCATGTGAAGTTTTATTTGTGCTTTGAAAGTTCATAATAAAAATAAATCTAATAATTACAGTAGCCTGGCTCATTCATTTTCAGGCATAGATAGTTACATGAAAAAGTGTTGATTTAAATACTGGTTTATTTTTTTGTTTCATTACAAAATTAAATGTAATTAACATCAATCAGATGATTTAAGTCATAACAATTGCCAGAAGAAGAGTATTTCACAGCATTTCACCAATGTACTTGTTGCATTGAAATCTAATACAAACATCTTATACTTGACTTGCTGGCAATGCTGCATACCACTGCATTTTGGTACCATTGAATTACCCATTCCATTGTCATTTTAACAATTTATTTTATTTTCTCAAATGGTTTACTTTTAATCGTCTTCTTTCAAACAATAATTTCCACCATACATTAAACAACTCTGATATGTGTTTGTCTTTCCTGACAATGTATTTTACAGGAGTCTATGTCAATGTGTGGCTCAATACTCCATTCTACAAAACCATAAAAAGCACGTTTTTGTAGAATATAAACAAAGTATCCTAGAGGGTGCCATTTAAGAATTGTGCCAGTCAAATTGTCATATAGAAAGGAATCGAGTGAGCTATTGATCCCTTCCCTAGATACTATAAGTCATCCGAAATGCATTTTGTAGCCAAAAAACACTTTTTTTTTTAAGACATTTCTTAGACTGGACCCAAGGAAGGCAAAATTATTATGCGTCACCTGTAGGTGACATTTGATAATTTTTTAAACATTTATCATGCAAATTTATTTTGTATTTCTCACATGATTTCTTTGTATTTTGTTTACATAAGGCACACTACCCTTGTTTGGCTGCAGGTGCAATCAAATTTCCATTTTTATCAAATGTCTCTCTTTTATTTATGTGTGTAGCAGTGGTTGGCTGGTACCTGGTCTCCCACCAGGTGATGGAGAACCATATTTTTGCAACTATTGTTTGTCTTCAGAATGCTAAATGATTCACATTTTTATTTCTTTGTTTATATGTCTTTGCGGCGGCGATGGTGTCACGGTTAGCGTATCGGACTGTTAAACCCAAGTTTGCGGGTTCGAAGCCGTGGATTTTTAATGGCGAAAAAATCCTTCGTACGCCTTCCTTCGGAGGGGAAGTAAAGCCGGTTGTCCCATGTTAGTAGATTTACTGCATGTAAAAGATCCTCAAGCCTAAATGATGCCTGAGCTAAATTCAAATCGCCTGTTTCGTCGCCCAAGTAATACCTTCTTTCTCCTATGGTTGGTGGAAGGAGCGTAACGGAATTTGCGTGGTCAGGCGGAAGAGCAGGCCTCATGGCCTGAGTCTCGCCACTTAAAATAAAGCACATTCAATTCAATTCAATATAAAGCAGTCAAGCATTCCAAACAGAAGAATCGATACAGAACATGCAAATGGCCCTCCGTTACTTTTTAGATTTCATAGAAATTTCATAAGATTGATTATTTTTGTCCATGCAATCCACTCCATCCGTGAACTTATTATACTTAGTAGCTACGCTATTTGGCAGTGGGACTGGAATTGTCTTCTTTTTCCGGCTCGCACATCTTTTGGCATTTCCAATCGGTTCAATGGGATCACGTGCAGTAATCATACAACACGATTATCATTCCATTCCAGGCTCATTATGTTACTGCCAACATCTGCTTTATAATCATATCTATCCCTTTCTTCCTTTTCCCAAATTATTGGCACCTTCAATGGACACTTCGATACTAATCTTCATTACAGTTCCTATATACCTCTATCCCAGTTCAGCTCATCTGCAAGCTAAAGTCAGAGATGAGAACAATCTGTCACTGTTAATTTTGAATATTTTGCTTTCTGAAAGGCATTTCTTCATTGATCTGATCTACAATTTTCCTCGTGTTGTCATTGTCTCCTACTCTTTCAACTTCGCGGAAGTGAAAAATCATTGCTTCTCCTAGCGGAAGTTGAAGCCCTGAAGGATTGTTCGCTCTTCCACCCACATCATCATCTGCACTATCTTCTTCCCTTTCAGCACCATCTTCAGGAGGTGTAATAAAAGTACTAGCATTTGAAAAACCAATGTCCTTTTCAAGAATTTGTAAAACTTCTCCACTAGTTAGCTTTCTAAAGAAATGCACAACAAAGTAAAAGGATGGTTCATTTCCAGTGTTCTACAAATGGTACATTTATAATTTAACTGGTTTCTCATATATATGCAAATGTGATCATCAATATGCACTTCCATTTTGCATATTTAACATTCCTTTGTAAAGATTAATATTATTATTATTATTATTATTATTATTATTATTAAGTTTAAAATTCTGTAATAAAGAGCAACAATACTTTCTTACATGATGAGAACAGAAATTTCAATGAAAAATGCTTACTAATTCACTTCCTAACATCGCAAGGAAAAAAATGAGAACACCCACAGGCATGAAACTTCAAGTTCTATTGTCAGTCTGAACAAGTTACCACATGTATTGAGAGATAAAGGTCAACAAATGACAGCCCCATGTTTGTTCCACTTCTGGAACACCAGGCAAATACAGGTTAAAGCAGTTTGAGAAATATTTTTAGAACACAGCTTATCAAATAATTATTATAGTAGAATGTTTGTTAGAGATACTGCAAGCTAGGTCTGCTGCATGTAGTATCACTAATTAAACTCCAAGAGTGTCTATTATTTTTCAGACGATAACTGGTAAGTATTGTAATAAGCAGGGCTGAAAACTATGATTTGTTAATGGTGGGATATGAGTAGGGATGTCATTCCTTTTCATTTTAGGCGCATGACCACAATCCACTTGTAAATTTGAATGTCTACAAACACTTTTTGAAATAACTAGATGTGTTTGCAATTTGAATGTGACTATCTTGAACGTGGTAGTAGTAAAATGTGCCCTGAAATTGTAAGGATAGGTAAGATGTGATTCCAGCCCACAATGATAGACTTAAAAGTCAGTGCGCCAATGAGAGAAAGAGGTCTTAGTGAGGAATCAGTCGGATAAATTTCACTTGTAAAATTTAATTTGAAATATTGAACAAGCAGGCAGTTTTATGCACGTTTAATTCATAAGAAAGATTTTTAAAAGAAAATCTGGTGATCAGAAAGATATACACAAAACAAAACATAAACCTTAGAAAATTTCAGGTAAATTGTGCTCTGGTTGAACTGTTGGCTGGTGCCAGGTTTGATTGTATTGTTGGCTGAAATTTCAGATAATAAGTGTATTTGGATTTTAAATTGGTTGGCATCAGAATGACAGAACAACATAATTAGTTGACAGATTTTGAACTTAGGTTTATTGAACTGAAAAACTGCTTTTAATGACTTTGTCCGGGTTTCATTAGCTGTGACCAATGAAGAATGTATTATTGCATAATGGATATGTTAACGAAGATAATAACTAGTTCTGCTTAATCTGCGTCGCAACTACCCTTTACAAAACTTCCCACAATACAAGAAAATTCTATTTATATTGATACACCCCTTCTCTGATGACAATGATTATTGATTATTATTTGCCCAAAGTAGAAAAATAATTTTTGATGAAAAAAAAATTGATCTAGTGTGTGATTTTCAACAAAGAACAATTCATCTTGGTAATTGGCTTTCATGTTCTTATCTTTGTGACATAATACACATTTTCAAGAAATCATCATGATACTTAATGGTGAACTTGTGGCTGTTGGCATTTGATCTATGTAATTTGAGTTGTGTTTCTTTTAAGAGAAACAAGAACAATCTGTAAGTTTTACTTGTAATTACATTTATTTTTTATTGGTGTACAAGTAATTCTAATATTAATTTTCAGTTAATTCATGCTAATCTTGCCAATTAAACAAAGTGAAGCACACTGTAACATGTTTTCAAGTGAATGGTCCGTTTACATTTCATGCAATATTTCACATTTCCTACAATGATAGCAAAAGTAGCAAAGAAATTGATCACTTCCAGAAAGGTATTGATAAAAATAAGTTACGAATATGCGAGACTTTGTGAAAAATGTAGGTTTCACAATGTCTGATTAATTTGTGTGCATATGTGGAAATCTAATAAGGGACATAGTGTTTTTAATTAT
Source organism: Teleogryllus occipitalis (assembly GCA_011170035.1). Taxonomy (NCBI): domain Eukaryota; kingdom Metazoa; phylum Arthropoda; class Insecta; order Orthoptera; family Gryllidae; genus Teleogryllus; species Teleogryllus occipitalis. Next base: position 307,699 of record BLKR01000280.1, read on the forward strand.
GACCATTTATTGAATGTCCATAGAAGAAAAATAGTAGAAAAGTGTTTGTTGCATAACTTTTGTACAGCGTCCATAAATTTAGCAGAATACTTGTATGAGAAGTTGGTTTATATAGCTTGTTACTTGTTCTTAAGTTTATGAATAAATTTCAGCGTATTGGAATGATATGATAAAATCATAGTTCCCACAATAGATAAGTGAAGGGGACTTTGACATGTATTTCCTCACTATTACATAATCATACAGTACTTACTCAGGAATCAACAGAATAATGTACATGTAGTTTAATATTGTAATTACATTTGCAACATTGAGTGCACTGCTTATTAATTCTGACTGTCAAAGGATGTACGATTTAAGTTTGTAAATAATATTAGGTTGCATAATGATTCAAGTAAGTTTAGTAATAAAAGTGCAAGCATATTTTAAAAGGACATGTGATTTATGTGGCCCAGAGTGAATTAGGTTTGTAACTTGTGTATGTCCAGTGTTTATGGAACACGAAGGTAGGATGGTTAATTTAAAGTATTAAGTCTCTAATGTTACATGCTCTGTATCAGAGCTTCAAAGTAATTTCTTGAGTTAACTACTAAAATTTTTAATGAGCATTTACATACATTACTTCTGTTTCTTTTTAGGTCTGATTATGTGGTGTATTGTTTAACTTATAAACTGTTTGAACACCTTAAATAATGTGTAAGTTCATTGAAACATCACACATTCTCTCCTATTCCCTCTGTTCTTCTTTCCTTAAACTACTAAATTGAATTGAATTTATAATTCAGAGCAATTATGTTCATTCAGATATAAGAGGTTTCAGCAAAATATGTTATTGACTCCCACAGGGTTGGGCTAAATACTTTAAATTTAGTATTTAAATACATACGTATTTAAAATAGGTACTTCAAATACTCAAAATACCGTAAATACAATAATTTTTTATTATTACTTTGTTATTGCAACAATGTATTGTAAACATCAATTGCAGTAAATTACTAATTGACAGTCATATATTTCTGAACAATAACTTATATAAGTCCAACTCAAATAAGGGGAATTTCCTTTTAAAGCGACCAGTTCTTCAAACAAATCAGGCGATAAACACCTATTTGGTGAATGTATAAAAAAACCCTAAGGAAAACGGTCGTTCAAGCGGAATGTTTGTGGCATGGCACAAGTCAGTCTTTATCTTTTGACTTCTCGTGCTGAAGAATGCTTGAATAGCTGCTGGTTGTTGTTGTTGTTGTTGTTGTTGTTGTTTTTTTGTTTTTTTTAAGACAGTTGAGTTCTTGGCAAGGAACAGATAGCTCATAAATCATTGTGAAGATCGGACAGACGAGAGCAATTTCCTGTTCTCTAGAGAGCCCTGAAGGCGAAGTAGATATGGTAACCCACACAAGTGTCAAATTCTCATATGTGTCTAAGTAGTGTACTTGCTCGACGCGTTACAGGCAAGAACACGGCGTAAAAAGCTTCTCGACCGGAGGACGCCCTAGCAGATTTTATGCGGTTGTTACTTGTTCGGTAAAAAAATTACCCATCAGTGATTTCTCAAACAATGCTTATAGAAAACAAAATATAGTGAACAAAAAATATTAAAAATGTGGAAAATTCTATATAAGCACTTACAGGCTCTTAATGCTCGATTAGGCTATTATCTCTAAAATTGGGCATTAATAGCTATTATGAATCCCTCGCAAAAGCCATTTCTGAGGCAAACCTTGATAATGGGGTAAGTTGCATAAAAATACATTCAAAGAAATAAAAAAGGCATTGTCCGAAGTCTAGTTATAAGGAATTAACGCATTTTGTGTTGTCGGGTAATTGTCCAGCATTTTTAATGATTCAGATTTATAATTTACAAATGAAGAAAATTCAAATTCAACAGATGAAAGGGGCTCTTATTTTCGTTTCAATGAGGTTCATTCGCTAACAGAATCAAACAAAGAAACTATCCTCGTTATCTTCATCTGTATTTGAAGTATTTCCTTTTTTTTTAATACTCCTATTTTATGTATTTAAATACATCTCTAAAATATATGTCCAAAAAACTTACAAATACAGTTATTCAAATACAAAATGTATTTAAAATACGTATTTCAAATACAAGTATTTAAAAAGCAATAGACAATTCGGATGGAATGGACAGCGGACGGACGATTTGCTTTCAATTAGTTTGTCGCGGCCTCGAGGACCCTCAAAACAGGGATTCTGGTTACACCACGTGTTGGAGGATTTTTTTTTCTTAATTTAGCAACTGGATTTATCTACTTTTTCATTTTCAGGGCCAGACAATGGTTTTTTTGTGCCGAAAATTCTCCGTTTTTTCGCGCAGCATTACATAACTTTCTCCAAACTACGTATATTACTTCGTATACGAGAAAGTAAAAATTGCTAGCCTGTAGGGAATATCACACTGGAATGCAACATTGATTCGGGAACTAATTTTTGTGAATTACGTCGTATTGTTGGGACATGATGTAGCTGTATTAAAACAGTTATAATTGGCAAATTTGTGTTGATATTTGCTTGAAAATATTCTGATTTTGAACCAAATGTTGTACGATTAGTAATGAGTTTTTTAAAAATTGATGACTGAGATGTGTTAATTCGGAGAGAAACTGTGTTATAAATAATATTACATAACTATTACTAAAGGCGAGAAAGTATGTGCTGTGTTAGCTCCACTAGTTTTTCTCGAAAAGAGCAAAGTTGGCTTCTGAAAACGGTGCAGGTCCCATTTAGTGAGAACTCTGTATACTTCTGAAAGTTGCAAAAAATTAACGAAAAACTGGAATTTTATGATAGATATTTATATATTTCTCGAATGCTGCCTATGTTATAAAGAAAGTTATGTAATGTAGCAGCAAAGAAGGATATTTTTGGGCAGAAAAAATCGCATTGTAGGTTCCCGAACACCGTGAAAAGTGGATAATTCGTGTTTGTGTATGTAGTAAATTACTTCCTCGTACTAGTGTAGTCAGAATTAACGTTTTGTGGGTCCTCGATACTGAAAAATGGGTTGATTGCAAAATGGCTTCCGTCGGTCGCGGTTAAACCTCAGCAGGAATTTCCACAAAATTGATGTTCCTCGATCTGGCTGATGTCGCGGTCACTAGGATTTGAATAGAATATTTTGATTTTGGGGAGTACTTTCCGTGAAGCTCCAACGACATTTTCAAATCATTCTCAAAATACTTTAAAAAGTCCGTCTTGAATAGCGCGAAATGCACTTAATAAAAAGGTAGCATAGGACCGTCTTTCACTCTTATCTCTGAATTTTGGAAAATTGGAAAAGTTTCAAATTTTTTGTATTCTCTCATACATTATTTCAGACAAATTTTTTCTTCAAAATAAAAAAATATTGTTGTTCACAGTTCTTTAATTAATGCCATGTAGATTTTTATGAAAATATTGATAGTTTTATTGTGATTTTGAATACTTTTTTTGAACAATTTTTACTCAAACTTGGCTCCTATGTTTCCTTTATATTGCTTGTTGGCAAAAACAGGAAGTCACCCGCAGAGGATGAGATATTGTACAATGATTTATTGAAATTCGGAGGTCAATCATTTCACAAAGAATTAGTCAAGCTGATACAAAACATAAATAACAATAGACCGTACGCCCAACCCCTTAGAGCCGCCAAATTTATACAATGACCCAGCGTCATATATGAAATTTTTATAAACTGGGACAGGGCAAGCACATAAGGGAGAGGGATTGGACTCGTTGTATGATGCTGGCCTCTCCCGAAATAATGCCAACCCTATGGGAGAGTGGAAGGCCCTGGGTCGGGGTATGACGGGTAAATTCTAGATTATCAACACGCTCTTATTGATGACAATCACATCGGCTAAGGGAGGATGCGTGTTTATTAAAAGACGAAAGGAAAATCTTACAAAACAAATCATTTACATAGGTTTGGACATTGTAAATTTATGCGCTACCAGCTAATTCGTCGTGATTTTAAAGACCTTCATTGATTGGCAGCAGCTGAGAGTGCCTCCACCCTGAGCCACTCGGCGGCGCCACCGAGGAGCGGCACAGCCTGTCAGACCCAGATACCGCCGACCGCGAGAGAGAAAGATTTCTTCTTCCTCATTCACAATGCAAACGTAAACGTAACGTAGCCGCAAAACCTACAAATGAGTTACTAAGCGAGACCATTCACAATGCCTTGACGTAACCGTAGACGTAAGTCCGTAAACTTAAAGAGTTTACAAGCTCCAAGCTTTTACGTTAAGTTTACGTCGGAATTCTACCGAACACCAATCAGAACTAAATTTGTAATGTTAACAAATAGATACCTGAGAGGGGTCACGTGGGAGAATTTGGACCCCGATCTTGATTATTTCACGAACATGTTTGTTTTAAGAAGGTGTAAATCCTCGAGATTTTCAGTACCTTTTCTATAATCTTTTATCTGCAAAATTCTGTACTCATCACATGATTGCCGGCTATCTGTCAATCCTCAGAAATTATTTTTATCTCGTAGATGTCGCTAGGTCGCCAGGTCGCCAGGTCGCCAGGTTGCGTATTATTTCTATAGATTGAACTTGTTAACACTACAGTTCTTTCGAACACTTCTTTCGAACACATTGTTCCAGTAACTACAAAAGGAAACCTTTCTTCCCAAACCGAAAGAAAAGCTTTTAAAAAAATTATACACACACACACATATATAAGAGCTCGCTCGTAACACATAGTGAAGTCGCTAGCCTTTCACCACTTAGGTCCGGGTTCGATTCCCGTCGAATCTCATGTGAAATTTGTTCCAACAAAACGAGCTTGGCTGCTTCACAAGGGCTAGTCCAACCCTTGTGAAGTGTCCTAAACCCTGCCCCTATCCTTCTGCCTTCCCAATTCTGGCCGCTGGGTAGTGATGCAAGAGATGCGTACGCGGGGATGCTACCTGGCGGTCCTCTTGACAATTGACCGTGACGTGACACGACAGATAACGTTAATGGAGGATTACTCCCCAGCTCAAAGCGTTCAACGCCCCTTAAGGGACTTGGAGACGCGTTGCGTCGAATTGAAGACGCAACAAATATAAAAAAAAAAGAACGGGCGTAGGTGTCTCCCACCCATGTTGCCTAAGACACCGGCAACGGCCCACTGTCAACGCTTTCGTTACCGACGACGCGATGGTATACTTGGGTCTCTGTAACCTGGCGGATGACAGTTCATCAGCTGTACGGTTTCGTCCAATCGGGGGCTTAAGCGTCACCACAGTGACGTCACCGTGATGACGTTTTAGCTCTCGATTGGATGACACCGTAACAGCTGATGAACTGTCGTCGGCCAGATTAGAAAAACCCAAGTACAGTCTATCGATGCCTCCGTCTCCCTTTTGCTCGCTGCTGCTCCGAGCTTCTTCTCACGGAGGGGAAGGAGCGCTCCGACGTCATTTCTTCTCCAGCTGGCAAACGACCGAGCCATTCCACGTCAAACTGCACAAAAAGGCCAAAATTTGACCTTTATATTTTTAATTATTTCTTTTTTTCTATTTATTATATGGATCAAATAAGTTAACAAGTGTCTTTTTATTTTTTCTAACTTTAGGAAACATTACATGATGAAAATTTGCTAAAAATTACGCGCATGACTGACTTAAAAATATCACATATATGAATACCCTAATTATAAGAACTCCAAATTCCATTCAAAACTTAGAAGCATGTTTAATTTTTGAGATTTTGCAAAATATTTAATTTCCTAACTTTTCAATTTAAAAAAAAAATTTTGAAAGTTGAATATTTTTGGTAAACTCGATGAGCTAAATTTTTCAAAAAAATATTAATAAATGCACTAAAGTATTCTTGACAACTCCAGAAACTATAAAAGTGAGATCCAGTAACTGTAAGAAATGTTAATTTCTTACGAATCAGTATGCAGTAGATTGCTGCAACAGACGCGTTTCTTGCGTTACTAGTTATGGATTTCTTTGGATGAAGCAGTAATTTAAGTACTTCTTGAGGTGATCCAACTTCACGATCGTGTTGGGTATTTTTACCTAAATGAATAATTATTCAAAACTCTTGCCATAGTAATATGCAATTTCTAGTGCTAATTATAATCTTATTAACATTTGTACAACAACAAAACATAATAATGCCAAATCAAATGAAATTAATTCACAACCCATAGGATAACTTAATCATTACATGACGGATTCCTGACTAACTTTATGACTGATATTTTGAAAATTTTGGTCCCTCATTACGCACTTCAAATATTTGTACTCGCTTACCTTCAGAATTCCTGAACTTTCGACATAATGCACAGTTCTAATGCCTTACCGAATTTACTTTCAGGTCTGAATAAAATTCCATTTTTTTCGTCCAACTTTTTAGCCATTTTTATCACGTGTTTGGTTGCTGCAAACTGTTGTTTAATTTTATAGTATTTCCAACTTTCAAAACTTTTCAAAATTTGACTTTTCAATGTCTTATGATCTGTTGAGGGAAAGGATTCGATAAGTTTCTTAATGTCTTTCTTGTCTGATTTTTCAATTGATGGTGAAGGATCTTCAGCGCGAAAAAAATTATCAGTGGTATCACTTCGTACTGTCTGAAATTTCTCATGGGGATACCGTTTTTGTTGCAATTTTCTTTTCTTGACATGGGTTTCTCCTATTGCAATTAAACTCTTGTTTATCTTTTATACATTCATTTCGCAGACACTTGACGAACTATCTGAAGAGCTCAAATTGCCATTTCCCTGATTTCCACTGTTTTCATTATATTCATTAGACTTCCCGCTACTTTTGTTAATGCCGCCCCTGATCTCGACATTCTCTTCACTAACAAAAAGCATTTATGGAAGCCGACTCCCTTTTTTCCGACATGAATCACAAATTCGACAATCTAATGACTCCTCGAAATCAACTTTCACTAGTAAATCGTGGTTTATGCGACTTCGAGGTTTTCTTTTCTTAAAATCGTGATCAGAAAGTTAAATGGATTGAAACATCTGTCGTATCTCATACGGTGATCGCCACTCAAGATGCAGTGTACGCACGATTCACAGAACAAACTCTAGCACTCTTCTCGTAAGATGCGATGCTCAGAAAATTTTACCTCCCTTGACAAGTGGTCTGTTGTATTTCACGAGCAAGGTCAGGAGAGCACCCCATCCCTAGGACGCAAAGGGACTCAGCAGTAAATTTCGCTTTGCTGACGCGACGAAAAACAGTATTAGAATTCGTTTCGCTGTCACCCATCCCTTCCGGGGACAGAGTGAACATAGGAGTTACTAATATTTCTTGAAACCCTAATCAGGCAGAGTCAATTCTTTTCGGCACTTGTATCACTGATAAAACAATTCGTTAGAGCAGGGGCAAGAAGCGCGCGCCCGCATACTTACAATAGATATTTTTAGATCTGTTCGTGTTCAGTGCCATTTTTTGTTGTGTTTTGTAGAAAATTGAATAAGACATACGCTTGTATATTTTTCAAATTTTTATCTGAGCGAGTTCACACAAATTTTCATTTTTTTAAAAATAATTACAATTTTGAATGAAATATTTATATTTTTGAGAAAATAATTTACAGGGGAATAAAATACGCATTTCAAAGTATTAAATGAAAAAAAACAGGAATTTCCATGTTAAGTATATTCGGAGCATCAATCAATCATATTTTGCGGAGTACGCGTATATTCCAAAATTTAATATAGGCTTAACTACACAAATAATCGACTTTCAGGTAAATAAAGAAACATTGTCTCTTGTTTTGATGTTCAGATTTAATAAAAAAATCATATATTTAAAAAAAGCCATGTCAATTCTTGTGCGATTTGACGTGGAATGGCTCGTATTTGAATTCGTTTCGCTGTCCCCCATCCATTCTGGGAGCAGAGTGAACATCTGAAATACAAAAAACTCTTGAAATTCTAATCAGGGAGACGGTCATTCTTCAGCACTTGGATCAAAGGCTGCCCAAACTCAATTCGTTAGTACATGGGTAGGCAGAGCGCGGCCTAATACTTACAATTGAATTTTTAGAACTGTATGTGTGGAGTGTCCACTTTTTCTCTTAGTGTATTTTATAGAAAACTGAACAAGATATAGGCCTTTTTTTTATCTCGAGTTTACATAAAAATTTTCATTTTTTGAAAAAAATTCATTTTTTTAAATGACATATTTATTTTTTGAAAAATGTATTTATAGAGGAATAAAATACACATTTCAAAATATTAAATGAAACGGATCAGGAATTTTAAGTAGTATATGACTTAGTGTAGGGATCACAGAATTTTGAAAATGTGCACACAATTCACTTTTTCCCATAGCACGTCATACGCAGTTTTTAACTTTTTTTTGACGTAAAATAAATAAATAAGTACATATGGAGAAACAGTTGATCATATTTTGTGAAGTACGCGCGATTTCCAAAATTTAATATAGGCAAAACAACACAAATAATAATTTTTCAGGCAAATAAAAAACCGCGTGTCTCTTTTTTGATGTCCAGATGTAAGAAAAAAATTATCGTACATTTGAAAAAACGTCGTTTCATCTCTTGTGAGATTTGACGTGGAATGGCTCGACTATGAGGCGCGAAAGTTTCATAGGGAAGGCGCGAGAACTTCATTATAATTGAATAAAATAGTGCTCCCATGCTGAATAATGCTATAATTATTTCTAAATTTTACAACAGGAGGACAATTTATTGATCTTTCGTGACACAGTAACCTACAGACAGTGTATCTTACTGCAATACTTCCCGAATTTTGGTGCTCCGTAAGGAATGAGTATCCAGAGTTAAGTAAGAAGGCCTTGCGTGTTCTGCTTCCTATTGCCACTTCTTACCAATATGAATCAGGTTTTTCAGCCATGGCGGTGATCAAGGCAAAGTATAGATCAAGAACAATTGCCATTTCTATATTAGTGCCGAAGTTCGATGAACTGTCTGACACAAAAAAGCCCATGCATCTCGCTGACTTATCAGTATGTTCGGTTTTTGTAATTTTCCTTACAGTTTTCCCCACTTCGTCAAACATTAAATAAATTCAGTACTTACAGCAGTGAGTAGTGCAAATCACTTGCAATAATTATTTTGTACGCTGTTAGCATATAAAAAATAGAGACCGGATTTTTATGTAATTATATATTTTTTGTCTTTCTACGTACCGTTCTCAAATCTGTAATCTTGACGAATGGTCACCGTCCTAACACAATATCCAATTTTGTCGTTACATATTTAGTACTATATTACATATTTTACACATTTCTCTATTTTCACAAATTATTTTTTTATTCTTTCAATTTTCTTACATATTTTTTGTGGAAAGAAGACAGACAAACAGACAGACAGGCAAACAGACAGGCAGACAGACAGACAGACAAACACAGACAGCCCGTCCGCCCACCCGTCGGCCCGCCCGACGGCCCGCCCGTTCGCCTGCCCGTCGGCGATTGTCTCTCTTTGAAATCCTCTGTTGGAAAAGTATTAATTCGACCCTAGCAGTGACACGATTGATTCATATAGTAGGTGCTATTTAACAATTTATTCATTTTAAACCGTTTAAATAAAGGAAATTGCACAAGAAAACTATTCCAAGAGCTTTCCTAAGATTTATTCGACAGGCCATGCTGCGTAAGCGAAAACCTTCGTTTGACTCATCAATTACTCGGCATCCTCAACCCCCAACCCCCCATCCTCAAGAGTGCCAATGCGCTTCCTGCCAATAATATTCTTCTGAGGTGACACGAGAAATACTAAATGACATTTCTTAGATGCTGCGATCCGTTAACAGACAGCCATCGAAACTCATATCTACTATAGAACAACCTAGATTTTTCACTGATATAAATTAGAATGGGTTGTGCAGAGATGGAATATGCAATGCTGCTCCATAGAATGTTCAGCAATTCGAAAATAAACTACTGTTTAAAAATAAATATTCTTTTAAAATCTTTATACTGTTTCGTTGGTATGGTTAAATGCAGCGAATACGTTTAAAATGTTTTCTCAAATTGAGTTCTCTAAAATATTTCATCGAAGTTGGTAACATTGGGCAGCGAACGCACTAGAGGGAGGGGGTGCTTCGCTTTGAAGGTCGTTCTTCAGTTCACTGTGCGCGAGGTGGATGTGAGGGCCTCTTTGTGGTGGTCTGCGACAACTTCAAGCACGTAAGTTAAACCATGATCACCAATAGTGATCTTTGCCCATACGTTGTTATAATTTATCATGTTCTGCCCACGATTAAATAATTATTTTGCTTCATACTCAGTTGGTAAAACCATCATAATATTCGATATTCTTCAAATTCTAGATTCTATATTCTTCAAAGTAACTACAAAATGTTTACATTATTTTGTATTTAACTGTATCCTACAACTGTAGGAGGTACATTATAACATAATTCGTCTTTATGAGAGATGATCAGTATCGTCAGGGTTTGAGAATGTTAGAAAAAGTAAGGTTGTAATTGTCATTAATAATCGTCTGTCGGAAGAAATTTAGTAATACTTGTTTTATTGGTATTTACAAGTATAATCGTAGTATAGTATTATCAGGGTAATATTATTTATAGTCTTGAGAGAATTTTTATTTGTGTTTTGTCTATTATAATTGTGTAGTTAATAAAGAAATCGGAAACAAGTTTGATATGGAAACCATAATGAAACCGGTGTCGCTTTTGCGTCACGTGGCGTAATGTGCCAAATATTAATCAACAGATAGGTACGGAATGTGTTTTCGACAATAACGAATGTTGCTGGTTTTACTGATTTGGCGTAAGCACGAATAATTGTAAAAATGTTAGTTTTAAACTTTTAATAAATGTGTCTGTAGGTCTCATAAAAATAATTTGTATCAAACATTGTAGAACCGTAAGAGGCAATAATTATAAGAAATATTTGCAGTTATGTTCACAGTTATATTAATATTTTCTTCAACTATTTATGGTAAAATGGTAGAGATGAGATGCTGATACTAAAGAAAACGAGCACAGATTATACTTCTTCCCCATACGTCACATTTAGTTTATTTATACGAAAATAAATTAAATAATCCAACCTTATTCTAAGTGATATCGTCGAACGATAACACTGGCCACGTCGTTTAGGCCATTCATATTAGACTAATCATGTTCACTAGAATCTTGTTGACATGTTACTAGAATTTTGTTTAAGTAAGTGATGTTATTCATTTTATTTAAATTTGGTAGATTAAATTTTACGTTTTTTTGTTATATGACGCGTCTCGAATAGAGTGAAAGAATTGGATTCAGGTATAAATATTCAATTTTGAAATTTCTGTTACAAAATGTGTACATTTTGGTTATCACTGTTCCGAAATAAAGTTTTTGCCATGATGTCGGAATGGTTGGATGTGTGGATCACGCATTACTCAAGCGGATTAGAAGCATTTGAGCTGTGGCTTGATAAACACATCTGGACCAACAATTGTTAGTGATTTCCAAAGATATTTAAGATTGGCGCGGATGGAGAGGCGATAGACCCAGATTTGTACCAAAAAGAAACAGTGAAGAAATCTTACAAAATCCCAGTTAACGCTGAAGAATTAACATAACGAGTTATTACCTTCTCCTGTACCACACGTAGTATAGATAAAGTATTGTAATACTGCAGCGCTAAGTGACGATTTTTCAACAGAAAACGAGTTTTTGGGCTTTTAACCACCCAAAAAATTCATGTTTCTTACTCGAATAGGTAGTGTAGTGAGAATACCCATTTGTGATGACGAAAATTTTTTTTCGGCAAAACTCCTGTCCGTCCGCCCGTCAACGAACACTTATATATGTAATATATATAATTTTCGTTATATAATACTTATATAACGAAAATATATACAGGATTTTCATCAAAAGCGATATATTCCAATTTGATGACACCACCCCTTAAATTTGAAACAGTTATTTTAATTTTTGGGGGGTATTAACTTGCAGCCCCAACGATATTTTTAATATTTTCTCAAAAATTTCTCGATTTTTTCTCTAATAAATAATTATTTGCATATATAAATGGCGCGGGAAGATTTTCAATAAACCCTCTAATTTTCGAAAATTGCAAAAACATCGAATATTCTTTTAATATTATGGCGTAAGCTGAATTTTCATTAAAAGCTCAGGAATTTGTAAAATTGCAAAACTTCCTTTTATTCGAATTTGTTCTCCACATTCAATATTGAAGATAGTAAATGTTTGTATAATGCAATGTAATTATTAATGTAAGATCAACGTTTTCTGAGAATATTAGTGGCTTTTGTATAATTTTGAGTTATATGGTGTTATACAAATTTGTTGTTGAACAGATATTCCAACCTTTTCTTTACTTTTAATATTGACGTAAGGGATTTCTTTCTTAATGGTATTTTTAGTATTAAATCTTTCCAGTTATTTCGCGTACACGTTTTTCGAAATATTAGTAGTTTTCAGATAATATTGTGACATTTGTTTACATTTTTAACTTCTGGCTGATATTTTAGTACAGTAGGTGAACTATAATAGTATTACAGATGCGTTTCCAAAAATACGACAAAGAAGTACGAGCCGTTGAAGATCCATCAGTTACGCGTACTGAAGTTTTGTTAGTTTTTTATCCGAAAATATAAAATCTTTAGTATGACTGCTTCGAAACGTTTTATACTATTTTGTTGTGAATATAACGTTTAGCTGTTGCTCCTCTCACAGAATTATATTTCTGTACGTACAGTAGTAACTAGAGTATGCGTAGTTCACTGCCTCCTGCTGTTGGCGAGCGCCTTCTCGATCTGAGGGTGCCTGGCCGGGGCGTGGGAAAGCGGCACTGTGGCTGTTCCCAGAGTTCCGTTCCTCCAAAGTCGCAATGAGCAGGCCCGCTTGGAGATCTATCCACTCCTGATTATTAAAACATAATTTGCGATGTTATATCATTTAAAAATAAGTTTTGCTTTTTGCTAAAATTTCGTTTTGAGTCAATTACTTGTTGTAACATTTGAAGTTTACTCGTTTTTTTAGTTAAATCCATAAAATATGAGAAATAGTTCGTATTATGTATGCGAACTTGATGTTGCCATCTCTTCGAATTTGATCAGGAGGCTTCCGATTTTATGTATAATCTCTGGGTTTCGGGTTTACTGTATTATATTCAGGTTATTTCACTATTTCAGAGAATCATTTAAAAAGCATGAAAGAGTAACAAGAGGATACATTTTCATTAAAGTTACTATTGGCGCTTTCAAAAACTATTTGGATTCAAATCAAACATTTTTCACACAACACAAATATATTTCAACTTTTCTATGTCACGTACCTATCTAATTATAGAAAAGAAGAGTTCTGTTCACCTGGAAGTGAATAGTTTTTATGGTGTTAACCCTAGATTACAAAGGCAACCTGTACCAAGCATTATTAAAAAGGCGTAGTCTGACAGACTGTTTTGGCTAAAAATAAAGAAAAACTCACTTTCACAATTAAACCTAAATTTAATGGTGCAGTACAGCCCTGAAGAGAACCGCGACGTGTCGGTCGAAACGTCGGCACCTCAGCCTTCGACGCGGCGTCACCCGGACAGCCCAGATCATGTATGGTATGGAGTTACAAAATACATTTTGAAGGTTTTTATACATACATCTAAATGACTTGTCTCTCACAAGCAGACGCTTGATGCTGTCCACACATGGCTTTTGAGAAGCGTCCGCTGAAGTACTTCATCATGCGACCTTCGTTAGGTTCGCCATTTTCTCATTATGTGTGCTAAATTTTGTGAACAAAACTTGTGATACAAGACAATGAGTTTGTAGTCATTATTTACAATATTAGCCAATATAGCGCCAAAAGTATCACAGATGTCACTACAAAGGCGTATTCTAGTGGACAACGTGTGGTGAACTAGCGTATATCGGAAATAAGCACGCGCATTCATGTATTTCACTGGCTAGTCACACAATGAAGGTACTCAAGAGTTTAGACACAGGGACAGGGGGAAGGAGGTGGGGGAAGCTTTCGGGTTGCATCGGCTGACAGATGCCGCCTTTGTAATCTAAGCCCCTGGGATACATTTACTGAAATTTATTCGTAAAAAATTAAATAAGATTGGTAGTGTTGTTATAAACAAAATGCATAGCTTGACTGTTTCACAGGAATTTTATTTGGAAGAATTTATTTTTGTTATGGACTGTTAAACAAATATAAATATGTAGACTTTTACAGCTTGATGCATAATATAAATTCTCTGGGTGAGAAAGTTTACAGAGAGGTGGCGATCCTGTTCGTACTTACGTTTTGTGTCCTATATAAGATGCGTCTTAGAAGTTCCAGCGTAGAATATGTGACGTGTTCAAAAACTGTGCTATTAGGAATAAGTTTAAATAAATGTATCCCAGTGACCTAGATTATAAAGGCGTCATCTGTCAGGCGATGCAAATAGTGCCGAAAGCTTCCCCACCCCCTTCCCCTCACTTCCCGTTGCTAAACTCATGTGTACCTTCATTGTGTGACTAGCCAGTGAAATACACGTATCGTTGTGCCCGTGCTTATTTTTTGTATACGCCATTTCACCACGCGTAGTGCGGTAGACTATGCCTTTGTACTTGCAGTTATAAAAATGGAGAATCTCGTGTAAGTTGATGACTTTTGTAAATTGAGAAAACGCTATGTAGATAATTACCTCTGAAGTTGCATTTCACTGCGTCACGGATGCCGTACGGAGTGCCTCGCAAATAGTTTCTCATTTATTTTATTTAAATGGAATATCGGTATTAAAAGTGAACACCAAATTAAGGTCATTTTGTTTCGCAGTAAGAATTATTCCAAATGCAGTCAGTTTCATGCACCTCGTTGCGTATATATTGCAAATGTACGTACATTTCCATCCGAGACATTTACTATTTCTCCCTGAGATGTTATATTTTGGGAAACCACATCCTATAGTACCCTGACTTTTAGATTGCAGAAAAAATGCACAAATAAGAGGCAAATGCCATCCACATGAAAGCACAGTCTTCCGAGGCCGGAGACAAGAGTAACTTGGCCGTCCGAGAGACGCTTCCTCCTACCTCTTCTGACGTCAGAGGTGTATGAATTCACTTGCAGCTGCGGGCACTGCAGTGACGGTCGAGCTCCCGATTCAGTGACAGCGTCGTAGCTGGCAAAGTAGCAACGGACCTCGTGTTTTAATCGAAATATATTATGTCCGTGAAGTTGGCACCGCCACCAAACTGAAAACCACTGAAATCATTACCATTCGTTTGTACCAAAACCATTTACAAGATACAGCACTTTCAAATGTGGTGGTGCCAACTTCACGCTAGCACCGCCATCGTAAAAAAGTTTGAAAAGATACTAAAAGGTTTGTACCGGATTGTTCCACCAAAATTTTCGTTTGTACAAAAAAATTAATTAAGATTCAGCAATTTAATTACAGTATTATTTTTTTGTCTCAATTTTAGCTCGAGATACAAACGATTAATTTAGGCCCTGCGAGCGTTTATTAAATTGTAATATTGAAGCGTTTAAAATTAATAACGTCTTGAAAAAACATCCTTGCTTGCGTGTATGTTGTGCTGTAAATATGATAAGAAATGACTATTATTGATGTTTTGCTGAAGTAAAAAAGGATGCTGATACAACCTATCGAAATAATTGGAGATACATACAGCAGGCGCTTCCTTAGAATTTGTTTGAATTTTTCAGTATGAGTATTTATGAGTATTTTTGGTGAAATTTTGTGTCAAACATACGGAATTTTTATTTTTTAAACAATTTTTTCGTAAAAAAAGGCTCAAAACTTTTTGTTTAAATTTTGAAATTAGATAGCATAAAATACGCTTAAGAGAAAGGTGCAGGTTTCATGTTCGTTGAAATCCCTGATTTTTCGAACATTGAAAAATTCAAACTAGTGGTGCTAAAATAGCACTACTTGCTCACCCCTATTTTCACGCAAAATTACACGAGAGTACTGAAATTTTCGAAAAATTGTACATGACCTTATTTCAAAATCTATCTTTAAAGAACAGATTTCATTAAGAGAAAAATATCTTTAATATTTTAGTTGTAGGAAAATTCCGAAGCAAACAAGTGCAAGATACAAAGATACCATTTGGACAGTCGATTGCATAATCGGGGGCTACTTCACTACCACATACTTCATCTTTGTACTATTTTTTACTACGAAGATGTAAGGTAAACTTTGTTTTTTAAATGGAATCCTAGGCTAAATTTTAGCGTATCGTAATGGGATTAAAAGACGATTTAAAATATGTATATATCTTCATATTTAAGCGAATTGTATCTTAGAAATTGATGTGGTTTTTGTAACGTATTTTTCTACTGAAGTGGCACTTTTCCAATCGAACTTGCCTGTTCTCGCTGATAAACTAAACAAAAATGTCTCGTGAATGGTTTTGTCTGCTTTCCAAAAACGCTCGAAGGCCACGTACTACGAGTAGATAATAGGGCGGAAGTCTGGAGTATAAAAAGTATAAAAATGCTGGGGTGTTGATAACGCGCGTCTACTAGTTTCTTAGCGTATTAATTTCTTCTCATTCTTATGATTAATAAGATATTGTTCATTTATTTTTGTATTATGTACTAAAAAATTATTATAGAATATGTTGTCACAGTTCTCAAAATAACAGAAAATTTTCTATTAAAGGATACCAAATTTTACTTTCTCGTCTAATATTACATATTAAGTGAAAGTATAATAATGCCGCTGTAAAAAGTGCCGTTTTTTGGCAGAAAAAGAAGTTTTATGGGTAAAATTCAAAAAAGGGAAAATTTCTTGCTCCTGTAAATTATTAGTAATTATTAGTATTATTTTTCGTAAATGTAATGCAGTCAGAATCCACGTTTTGTGGGACCTTGATACTGATTTTTTCTGAAAATGTCTGTCAACTAACAAATCTAGCGCTTAAACCGCACACAGTACTAACCGACGTCCCCAAACGATCTGATTGAAATCGGGGCCTCTCGAATGTGAAAGGGATGTTTTAATTTTTGAGGGTACCTTTTTTGAATCTCCTAGGACTTTTCGAAACTTCTTCAAAGATAGTTCCAAATTTTAGTTTAGATGTCAAACCATTACAATGAATTATTTTTATAATTAACAATTATATTTAAAATTGTTGAAAGCCGTAGTCACTCCAAATGGGAAATAAACCCGAACCTCGTGGTTCACGCGCATTTGCTTTTGATGATGACAATTGAATAAATTTTTAAATGCTCAAAACAGGATATGACGTACGGCGATCCTTTCTTTTAAATTAAAAGTAATGATGGGAAAATTCTCGTAGCACTTATAAAGTACATGTGCTGATGAGCCATTACATCTCGACTACCTAATAGTACTACGTAGGGCCACATTCAACGCTTAGCAGACTCATGGCCAGTCGGAGGCGCCTATGACTTTTAGGTAGCGCTCTTTTAGAGATGGAATTTCGAGGTTCTTTTGATTTATTATTGAAGAGGTATCCAACATCTCGAAATAGTGTTACTTAGCGAGTCGCTTAGAAGAAAAAGACTTGGACTTACCACCGCCACTTCGACTTAATTCCTCCTCCCCCTCATAGTTACTTCATTCTAAGTCATAGTAAACACCTTTGCCGGCAAGATTTATTATTAAATACGAATTAATAATGAACTCGACTATCTCAAAATAACGTGTTTCCGTGGAAATTTTGAATTTTTGATTTTCATTGTTGGTTGTAAATTAAGGTGTGTACAGTTCAGTGCTTTAAACGGTTTTATCTAAGCTTGTTAGTTGTTTATTTATTTGTACTTATCCGAATACGCGCGCATATACCACGGACATTTGCAGTTCAAGTAGTCATGATCGCAAAAAATGAAAGAAGAATTAAGATCATTTCCTAAGAAATTTAAAAAAATGCAATTTTAACTAATGTAGAGTCCTTATGTCGTCACATCAAAAGCAGAACATTCTTTTGGACAAATTATTTATTGAAGCTAGGGAACTAGTGTTCACAGACGACCACAAGCTAATGAATTTTAATTTGGCTTTTCCCTAAAGTTACTTATTCTCTTGTTAGGCCCGACTCGAAACATCAAAACTCATCTAATTTTAATGACATCGTTATGATTCGTTTTTTATTTAATTACGTGTCAATTCTTGTGCCTAAACCTGAAATTGTTATAGAAAATGCAAATTTACAATAATGAATTACTCTATTTTATTTATTTTACGTCAAACACGTTAAAAGCTGTGTGTGACGTGCTATGGGAAGAAGTGAATTCTGTGCACGTTTTCGTAATTCTGTGATCCCTACCCTAAGCCAAATACTACTTGAATTTTGAATACAGAAAAAAAATGTGCGTTTTTGACTAGGATTGTTAACAAAACATTCGCTTTGGTGTAATAAAATATACTTTCAAGGGTAAATCAGCTATAAATATATATAAACTAGAGATTTATGTAAATAAATATAAACTTCTAAAACTCAGGTAGACGAATACCTTAAAATATAGATTCTTAATTGTTATTATAATATTTCATCATCTCGTAACACCGTCAAATAAAAATGTATGACGTCACATTCGAATGAAAGAAAATGAAGAAGGAACCGTTCCAGAGAGTATTCTCAGGATTCATTCCGATTGCAACACGTAAGAGAAGTTGGTCGTCTCTCCTTAATTCTTCGATGTGTCATTCTCTTGGAGCACTGAAAATCTTAGTAGAAACCGGGAGCGGTAGCTCAGTGCATCAACTGATGCCACTGCAGCGCCTCTGACCGGGAGGTCCTACGTTCCCACTCCCCACGGCGGCAGGATTTTCGACACTAGCTTTTCAGCTAGGTCGAATTCAGTCGCTGTCTGGAGGAGAATTCACTGATCGGTAGTTTTCCCTGGTTCCTCCAATCAACACCAGGCGAATGCCGGAGCAGTACCCTAACAAACGGGCCACGAACCGCGCGCGATCTGTCCTTCCCCTTCCTTGTCCTATCCTCTCCCCTTACACACTCACTGACACTAACATGCACTACACTACCACATATTTCGGGAGACCGGTCGGGAGTTTAGAGCTTGTCCTGGCTGGGGCGGTGCTCCGCTGGTGGGAGAGTCCTGGTTAGGGGGAAACTCCACTAGCCGACGGTAGGTCGGTGCCGGATCACGCCATCCACCGAGGGGAAGGTCACCGCCATCTCCCGAGAAAAACATGCTCTACACCAACGGGACTAATGAACGAAGCAGTTGACGTGCCCGGAAACACGAAAAAATCAATCAATCAATCTTAGTAGAAAAATTGTCAGTTCGTTCCCCGGAACCAACGGTGTGTTACTTACAATTAATAATTGTAATTTGATTCGTGTTATTTACCGTCTCGTATGTGAATGCACGTTCAATATTGTACTCGTTAATGTTTACTATAATGTTAGTGAATCCAATGGAGCGACTAAGGATGATCATACATCAGGTAGTCAGTGCATGCTATTGTTATGCTTGTATTGGTCTTTATAAGTATCTGATATCTTCTCGTTCCGCTAAGCGTTGCAAAGTTAAAAAGTTGGCACATTTTAACTTATTCAAGACGAAAGAAGAGTGCTCATTAATGTGTTTCTTCCTGTTCTTCGGCTAAATTGGCAGCAACTCGGAAATGTCAACAATTATTGAAGGCACTTTACGTGTCTACTTATCTGTGTAATTACAGACATTCTACAATTATAAACAATGTAAGTATGTGTACGATTGCTAATGCAAGGGTTCTACAGTTATTAACAAGTGTTTTCTTTTTGGCTCAAGAAAGGCACTAGCATTCTATAAGAATTACAAATGCTCTCCTGGTTTTCGTGTGTAATTGTAGGCACACATCTCTTACAACATTAAAGGACTTTTATGTTTATAAATATTCACCATCAAATTGAGCAATAATCATATATGTTTATTATGCCTCTGTGTTTTAACTAGTTAAAATTGTATCATTGGAATCTATATCGCATTAATTTTCTGCTAGACGCTTAAGATAGGTTGTGTGGTGACAATCGTACACCAATCTTGGCTCTTATTTTTTCCCCACTGCCCTAAAACCAGCTTTGCAACACCCAACATCTATAATCCAAAACCGTTTTTTTTACGCTCAGTTTTCTTCTTTCTTTCGCAGCTGCGGGTGACACTGGTCAATCGCATTTCTCAGCTCGCTCCCCAACCTTTCACTGAACAATCAATTCTGAATCGCATTATCGAGGGGGTGAATTTTCGAAGAACTCTTAAAAGCATGCAGCTCGATACCTGAATAATGAGAAGGAAGCGGGGAAAGCCGCCTCTTACTACGTATAAGAAATGCATTTAAAAATTAACTTAATTGATTTCTAGTGCTTCACCGGAAAATAATTCCGAAAAAATCCAAAATTATATTTTTCACTCACGAAGTAGACATGTCCGAGAAGAGTTGGGAAGAAATGGATATACTAAATGAGGATCTAATATTGCACATGTCAAACAGTTCCGATTCCTCAGAGGAACTTTCATTTCTTCTCAAAATGATTGAAAATGATTCATCACATTTAGACGATTCAACTAGTGAGCAAAATTTGGGAAGAGAGTGGGGGGAAGACATTTTGCGTTCATTTGCTGTGCTGGATCACGAAAATATTGAAAATTTCGGCAAAGGCAACAATAGTTTAATTGGATCCACACACTCAATTCCGTGTGCACGCAGTCCTACACTTCCTTCCAACAAATCATCTCTTGTTGTTACCTCAATTAAACAAACGAAAAAATCTCACAAAATCATTTCATTAATGCAAGGAAGACAGAAAAACTTGGCTAGCATATTAGCGACGAAGAAAGTCAAGATTGCTTTAAAAAGATTGAGAAGGACGACTGAAAAGACTCGTTCTTTAAGAGTTTTTAAATATAAACAGAATATTCAAACTAATCATGCTCATGCGCCAATGCATTTAGAAAGACCTGTGAAGGTCAGGGATTTGTGCCAAAATTCCAAAATCAAGCAGAATGAAGGTGAAATCGAAGAATACTTCAAAAAGGAAGAAATGTCAGGCAATTTATATAGCAATAGTGAGATGAAACTGTACCAATCCCAACGCAGAAGAGGGAAAATCGAATCTCTAGAAAAGTGTGAAGCAAAGAATCATGTAACCCCAGGTTTAGCATATTCAGTTTTAATAGAAGCCAATGATACGAAAAGCCATTTCAAAGATGCAAACATGTATTGTACCGAAAGTGGCCAGGAAATAAATTGTATTGTTGGAGACACTAGCAAATCGCCGGAAAAATCTTTGCCGACTGATGTCAGTATTACAACTCCAAAAAATGCAAAAAGGAATGATTCCAATACCATACTAATGTTCTCTATCGACAAAAGTACAGCATCGCCAGTTGGTGGAAGGTCGAAATTTTCTCACAGACAGAAATTGCTTCGCCAGTCGAAGCTTTTCCTAATGAAAAGGAGTGGCAGGTTTGGTCAAGAACATCTTTCACATCGAAATTTCTCGGCTGACAAAGAATTGTTTCCAAATGTTGAAAATGAATGTTGTGAAGCATTTCCCTCTTCTACAGAAAAAACTAAGACTAAATGTGAAACTGAATTGGATTCTCTTGATACTATAATTTCTTCAGAAATAGATGAAAACCCTTCAAATGTTTTGTTAGTAGGAGCGAATACCACGAAAGAAAAGTTACAAAAAGCTCAACAAAAGCAATGCACGAACAGCAATTTTCAAGCAGTAACTGTAGACGTAGTTAATACTTTCGTTGAAAATAAAAATATATTGCGGTCTTGTTCTAAGATGGAGAGAGTGAAGATGGATGAGCCCGGCGACACTCGTAATGAGCTAGAAAAAACATCCAATTCCGCATTACGAAATGTGGCGGAATTATCGCCTCCACCCAGTCGCTCTACTTCTAACATATCTCCTAAAATAAGCCGCAACTTGCCTTATTTTAAAAAAGCAAAAACAAGCCGGTCACAATCTCTTCGCGAGAAAAAAACCCACAAGAAAACATCTGATGATTGTAATGATTACTGTGATAAAAGTCCAGATTCCTCTTCTGGGATGATTAGAAAAACTGAAGAGAATTTTGTGTGTGAAGAGGTAGGTAATGGATCTCGTTCTAAACCAAGTGTCACGGAATGCTCTGAAGATAAACGTAAGGAACCATGGTCGTACAAAAATGAAAGGTCTTGCCGATATTTCCTTAGAAATAAAGCAGCTACAGAAACGGAATCAGAAGCATTAGTTCCCTCAGAGGTAACAAACTCTGAAACAAGATCTAACTCTAGTACCTCGCAGGTTCATGAAATAAAAGACAAGCCTTCGTGTCGAATTGAGAATCAAAATGAAAAGCGCAAAGTATTGAGTTCTAGAACAACAAAAAGTAATTTTTCGACTGAGACGTTCCCCCAAACTTCATTTCTACCGAACGATTCAGCACAGCAGAAACAAGAAGAGTGTAAAAACACAGGACTTCCAATGAATCTCGAAGAGAAATCAAAAAAGAAAAACACGAGAAAAAGGAAATTATGGTCCCAATCATCATCTTTCGAAGACATTCAAGAACAAGAAGTAACCAAAACACCATATTCGTCGCCTTCTCATGAAGGCACATGCAGATCCCACGTAAATAAACGGTTGCAAAATGCGACAAAAAAATGTTCCACTTTACAGGATATTGATTCTAAGAAAGAAGGAAATGTGATTAAGAAGTGTAATTTGCAGCATGTATCAAATCGGTCACAGCAAGATGTGGTTGACTACTCCCTAGCACGAAATATTAAAGGCAAAATTAGACTACTTATTCAGCAACAAGATGCGAAAGAAATCAGTTGTGTTGTTTCAGAAGAAGCGTCATCTGCTGAAACATCTAATAAAATCCAAGAAATTCATGTAAAGCAACATATCACAGATGAGAAAGAGAGCGTTCAGGAAAATCCTGTATCTTCTCAACAATATTGCGATGGAAGAAACAGATCTTTCTCTCCTCGTATTTACAGCGGAAATGAAACAGTTGAAGTATGTCTCTCAAAAGAAAAAGAGATTTTAAAAGAAACTCACAATAGTTCAGCTTTACGAGAGGAAGATAATCAAACTAGTTGTTATTCACATGAAACAACCAGTTTGCCATCTTGCATTCAAAAGGGAAACGAAAAACGCGTTTTAAATTCAAATGGTGAGCCAAATACTGAACAAATAACTCCGAATAGCATTGCAAGCGAAATTTCTCCTGATTTATTGCGTTCTATCACAGTAAGGCCAAAAATAATAAATAAGAATTCTCGTTTAGATTCTTCAATAGTAAAGACAGTAAATGGTTCGACAAGTCAGAAAACATCTGGCATTGAGGGAAATAATCGACCCTCTGTCAACTATGAACATTTTAAAACTTCTCAAGATATTTCTACCCAGTTGCCCGGAGTAGTTGAAATTAATTCAGAGGTAAAAGAAACCCTGCAGGAAAATGTTAAAAATAATGACGGCATGTCAATGGACACGATTCACCCCGTTTGCAAAACATTAAATAATTATGTAAAGAAAGGAAAACTATTGAAGTCGCAAACAAACCAGATCATAAGAGATGCTCCAAGCTCTCCTTTGAAGGAAAACATGCCAGAAACACATGATCAGTCACAAAAAATGGGCGCATGTAGTTTTGATCCGGGTATGAGTACGAACAGTTCCTATGTATCTGTTTATCCTCTTCATACGGCCAGGAGCAAGACTTCCATTGCAAAGCAGCCTAGTGTAATACGCACTACCAATTTTGAAATGGCTGGTGAAATGAACATGTCCCAGGACACTTCAAATACGAAGAGTGATTGTGAATTTTTGAACGGTTTAGATGAAATCAGAGAACTGTTTGAATTAAATGTCACTGACTTCGCTGCAAATACTGACAGTGCAGAATCGGTAATTTTTCCTCTTGAGATACTTCCAGAGTGCAATGATTCTTCAACAATTAAGAACGTTCAGGAAATTAGTGAATCACGTACAAATTCGATTCATAATTCGTTGACAGGTACTAACGATGAGAATGTGTGGATTCCTGGTACGGAACACGTCTCTGAAAACTACGAACAAATTAAAAACACCTTACTATTAATGCCAAGTCGAACGGTTTCACACTCGCCTACTGAATCGAGGAACAAGTGTGAGGGAAAATTTAACAACAGCAGAGACCCTGCTCATTGTTTGCGAAGCAATGCTATTGAAGCTGAAGGAATTTTGAATCGTGTATCAGACTCGAGAAACAGTGAATTGCCTGATGTTCTTTATAGACCGGAGGGTGCAGAAAACATCTCTCAAACTTCACGTTTTGATTCTACAAAGGACATAACTAACACAAGTTATGAACCATCTCTGGTCCTAAGTGATTCCAGGAGCATGTCTTCTCACAATAAATCTGGGCCAGAGAGTTTTACGAGGGAGAGGATTCACAATGCATTAGGTCATTCAACTCTTGATTCAGAAATGAAAAATAAATCTCACTCAGAAATAATCTCGAAATATTCAGAACTACTTCAAAATTGGAATCCTGAGTTAAAAGTAAAGAGAAGACTGACTTTTCAGCGAAATCCACCCGGTGTCGCAACTTGCGATACCAAAATAACTTCGACGCCCAGTTTAGATGTAGTTATCCCACAGGACGATGAGCACGAAAAATTAGGAACTACAGTCAGTGAACATCACAAAGAAGATGTACTTGATTCTTTCATTCGCATCTTAACAAAAAATGGAGCTAAGACTTATGTTATTACGTGTTTTTCTCCGGAAGATAAAAATCAGACGAAAGAAGAGAATTGGCAGGGCTTGCAAAAAAATGCTTCAGATACTTCCGGAAAAGAAAAAATGTCAAAGGAACCGTCGACGACACCTTGCAAAGCTATTGTTTCAAATGGAGAAAATAAAGAAATGATCGTGGAAAATCAAAACAGTGAGAATGCATTTATCGAAACTTCTACAGTAAATGAAGAAACACAAGACATTCCCCATCAACACGATTTGTTTTTGTTGATGAAACAAGCACATGATGAAAAAAGCACAGAACGAGATCATGCCGTACCTTGTGTTAAAAGACAAGGCTCTGAAAATGACAAAATGATTCTATCAAAAGGAAAATCCGAGTTTACCTCAGAGGAACGTCAGGACGGAGAACTTACTTGGTGCAAATGCGATGGACAAAATTCGTCGAATATTCAGACTGAATCGAAGTCAAGTGCGAAGGCTGTTAGAAACAAAAAAGGTATTAGAAAAACTTCACGTTCTCCTTACATGTTAAGAAATGCGAAACGCGAAGAAAATGATTTGTCTTTGCAAATTAAGAAGAAGAGACAATTCAATAATAAATCATTTGTAAAACTATCTGGATTGCATGACCAGGACAAGTCGCTCCAAAATTTGTCACATCCATCTTTTCTATTAACTGAAATTATTAGGATAGTTCGTTCTCCGTATTTACTCCGAAACAGAAGAATCAGAGGTCAGCATTTGTTTCTGAAACATTCAAAACAAACGAGAACCGTTAGGAAAGTTAATCCTCACTCAGTGAACAAATCGTGTATGAAATCAGATGGCAACAATTACGATCAGAAAGATGATATTAAGAAGAAACGATCACCTTACATGCTCAGAAAAAATGAAAGAAGGAAGTCTTGCAACAACTCAAGTACAAAGAATAAACGAGTAATTTGCAGAGGCAGCGAAATAAAATCAGCCCCTCTCTATCCCACAAGCCGAGTAAAGAAAGGACATTTTGTTTCAAATATTTTGTCCACACTGGCTACAATTTCTCGTTCACAACATTTATACACGCTAGAAAGAAAAAAATTTCAGCATGCGAGAAAATTGGACTCAGGCTTTCAGCGCTCTCGGCCTTCAGCATGCGGGAAGATCAGATCCAAACGGGAGGAAGTAGAGCGTGCTTCTCTCGAGAAAATTCAAAATGGAGTAGGAAGTCAGATCGCATCTGGTGTATCCGTGCAAAGAGGTGCAGCAGATACATGTACTTCAGTAAGCAAGGAGGATGAAAGAGAAATTGAAAAGGAAGGTAAACAGTCTACTTCAAGTACATATTATGACTGGGATTGTCAAACATTACCAGAATCATCAGAACATAAGACTTCAACACACGGTTCTTCAGAAGTTGAAAAGTATAAAAGAACATTAGTAACTGAGAGCATAGAGGATGAAACTCTTTCGTCCCACCATCCCCATCATGTGAATACCATGATGTCAAAAGGAGAGGAGACACTTCGCAAATCGCATCCTGTGCAAACTAGGTCTCCGGATATAAACCCACGTATTCCCATTTTTAAGGAGGGGCGAAGTGAAAATGCAGAGAACGACGTAAATGGCCTGAATTCTGATAAAAGCGCACTTTCAAATATTGCAATAGAGCCAGTGCAAATATCTTCAAACCCTGATGCTTTGGACAAGAATCTCTTTCAAACTTCCTTAGTGCACGAAACGTCTGAGACGCTTCTTCCCCAGCTTTCGATCCCAGTGGACCGAAACTTTTCTGAAGTAGCGGAAAAGGACAATTCTTCATCTGGCGTAGGAAAACAAAATGTTCACTCAATAACAAAGAAAGACACACCACCAGACACCAACATTTATCGTTCATCTCCAGCAAATTGCGAGAAAAATATTGAAATATCTGAGGTTAATGAATGTATTAAATCATTTAAGAAGGAAAATCAAAATCCTCCGAATTGGGGCGAAAGAAAGCATGAGGAAACACCATTATCTTCCAAGTTTCTGCATCACCCACTGAATTACACTTTTTCAAAAGAAAAGGAACGAAGCATTCAGCATTCGTGTTCTCCATTCTTGAAACAATGTCGTGCTGGTAGATGTTTATTTGCAGGTGAATCGTCTAACAAGGCGCAGGAAAGAAAACGTGTTAATAAAAATGTACAATCTGCCACTAGCGCGCATTCGAATGTAGCTTTGCATTCAGAAGAAGAATCTTTAGGGTCAAATATTTTAGAACAGAATGTCGCTCATTCATCTGTTCGTGGTCATGGAAGAAATAAAAGTAGTTTTGAAGGAAGCTGTTGGTTAAATGACGAGATACGAAAACTCTTCCCAATACCGCAATGTTTGGATGAAAGTAGAAATAGAATTATGTCTTCATCCACTTTTATTTGGTTATGTTCAGAAAAAAAGTCAAGAGAATCTCGTTTTCCTTTGTTAAAGAAGATTAAAGGAACAAAATCAAAGAAAATAGCAGAGAAGAAAAGAGGTTGGACTTTGAGCAACAATATTTTAGGTGAATCTCATTCGATATCTGACGGTGAAAGAAAAAAAATGAAGCCTAAAATCATTGAAAAGAAAAGTGAGGAAAAGAACGAAAAACATCTCTGTTCGAAATATTTAAAAAATGAGATAAAAAATGGAGTGAGCGCAAAGAAATTGGTCATGAATAGCGAGAAATCAGAAGCGTTTCGGACGCGACAAGAACTTCAAAATATGAGAGGAAATGCGAACACCGAATCTTGCCCGATAATAAAAAAGAGAATTTCTTGGGAAAGCAATGAATGTCTTTTATCTTCAGCTAAAGGTAAATATCTTTTTCCAGAATCCGAAACTGGAAAGAACACTCAAAAACTGCTTCATTCCCCAGTCGACAATGGTGTGATATCCCGCATTTTACCCTGCAGTCAAACCTCAAAGTGTAAATCCATTAAACACAAGAAGAGTCAAGATGAGGTGATGAAGCAGGAACAACGCTATGCCCAGGCAGCCTCACTCAAAGTCAAAAATCTCAAAATCTCAAAAAAATTTCAGAAGGTCAAGGCAAAGGTATTGTTCAAGAAAAGTGCTAACTCAAGAAGACTACAAGCATTAGCAAATAAGCACTGCGAAGAATATGAAAAGTTTCCAGAAGTTTTGCAAAAGAGTTTTCAGTTTACTACAAAAAGGAAATCAAAAAAGTCTGGAATGCCAGGGTCCCGTATGTATAGTGGTTATACTAGGAGCACTTCATCAATTACAAAAGTTACTGACTCAAATTTACTTGTAGGAGACGCTACCAATGAAGGAGGTAATTCTTTGAAAGGGGAAACCGAACATTCGGAAAATTCTCAAGATACTAAGGTACATGAAAGAAAAACAGTGGAATGCAGAGCTTCTGTCGCTGATCGCTATCAAGATGCTATAAAACTCCTCAAACACATGCATAGTATCTCCTATTCAGCCGCCAAAATGAAGTCTAAGAAACATATTTCATCTTCATACATCCTCACTAGATTAATAAATGACTCAAAATTGCAAGCAAATCGGTGTGAAATAAACAATGGAACATCCACGGCAGACAAACTTGCCTCGGAGCTCCCGACAAAAAAGGGATTGACGAGAAAACTCAACAGTACGACAATTTCCATGACCGATGGATATGAAAGTGAGAATCTGAATGTGCTACATTCATTCACGCTGCCACAAGACTGCAACAACGCAAATGAGACGAAAAGACAAATATGGAAATCAAGGCCTGAAAGAAATGCATCTCAAGGTTCTATTGTCAAAGAAAGCTCGGTAAATCGGAGTTTGGGTGAGGCATTTCCTACAATACAAAAAGGAAAAAGGAAGAGAGACTTGTCATTTCCCTCACTGACAAGGAACGGCAGTTTAAAGAGAAAAAAACGAATCGGCAGTCGGTAAGAATCAAACTCTTAATTTTAATGTGTTATATAATCAATTAATGTATGGTAAATACATCCGTGTTCTGCGTTTTCAGTAAGGTCAAGAATGAAAACTCTTCTCACGGGAATGCAGTTGTTACGAGTGCCATGAAGATAAGCCATGCAACGTCGCAGTCATCACCTACCAAATCTACCAAGCACATGAAGTCTGGAAGGCAGTCAAGTCGTGACGTCTCACCTCAAGGTAAGGATATAATTCTACACATGTTCACAACTCTCGAGAATGAACTGTGAGGAAGATATTATTGACAATGAATCAATTCAATTCGAGATTATTGATAAACTTAGCACATACTGTAAGAGAATTGAATGGAATTCGCTTTTCAGTACAGTATTATTGCAACAAATCGTGACTCAATCCTGACACTTCAGTCGCAACTCTCGATCCGTCACAGACCATAAACTTTTGAAGCTTCTGGAAAACATTATTTTGGAGTAACATGTATGAAAAGGTCAAAAAGCTGGTATGCTTATATTAAGATATTTGATTAATTCCAGCAATTTGTGCTGGTTGTAGATCTTAACTAGAATTTAAAACTAATTTACTAATTTCTGTAGGGTTGTTCTTGTCTGTAACAGTTATTCTCGTTATTAGGCCAATATAGAGCAAATAGAAGTGATTAAAACTTTTTTGTTTCTGACACGGCGGACTGTTAAAATGCTTTTCGTAATACTGTTCTGTTATGTAAATTTAACGCAATCAAAAGAAAGAAAACTCACTCTCAAGAACCGACTAAAATGACGTGAGAGAACTCCTATTCTTAAAAAAATGTTCTTCTTGATTTTTTCTTATCAGAAGATGATGGTAAGTATAGTATTGAAAGACGGATGGCCGATACAACTTGAATACCGTTTTGGTATTGCTCGTTCATCTTCAACCGGATCTGTTATCATGTTCTTTATTGGCCTAAAAACTAGTTTATAACTGTCGCTTAACAGCGGTTGTTAAGAGTGGATACACTATTATGACGTAAAATTATGAAACTGGAATGAGAATGTAGGCTCTTCCGCCGGAGTATGCCCGGGAGACTCCGCTTCGTAGGCATAGTTGCCAAGTGTTGGTCGTTACACTGCAAAAGGCATTTTGCCCTGAGGACGGTCGCAGCGCGACGACCGAAAGCAATAGTGCGGCTGCCTCCCGGGCTCCCAAACATCCACGGCAGTGTGTGTTGTGTTGTGTGGCAGAGGCGTGCAACCCTGTGTGGTCGCCGCTGTCCTTCCTCGCCAGCCGGACGCCGTCGTTGCAGGCGCGGCTGCGCGCCCGCCGGGCCCGCGCTCGCCGCCAGGACCGCGCGCTCGACCTCCTGTCGCCCGACAGGCGCGCCTTCCACCGCGCGGTGGAGCGCGCCAAGCGGCAGCTGGCCTCGCGCGCCCCGCCCCCGCACCCGCCCACGCCCACGCACCCGCCCCCCACGGCGCGCGCGCGGCTGGACCAGGTCACGCGCAGGTTGTGGAAGTTGGAGTAGAACTCACTGTTGTCACTCCGCTAAAATTCACATTGTTGACTAATGACAGCGATCACTTGTGGAACTCTTTTAACGTATTTATGCTTCAAACATTTTAAAATAAAAAGTATACATAAAATATTTGTTTCGAAATGTATTACTAATTCAGATAGGATGATTTTTTTTTCAACAAATATTTTCAAAATTTACATAAGTACCAATAAAGTGTTTGCATGTAGATTCTACTAAAAAATATTTAGGTACGTGTCTAATGACAGGGATCACTTGTGTATCAGTGTTCAGACAAAAAAGTGTTTGTTGGTATAGGATGTTTATTTTCAAATGAAAAAAGAAACACTATTTACGAAGAAAAGTACTATAATTTTGTGATAATTCAGTCGTGAGATGTAATCATGACACTGTAGTTCCGGAGTCAAATAACAGTTCTAAATATCTAAGATATTTACGATGTGAATTTTCGGTTTGTAATGCAGTATACAGTGAGTACGGTCAATGCATGTAGTACATTTTCTTAATATTTTTAAAATGTTTCTAAAAATTGAAATTTGTAATATTGACATGCTGTTGTTGTATATTGTAATGGATCATTTATTGTGTTCTGTGCCTCCAATTTCAAACATTATATTGAGTTTTAGTATTCCAGTATTTTATTGGTAAAGTTTGTGTTTGATTTACTATTTTTAAATTAAAGAATGATATTGCTCTTTATATTATGTGGAGCTATGCTGAAACTATAAATACCATTTTATCAATGTTTTTATTTTAAAAAGTTTAAAACATTTTCCTATAAAAAGACGTTTCTTAAAAATAGTATCATTGTTTAATTTTATTGCCAGAATTTTTGTGTTGGAAGTGTATTACATATAAATATAAGTTCGAATTAATATTTTTACTATAAAGTTTTGCCTTCTTTTCATTATTTATAACATGCAATGTAGAATTTGGTGAATATTGTATTCAATTTTTTTCATTTAAAGTTTTATTGAAACCATAATATTTTTGTGATTATAAGATTGAGAAAATATAGAAATACTTCGCAGACTTTCTTCAAAAAAGCAGTACTGCCTTACTTTTTTACCTTTCTAGAGTTTCTGATGTTAAATATCTATAGTATAAGTCAAGTTTAGATTAGATAAGAAGATGATTAAAAATGGCTTATATAGTTGAAATTGGCTAAATAATTGCTATTTATAACCAGTTGATTTTTCATGCATGTTTAATATATTTTGTAGTGTGATGAAACTTTTTAACTTTTTTATACATTTTGATGTATTCTTTGTCAATTTATTGTACTACCAGCGTTGCGTTCTCTTAATATTTTGTTAAAAATGGCAATCTAAAGTAGTCTAACAGGTACAATAATATCGCAGTAATAAGCAATTATGTGAATCATGCCTCATTTTATCTTGACCACATAAGAAGACATTGTAAAGGTCAATGGTAGATTAAATAAATATGTTTAAATCATATTGCTTCAGTCTGCTGTAATTAATATCCTATTTTGAAGTTAAGAACTGTGAAGAATTACGCTTGATTAGAGATGAATATGATGGTAATGTTTACATTTTTTCGCATTATCCACTGTGTTTTTGAAATCTAGATTGATAAGTAATTTACGATTTTGTGATTTATCTGAAAAAGAATGCTCGAGAAAATTTGCTGTGCACGGGATATTTAGACGAAGCGTGAACCAGGTGTAACATGCGTTTCCTACCATCAATTGCTTTGATTCTGCTATATTTAAGTTTGTTTGAACAGAATTGTATTGAAATATTTGGGCAATGAAGATTTTTGATCAGATTTATCATTAGTCAAACTAATAGGGAGACCCTGGGAGATGCCATGAAAATATCTATTTAATTTTATATTTTAAAAATTGAACATTAACCTTGCACAAACATATTTGCAGTTTTTAAGAAATTAATTTCATGGACAATACTTAATATACTTTTATGTACACAAGTGGTAGCCTTATAAAATGGATTCAAAATTATATTACCTACTCTCTTTACAAGATTGGAAATCGCACGTTTCTGCAAATATAACAACAAATAGAAGAAATTAATTTCAGTAAAATTAACTATTTAAATGTATCCATGTTTTGTAAAAGAAATTAAACGGCTTCACAAGTCGATTCTCTTATCTGATGTAAGATTTACGTCAGGCCTACCCAACGAACTAGATTAAGGTCATCGGAAAATGCTTGGCTCATCCCTGCGACCTCTTCCCTCTCTCCTCTCCTCTTCCACTCTCTTCTCTATTAGTTGCACGTACTTTTGAGTTAATTCATTTTTTAAAAAAATAATGTTCCAAATGTATACTTTAAACCTTTGTAAAGACTAATCATAATCCACAGAATTCTATGGCATGAGTGCCACTTTCATTAAAACCCTTGAATTTTCAAAAAGTAAAGGTTTATATGTCTTTCGAACCTTTGACTCTTTGATAATATTTATATTGTACTAATTTATTTTAAAGTTTAATGCATTTGCATTCGCAAAAGCTTTAAGGCGGGCCTGCCCAGCAAGTTTCAGACGAGCGTGGACTCCTGAGCTGGCTTGGCGCTCCGCTTCGAGCCGAAACGGGAGTTTCCGTAGGCAGGTGAGTGTAGGGTAGGCAGCCCTGGCAAGAGGGCAAGCGAGTGACCTTCAGAACGGTTTGAGGCGCGCGTCATTGTTTCAAGAACCCGATGACAAGTTCCCTGTGAAGGGAAGCTGCGAATTGAACGTTTTGGTAATTTGATAGTAGTCATTTTTTAAATTGTACATACTGATTAATGTTAATTTAAACAAAACGTGTAAACGAAAAATATACAAAGTTCATTAGTTATTCAAGCCTTGTTCATCTTTATAAAAATGTTTTAGTCGGGTAATTCAGGAAAAAAGTCACATAAAGTACAAAATAAATTTTCAATTGGTTTCTACCCTATCAACCATAAACATTTAAAACTATTTTAACGTATTTATGCTTCAAACTTTTTAAATTAAAATTTACATAAAATATTTGTTACGATATATATTACTAATTCAAATAGTAAGATTTTTTCTTCAACAAATATTTTCAAAATTTTTTCGTAAGTACCAATAAAATGTTTGCATGTAGATTCTACTAAAAAATATTTAGGTGCGTGACAGTCTTCAAAAGCGCCACTTCACTCTGTGATATGACTTTTACGACGTCCACAGCAAAATATTTGCAAGAAGTTCAATATCGCTAGTAATCTTAAAATGACTACAAATTGTGTTAGATGTAATTTAGATGAAATATTAATCAAATATATAAATAACTTCAAGTACCTACAATAGCATCACACTTCACCAAATTACCCAACATTTCTTTTCTGCACTCTCTGTATCCCCTTGTTTGCATATTTTTAGTTCAGGAAAAACAAGAGATGAAAATTCACGAATCAAATCACGCTTACCCAAAGACAAATTCAGACCACCCTAAAATATTATAAATTTAACTATCACATTGTAAGTTATTATCAATAATTTATACATTGTTAAAAATACTTTTGAACACAAAATAAAATAATTTAAAACCCCTGAAAAGCATGATTGCTGACCAGGAAGGAAGGAATTTAAAAAACACCATTATTCAAAGTTGACAAAGTTTCATTTATAAAAAATATCAATTTTCATTTTGATGAGTGTCATATAAGATATTGGCAAGTGGACACAATTAGGGAGTTAAGTGAAGAGAGCACTTTTGCAAGAGGTGGCTAAATGTTTGTGGAATGTAAGTTACAAAACATCCAAGATAAATTTACTAAGCCGTTACATGTAAGATGAGAAAGTATGTAGAATGTTGTAGCACTGGTAAGTTTTCATGTAATTTTGCTTCACTTATAGAATTTTCTTGAGGTCTCTTGTTTCTACACGTGATAACTTATCATTGAGGGCGGATATTAATGAAACGTCATTATTTTTTAGAACAATGCCTTTTAGTACAGACATTCATTTCACGTTATGCCAAAGAAAATGTTCCATTTTTTAGGACTTCTTTTTCATTTTTCTTCAATTTTTACTCTGTACATATATTTTTAAATAAACGCAACCAGACTCAAATTGAATATTATGTTCTCACATCCCATCTATCCTGGGGATTCCACGTAAATAGTGACTATTATTTAAAAAAAAAACAAGATACATTGGAATTAGTGAGTTAATTGTTCATTTTGATAGGTCTATTAACTATGGGTAAATGTTATTTGCTTAAAATCAAATTTTATGAAATTTCTAATAAATTTTTAGAGAGCTTTCGAATGAAATTCATAATCTTTTTGTTCATGTAAAAAATACATTGTAATATATTGCATAATGAATACAGCGTATTATTTTACAAAAAATTGGGTTTTATTAGTATTTCATTAGAAATTTAAAAGATAACTACTTTCTTTTTTTCTTTGGTTTGTTCTGAAGCACTAGCACCTTTCCTTGAACTTCAAATGTAACTGTGAATGTCGTTCGACATCTTAGTGCCTCCATCCGCCAATAGGTAGCAGTTTTCCACTGGATTCACTTGTGCCTGTCGCCAGTTTTGGTTAAGCAGCTCGGAACTGAAGTACTTATGCATCATTACCGCATTTGTTTTTGGAAACAAGCAATTATTTAGCAGTTCTGTGTATTCTTGTTTTGTGTCACTTGCGGAGGCCGCTCAAGCTTATCGTGATAAGTGTATTCCGCCAGTAGAAGGTTCGGCTATGCGGCGGAAGTTCTCCTGAGATCTTATCTGTGCAGCTGGTGAGTTCATTTTCATTGATATCAGTAACTTTTCTTATGTCGCTGTTTTATTTTTTGTTTTTAAAGTTATGAACACTTTATATTTATGGTTTTGTGAAAATTGTGTTATACTATTTTTTTCTTCAATATATCAGACTTAAAATTTTTGTTTCTGATTTGTTAGTGTTCTCTCGTGCAAAATTTCTTTAATGGTGCATTGTGGTTAGTATGTTTAGAATTGAATGTTATTACTTTTTGGTAGTTAACTCTTCAGTAGTGGCTCTGGTATACCGCGAATATATCATTTATAAGATATTTGATATGTTATATTAGATTGTTAGTATTGTGACATGTATGTATCATCTGAAGTTTCCGAACCTCAAAGATATTATCACGTTTGATTAATTAATTTCCTGAAATGAAATTACTAGAATCTGAGACGACGGGCACTTTGTACATGACATATTGGTGTGTCATACTGGTTGGTGTCCGATCTGCAATGAGTATCATGACAATTTCTTGCGAAATTAGAAAAAGGAGTAGCACGTGAATTTAAAGCAATTTAAAACATTTATAGGTGGAAAGACGTATAAAAAGTTAAAAACGAAATGGCATAAATTACTTAAAGTTCCAAAATGTTGAAAATCAGTAATCTTCCTAACCATGTGAACTGGGATGTTTAATATTTTAATCCGGAAACATGGCATTACATTTATCTGTAAACATCCAAATGAATATAAATACGATAACTGTAGTGGTTATGGTCAGTGCATGAATATGGAAGATTTTATGCTGTGTGCACTGTACACTGCCCCATCTCTTACGTTACAAAACTGGATGCAATGACTGCTTTAGGGGGATTCGAAGGAATTAGTTTTGTTTAGTTCCATTGTCATTGTAACCAAACTATTGTTGATTTGTTACACATTATGAAATGTATTTCGGAAACAATGGATTAAAATATATTTTTCTACTCCCATTGTATAATTCGGTCATTGGAGGGCTGCAACCCGTTGCATAATGATACCCATTTCGATACAGATTTCATTATGATACAGGTTCTTGACCAATTACAGAGAAGTTTACAAATCAAGTATTGACACTTCATTAATCATGGAGAATCGAGCTAGTAAATGTTTCGTTCGATTGTATGCATTAAAATTGCATTTGAGATAATATTACTCTGGTCAGTTTTAATTTCTTTTATTAGTAGTAATTTTTACGAGGAATGTTATTTAAAATAAACTGAATCGTAATTTCGCTTTGATCCTATTTGACTAGGGTAGTGGTAGTGGCAGAGGGAACATTTGACTGACGTTAAGATCAACACGCAAGTAATTTTGTGTTATACGTTGCTGCTGAGTGATTGCCTTTAAAAACCGGCCAATTCTTTAATTTAAAATATCTAGTGAATCAGAGGTTGAGTTGGTACTTCCAGAAAGAAGACCTCGGAATTATTGCAGCAACGTTTGTACAAACAGTGTATTTCGCGTTTGTACTCTCTCGCAGACGGACTGGAAAACCAAAGCCATCTGCGACAGGTAGGGTAGCTACCGCTACGTGGCCTTGGCTGAACCCTGAATGTCAACAGCCACGAAACGATCCCATATAGAAGTTTAACTTATCTAAGTTACCAGAAGTCGTAGAAAAAGTATCATATGAAACTCGATGTAATGGGTATTAATACACTCGTGTGAAGTTTACGGTACTCGCTCGTACCTCGCTCGTATTGTAACATCACACTCGTGTATTAATACCCATCATTACATCATCGTTTCATAATGTACTATTAATAATCAGAGTTTTAGAGAGAAAAAACTCGGTCCTTCTCCTTCATCGTTGTGAACGAGAGAGAATCGTGTGAACATTGACATGTGGGCGAAATGAGTCGTGTTTATAATCTGAAACTTGAAGGGAGTAGATATGCTTCGTCATGCACGTGAAAGATCATATCGTAAGGAGATTCCGCCCATCGACCTCACGATTGATGCAAAACATCCTTGAGTCTGACCACGTGATCAGTGAATGATAGTGAAGAACAAATGTCGGAGTATGGGGCATTCTGTTTCAAAGTTCAAATTAGAATGGCCAGTTTTAATTAATTTCAAAAAGCGTTTTGGCATAAAATATGTTAGAAATGATGTGTTAGGCAGGCTCTAGAATGATTTGTCATTCGCGTAGGTCGAAGTTAGTTACAAAAACTTGTAATTAACTTCCATTCTAGTAGTAAAGTATCAACTCGACTTAAAAGATTTTGAGGTTATAATATGAAGCAATTCCATTCGCGTGTACATGTAGTCAGCCAGTCGTTCGCCATGTTCTCTCGGAAGTGAATCTATCTTCATGTTTGGGACGATAAAGGAGAAGAGTCAACTTTCTTTAAGAATACAATATTGCGCATAAGGAAATGTGAGAATAACCAGTTGATGAATATTGGGTTAGGTGATAACAATTTTCAGAAATGTACAATTTGCAAAAGAATTAAAGTTTTTATTTCACAAACTATTTTAAAATCATTTACTCAATATATACCTACTCGATAACTCCATTGTGTTTCTTCATTAAGTTCCGCAAATTCACTTTCTGTTATGTTCTTTTAACCCTAAGAAACTCGTTGGCAACAATATGTTTAGGCATTAAATGAGCTGACCAATTGCGTTGCGCATTTTAAGGTAGTCATACACGTACAGGAAATTCTCAAGAAAAAAGCCACTGACATTTCCTTGGGGATTTTTTCTACAGAACATTTGCCAACACATGGAGGTATTTTTCTGAAAGAAATCCTCCAGGAAAATGATTTAAGGATTTTTCAAGGTCATACAGTAGTTCTGTTCTTTTTATTTCGATCATGATAATATTTAAAACCAACTTGCAACAAGTAAGGTTCATTCTAAAGCAATTGGAATTAATTGTGTTAAAAAGTCGCCAGACATGACTGACGAGATGAAATCCTCAAGAACGTCTGAGCATCAATTACACACTTGATCGAGAGATCGGGTAAATCCGACCTCAAGGCCAAAAAACGAATTGAATTTGGTTTGGGAATTTTCTATCTCTCGCCTTCGTCACACACGATGGGAAATACCTCAAGGCTTTGACTTTTGGAGTCAAGCCGTGAGGAAATTCCGCTCGTGTACGAGGCCCTTTATATTAAACGAAGAACCCGAAGGCCGGAGCCTCGTCACCAACTTGGACACACGTAGCGAAGCGTCAACTGCGACCTAAAAGTATTCCAGGTTATAAGGTTGATTTTTATTCGCAGGTTCGCTTCGTTCTCACTCAATGTTTCGCTATGGGAAGTCGATTGCTTCACTTGGGACACGTTAGAATAAAAGAACCCCATATGTTCGTTGGTTGTTCGTTAATCGGTTGAACCTCTTAAGCTACAATAAACAGAAATAAGTAGCTATAATTATTAAATTACCTATATTTTTAGATTATATTTTCTACACTATACATTGTTTAACTGATCCTATGAAGCCATAATATGTACATTTAGTAAAAATTATCATATAAGATACTAAAAATAGGTTTACATACGAATATACTATATAGTTTAAATTTAAAATATCATAATACGTTATACCTCATACACTTGATGGATGCGAACGAAAAGGTCACATCCGATATTGAAAATTTATAGTTTTGCTTGGAGGGCTTTCCGAGGGGACGATCATTTTGTGGAAGGGCGAACGGGCTGTGCCGGGGAAGTGGAGGCCCGCCTGGCACCACGCGGCTTCTCTGGAGGGCGCAGCGGCGGGGACCCCGTCGGGCGCGCCCGCGCTCTCCACCACTCGGAAGGAGAAGGCGGCTGGGGGCGCCACTTCGCCCACCGTCGACGCGCCACGCCCTTCCACCTGCGGGCGGACAGGCGGAATGGCAGAATTCTTCGAAACCAAACACGACCCAAACAATTCTTTTGTACATTTTTAAGTTTTATTCATTTCGGATGTTTATGGAATCAGTCAACAGTATTACAGTAGCACGATCGTGACAGTGGCGTAACGTAGGTGTCAGCCACCCGGGGCGGAGGAAAATTTTGCCGCGCCCTGAATTAGGTATTTCAATTTAAAATACTAAAATATACAGTAATACTTTTCGGCAAGAACAATAATCATTTTTATGTATTGCACAGGCTACAAATAAAAAGGCATGTATGGGTGTTTTACAATATAAAAAACACATTTATTACCAAAATTCTGACACTATGCCACTTATATTGATTTAACATGTATAGAACTTATGATTATACCTTGACGATCGGCGAGATTAAATAGCGAATTGAATATAAACACAAATGGCCTTTCAATTAGAACTAGAAAGATATTGTTATTATTTATAATTTTATTGAAAAATAATATAATTGTTAGAACTAAAAACAATACTTCTGTCTTTTACTAAAACTTTATTAGTCTACTTTTTTTAAAGAGGAAAGTCTCTTTTTCTATTATTACTGTTTGTAGGATCACATACCTCTTGCTCAATAGACAAGATAGCACATTAATTAGCCTTAAAGTACTCATTGTTGATCTTAAATAATTTTTCATCAATTTCTATTTTGAAAAACTCCTCTCACAGCTGACATTACTTACGGGAATTGTGAAGAATATTCGGAGCCGGAATATAATCTACTTTACTGAAATTTATTTGTTTTGATTTATTAATAAATTAAAGCTTGAACAACGTAGCTGATAGTCCAACATACACTTACATAAATAAAAAACGTAACTATTTTTATATACATCCCTTGAATTAAGTGCTTACCAACTTTGGCAAAAAATGTTGCAACAATACAACGAAATCGCTCCAGTAAGCTCTCCTTTAGACTTTCAAATCGTAGTAACTTTTAAACTAGCCAACAGAACACTGTTTACTTCCAACATATTATACATATGATTATGTACTATTTGTTGATACAGTACTTGAATGAAGTGCTCGTCAACTTTAGCAAAATCTGTTGCAACAAATCAACTGCTCAAGTGCGCATTTTCTCATGGCATTTAGCGTCTAATAAAATTTACACTAGCCAGCAAAACACATTTTAATTTTAACATTATTCATATGATTACGTACTATTTGTTGATATAGCTCCGGTGAAAGTATGTAATCATACGCATAATATGTTAAAGGGCAACCGCGTTCTGCTCGCTAGTTTCCTAATTAATGAGAGTTGAAATCTGCCGAACTTCGGTCTTAAAGGTTTGGATGTTATTGTTGGAACATTTACAGCTGAAGTTGACGGCCACTTAATTCAAGGGCAATATCAACGAAGAATTGAATTAAAAGTATCTTGATTTTGTAATTGTGTTTACTTAAGAGTGATAGAAAATCATGAACTTTCTACGTTCAAGTTAGAAGGTTTAACAGACAAATATTCTTGTATTTAAAAACCGCTGTTCGTCCGTAAGCCAGAATTGTTAACTTATGGAGACTTGTTAATTTTTTCACATTATTGCTAAATACAATAAATAACTGAATTATTTAATAACCCACTACAAAACGAAAATAAGGAAAGAATTCGCCATTCAGACACATTCTTGACATTTAGCATAGATGTTTATATAAGGGAGAATTTGGCCAGAAAATAAGTATCAAATCATAATAAAAAGTGAAGAATGTAAACATAATACTAATCTTGCTTATTTGATAGAAAAAATCTAGCAAACATATTTGGTTTGAAGCCACTATTCACCGCCTCGCGCTGCTTCATCTTGCGTTTGTACACCCCTTCCTGGATTTGGTGGGGAAATGCGTGCGGAGTCAGGGGAAGTTGCACGTGCCCGTAGGAGCACCGGGCTCCCCAAGCGGGCAAGTAGCTCGTGCGGTGCGGGGTGACGCACCTGATCTAGGGACTCCACTGGCAAGATGAAAAGTCGTATTTATGAAGCTCTGCTTGCAGAGCTCTTGCCGGCCATCTGGAGGCTCGCTAGGTGGACAAGGGGCGTCTGGAATTGGCTGGGGGCCGTTCATAAATCGCAAAACCGAACACTGGCAGGCCCCTGGCTGAGGTTTATAAATACGGCCCGAAGACGCTGTGAGCGCGCTCACCTGGTGCGCGGCGCCCGGGGCGCGGCGATCGCCCAGATGGCAGTGTCCTCGCGGGGGCGAGGGCGCGGGGGCGGGGGCGGGGCCACTGGCAGCCGGAGACGGGGGCCCCGGGGCGGGGTGGCGGCGGCGGGCGCGGGCGGCAGGCCGCGACTGCGCCGGGAAAGGAATGAAAAGGTGACAGATGAACACCGAGTGATAATCGTTTTCGAAATGAATGTAAAGTTCGTTGATGAGTGTGAAGTCAGAAGGGCTTGGAATCACATAGTCATAAATCCCGGCAAGGAAAAATTTGAAACATTGCTGTCTGTATTAATTTGGAAGACCAACGCAGACGAGTTTATTATTTTATGTAGTAAGGAGTGTGTTGCAGACATTTGGCCTTGTCACTCTGTTTCATTCTGTAATGGCATGAACAATTTGCTTCCGAGCCCTTCATTTGATGTAAAGTGTAAATTGTGTACAATTTTCTTCCAAACAAATTAATCTACCATTACTCCTTGCTATATTCTATAGAACTTAATTCATCATTTTCAGTTTTTGTTAAGAAAAAATAAGATACATGTATGCAATTTTTAGATAAGCTTCACATTATTGAGAACATTTTGATATAGGCTCTACGCTCTGTATTCAATGAATTAGATTTGAAATTGTGACCGTGTTATAGTTTCTTGAGGATAGATAACGTGACATCTGTCCTTAATTTAATCATTTATTTTCTGAGATAGGATACTAACAATTGTCAATTTAACATAAAGTGAGATCCCTCCCCCAGCCCCGCAATGAAATCATATACTTTGTTGTAAGTATTGGACACAAAATGTAACATTGCATTGTTTTAATTATACTTTCAATTACGCAAAAACTCATTGCAGTGCAATATGTGGAAATGTTGGATCTATGATTATAGTGATTGATTTTCTACGATGCAAATACTGTATTCATATCATTCAGAAGACAATTGAGAGTAACCTGGTCACAATTTCATGCCTCATTTTTACTGCTATCAGGAAAGGAAACCAAATTAAAAAAGACGCATATAAAAACATTTTTAAATTGACAGTTGTTTGAAGAAAGTAACTGAATGTATCATGCATTAGGAATATACACAAATTTGCCCAGAACTCTTGCTACCATTATCTCTTGGTGAGTGTCAACTGCCGGGGGTTTGGGGAGTAGTTTCCGGTACGTTGATTTGCCCGTTGTGCACACATAATTTCCCTGAAAAGAGAGGAGTTAACGTATTTAAATGGAGATAAAAACACAAATAATAAGAAAATGGCTTGATTGTAAGTGGATGAATAGGAACACTTAACATAGTTGTACCTGGTTACAAAATAGAATTACAAAACAAACATTACTGTTTACAAAAACATTAACTAAGACCGCATAATCTATCTCACATGCTACCAAAACACACTTCTATAGACATAATAATACACACCTTGGATTGGCTTACATAACATTAAACCTCCTTAAATCAAACAAACAATAAGAGTTTATCTTGTGCAGCACCCGATTTACGTAAAAGCCAACTCAACACGTAATCATTGTTCATCATTAAAGGTCAATGACCGACGTACGTGGACAGTTGTTTCCGGATTCATGTTAGGGCAGAGAGGCATCGACTGGGGGTCGCTATTGAATGTGCTTGGTGGCCCTGGGGCGGATGCCGGCGTTTGCGTTAGTAAAATCGAGCGTCCGGTCACGGTCACGTGGTTGGAGTGCGGCGGTTGATATGCTCGTACTTCAGCCGTAGGCCCATAGTTTGGCTGAAACAGATGAGGTGTATTAAGCACTTACCTTTTGTTATTCAGTATTGTAAATAATAATAATAATAATAATAATAATAATAATAATAATAATAATAATAATAATAATAATAATAGTTTCAAACACATGCTCCAAGAAGTAAGAACACTCGCCAAAAAAGGTGACGTCTGAGCATTGTGTACAATACTGAACAACCTACAAATTGAAACTGATCACACAATAGCGGCAAACAAACAGGATATTGTTATCCGGGATTTGGAGAAAAAACGTGTCTATTTGTACATGAGGCTGAATTTTTTCTCCGTTTCCGTATTGTAAAAGTTGAAGTTTCTATGATATTCCAAGTCTAATAATGATAAAATGGAGTATAATTCGTCTCATTTTCGGTACATTTAGGAGTTCTAGGGAGAAGTAAATTCAAGGCGTTCTAACGTTGATTGAAGCTCAATTTATTACGATAATTTAATACTTATATGTTATTAAAATTCAGTTAGTTTTAGATCAATAAACTTTTTGTTATTTTCTAAAGATGTACGTTTTCTCTGAAAATCCTTTCCCCAAAAGAGAATTAATAGGTAAACATTTTCATTTTATTTTAGTCAGTGTACTATTCGAACTATAAGAAGTTTGATTTTGGGTAGTTCGAAGTATAAAAAATGAAGAAATTCTTATTTAAATGTCACTTTTGTATATCTAAAATCTCATATTTTGTAATCACCTACAAAACTTATTGAATTTTAATATTTTTAAGATTAAAATAACACTCATTATGATTCGACCCGCCAGTAAAATTGGATGTTTTGTACATTGTTAAAAAATAAGAGGGGAAAATCATAAACGTCTTAGAAATTCATTATCTGCAAATGTTTTGATTTGCTAGATTAATTTTTTATTATTGAATTTTATATATTTTTGTTGTCAAATACTCAAACGCTAGATATCGCCATTATTCATAATTCAACTATTTATAATAGAAGAGAGAGATTAAAAATTTCTGGTGCTCCACGAGACGTGAGAAAATTATATTCTGGCTGTTACATACCTCATATACTGTTTTCACTGTTCTGAATATTAATAAAATAAAATGTGTTTGAAATTTTCTTTTTTAAATTTGTGATACGTGTTCATTTCCTGTCAGAATTAATTTCCCATCGTCTCTTAATATCTATCACCTACAAGGATTATCGCTAAGTTGACGATTTTGCATTACTATGACGTGAACCACACGGAAACATTTAAAGTACACAATTCGAAGGTCTCGTTAAACGCTAACGTTTAATGTATGGATTCAGAATAATACACTGAGAGATACATGCATGTGGACAAAGAAAACCTAATAAGGAACTAATCGCTCGTAACAAATTTATTTATTTATTTATTCAAAAATAAAATGTAAATAATGTAGAAGTCT
Organism: Teleogryllus occipitalis; assembly: GCA_011170035.1. Lineage (NCBI taxonomy): Eukaryota > Metazoa > Arthropoda > Insecta > Orthoptera > Gryllidae > Teleogryllus > Teleogryllus occipitalis. The sequence continues at coordinate 351,742 of BLKR01000280.1, forward strand.
AGTGTAATCACATCTAGACCGAATGATTCAATAGGTTTGATCAACATACTGCAGGGTGAGACAAGGGGTATTTTTAAACCCTCATATGGATGGCAGCGTGTGGTGAATTAATTGGGAATCCACTTCGAATCATTGACTATGATATAGTATACATACGCGTATGTTTTGTGTCTGACCTATTCTGGTTTTAGAAAATCAAAATTTAGATTAATTCAAAATGAATATATTTCGAATTTTATCGAATTGGTCTTAGAGTACGAATTGATAATACGCGCCAATTGCATTAAGTGCAACTTACATTGGCATCTGCGGACAAGGTGGAACTATGGCCGGATGACGATGCTCCCAACTTTTGGCCAGTTTGGGCAGTCACAGGTGTGAAGTCGCTGCAATAGACACGGGGCGGCGGTGGCGGGGTGTAGCGCACGGCGGGTGCCACGGCCTGGGCCTGGGCCTGGGCCTGGGCCTGGGCCTGGGCCTGGGCCTGGGCCTGGGCCTGGGCCTGGGCCTGGGCTTGGGCTTGGGCTTGGGCTTGGGCCTGGGCCTGGGCCTTCAATCTCCCTGTGGCCGACGTCCCTTTGAGCAGCGAACTCTGCTCCGGTGGTCCTTCTGCCGTGTACGGACAACTGTTCTAAAATCGAGTGAGAATACGAGGGTTGGAGTTGAATTCATGGCTACTATTTTTTATTTCTAAAATAAATATTACCGGTTCGCATAATTTCATTTGTATCGTGAAAGAAATGCTGCCGTAGGATGTGTTCACATCAGTAGAGATAAGTGTCTCTATTAGGACAGAGCAAAGTGAAATCAGTTGTCCGACTACCGCTTACGAGATGAATGTATTATGTTTCAAGCGGCTGATCGCAGCCGTTCTCCATGGGAGAAATGCCCGAAAACGTATCGGGAAATGGGTAGACGCTCTTGGGAACAATGCCCTTCCATACCGGACAGTAGCGAAATGGGCAGGAGGGTTTCTGCGAGGACGCGTAGCAATCAGCAGCGCACGTGACGACGGATGAGTGTGCGGACCCATGTGGCACGTGCCTAATTGGGCCTTTAGAACGGGTGTGTACTGTGAACTCGTAAATGCTAAAATGCTTTGGAACACGAAGCCAGCACTGTCATTTCAAATACCTAAATGAATATGAGAACATTTTTGGCTGGTGTCGCTAAATGTCCATTATACTTAGTTTACACTTTGTCCTTTCATGCGTATATTTCACATTTTTCACATGCGCTCGTATTCTCACAAAAAATCGTTTTCATGACTTATGCCCCAACCCCCGCGTGGGTTACGGGTCCCCGTATTTAAAGTAGACTTGGCTGTACGCGTATCTCGAAGTCATGGCTAAATAGCAAAACAAACAAAACACAAATTTTAATTATGGGGGAACTTTACTTGAAGCTTATATGACATTTAAAATTGCGTGGAAAAGATTTGCAATTCTAACTTTCTCACATACTACTCACGTAGGATAGTGAAAATATTGTATAGCTGTAGCTAAAAACGGCGATGTTTGAAAGACAACCTCGTATTGTAAGGCCCTTGTCCAGAAAGGGAGTAAATCTCGTTCCAATATGTAGTAAATTACTTTCTCTAACACGTTATGATGTCGGGAACAACGTTTTGTAGGTCCTTTCTATTTTTGGAAAATAGATTATTTGATTGAATATTCTCCGTACCTCTGCGCTTTTCAATTAATATCGACCACAGATATGCTTTACCGTATTTTAAAATAATCCAATATGATTGTCGTCGAATGACAAGAGTGTATTCCTAAATAAAGAAGTGGTCTTTCCGCGAACATAAACTGAAGTGTGATATCAGAGGCGGTGCGGAGGGTGTCGAGGAAGCGAGGAGGGAGAGATCCCCTGCGCGGAGGAAGCAGCAAAATAAGCAGCTGAGGGAGGGCGCTCGTCCCCTTTATGTTCCTCTCGCTTTCCACTGCATACTGGTATAGTTCATTTCCGCCTTTTGTACCTTGAGTTTATTTAAACGGTTATTCTCCAGGTCATTGTGGTCGATGCTGCTTTGCTTTATTTTTGAGCGTGTTTTTAGAATAGCGGACGACCTAGTTGCATTGTGTTTTTGTTGACGACCTGCCATGTAAATTTGGACACGCGAGTAAAAATTGTACTTGAATTTTGTATTCGACTAGTTGTTTTACACATATTAAATATTTCTACTTCAATTGCATGTTATTTGAATATATTTTCGAATAGTTTCTGGAATTCTTCTTTGTGCAAGTGAGATTAAATTTCGATTGTGTGGAATTAAATTTTAAAAATTAACGTTCATTGTTTTGTGTTTTTCAGTTCAACAACGGAGTGCTCTTGGTAGTTAAAATTTCTATATTTAAACGCATTTCTATATTTAAACTCTGTTTAAAATCCTACCTGACATGCTGGTACAAAAACGGCATGCCTCTTGGGAGGACTACACCCAGACGTTGGCGGTGACGTCACCTGAACTCGGATGACGCGTCTTTTCCCCTGGTCGAAATCCGTTCCGCATTGAGATACACGGGACGTGTCTTTTAGAGTATTGTGCGTAGTCTCAGTAGAAATATTTACGTAATTGGCACACAAGCCGGCTGAGTGACTGGTTTTCAATTGTAGACTCACACCTTGGCAAGTATCAGTGTTCAAATTAGCTTTGCTCCCGTGTGATTCTTGACTTGTGGATTGACAGGTGTAATTTTGATATTCATTCGGGGCGAATGGCAAGGGTTTTGGCTGAGAGTGGGTCCTCACTCCAGAAACAAAGGTGTGGAAAGTCGGCGGTTTGGCTCCTCGGTCATTAAACTGACTGGTGGAAGGTGCCGACGGAGCTGTAAAGGAAGTTTTGCTGTTGCTTGTGCTGGGAATAGTATTAGGAATCACTTTGCTGCCGTGTAATTCGTGATCTGCGGATTGGCAGTTGTAACTTAGAACTTCATTGGACAGCAAAGAGGAATTTTTTGGCGGAGTGTTTGTTATTCCTCCAGTAAAGAAGGGTTTTAAAATCGGCGGCTTGGCTCCTTGGTCATTAAACTGACTGATGGCAAATGTTGCCGTTGTCAAGGGAGTTTTCTTGTTGTTTGGGCTTGGAATATTTTTCGGAATTTCTTTGCTACCGTATGATTCTTGAGTTGTAGATTGACAGGGGTAAATTTGAGCTTCATTGGGTACTAAAGGGGAATTTTTTGACATTGTGTTGGTCTTCCTTCCACAGTTGGTTTGGAAAGTAGGTGGCTTGAACCCTTGATCACCAAACTCACTGATGATGGCAGGTGACTTCGGTGTAGTCAAGGAAGTTTTCTTGTTGCTTGTGCTTGAAATAGCATTCTGAATCGCGTTGGCATCACGTGGTTTTTGAGTTGCGTCTTGACAGGATCGAGATTCATTGGGCGCAAGTGGCAAGTTTTTGGGCGGAGTGTTGGTCCTCCATCCAGCGATGCTATGGAAAGTTGGAGGCTTGACTTCTTGTTCATTAAACTGACTGGCGATGGCAGGTGCCGTCGGCATTGTCAAGGGAGTTTTGTCGTTGCTTTTGTTGGGAATAGTATTGGTAATCGCTTTGCTACCGTGTGATTCTTGACCTGTAGACTGGCTGGTGTGACTTTGAGCTTCATTGGGAACCAAGAGGGAATTTTTTGGTGGATTATTGGTCTTCTCCACACAGTTGATGGTTTGGAAAGTCTGCGGCTTATGTCTTTGTTCTCCAAACTGACTGGTGATGGCAGGTGGCGTTGGGATAGGTAAGGAAGTTTTCTTGTCGCTTGTGCTTGAAATAGTTTTTGACATCGCCTTGATGTCACGTTGTTCTTGAGTTGTGAATTTACAGGTGTAACTTTGAGATTCATGGGGAGAAAATGACAGGTTTTTGGGTGAAGTGTTGGCTCTCCCTCCTGCGATGAAACTTTGGTAAGTCGGCGGATTGGCTCCTTGTTCATCAAATTGACCGATGTTGACAGGCACCGTCGTCGTCAAATGAGTTTTCTTGCTGCTTACGCTTGAAATAGTATTCCGAATGGCCTTGCTGCTATGTGGTTCTTGAGTTGTTGATTGACAGATGTAACTCTGTGGCTCATTGGGAGCAAAAGGAGAATTTTTTCGTGAAGTGTCGGACTTCACTCCAGTAACGAATGTTTGATAAGTCGGTGGCATTGATCCTTGTTCACCAAATTGACAGATGATTGCAGGCGTAATTGGGATTGACAATGGAGTTTTCTTGTTGCTTATGTTTGAAACAGTATTCGTAATTGTCTTGCTGCCATGCGATCCTTGAGCTGTGGACTGACAGTTGTAATTTTGAGGTTCACTGAGAGTAAAAGGCGAATTGTTTTGTAAAGTATCGGTTTTCGCTTCAGCAATAAATGTTTGGAAGGTCGGTGGCTTTGTTCCTTGTTCACCAAATTCACCGATGATTGCAGACGCCGTCGGGGCTGTCGAAAGAGATTTCTTGTTGCTTGTGCTTGAATTAGTGTTTGATGCAAGCGAACATGAGGAAGGTTGTTCTCCATCTGCGCCGAAGACGGAGTTCACTGTATACATTCCAGATGCAGCTTGTAAATTGAACTTGTAATAAGGCATATTATATGGAGGGATGAAGCTATGGGACACAGAATTTGTCTTGTTTCTTCCTGTAGAAGTTTCCGAGTTTTCGGACCTTGATTTTGAATAAATTCTCTCGGGACTTGGAGCAGCATGTGTGCCGCATGCAACGTACGTGTCGAGAGTGTTGGAAATAGCATCTCGAATGTGTGAGACCGAGTTATAGCCTGACTTGATCGTGCTGGTGGAAGAGTGAGCACTTGGAATGTTCGATCCTGCTTGTACGTCGAAAGTGCTTGACAGAGACTTCATTACGGGTATGCTCGACTCAGTCGTTGTATCTAAGTTGTTCGATCGAGTCGGTGTGCCGAACGTGCTCGACCCAGTCGGTGTGGCAAATGTGCTTCTCACAGACTGTGCGCCACTCGTGCTCGACGCAGACTGTGTGCTGAACGTGCTTGATGCAGACTGTCTGCTGAATGTGCCCGACGCAGACTGTGTGACTAACGTGCTCCAGTCGGTCTGTGTGCCGAACGTGCTCGATCCAGTCTGTGCGCCAAATGTGCTCGACCCAGTTTGTGTGCTGGTTGTGGTTGTCCGAACGTGAGTGCAGAACGTGCTCGATTCAGTCTGAGTGCCGAATGTGTTCGATCCCGCTTGTGGAAGAAGCGTACTTGAGCCAGCTTGCACGCCCAGAGTCCTCGATCCGCCAGTCAAGGCAAACGTGCTCGCGTCAGTCTGCACGCCGAGCGAACGGGAAGCTTGGATGCCGAACGCGATCGCCCCAGCTTGCACGCCGCAACTGACCGTCACAGGATTGTCAACGACCATGCTGGAAGCAGCCGTGTCCAGCGTGCTGGAATCAGGTTGCACGGCCAGCGTGCTCGTCCCAGCGCGTGGCCCCGGCCCGTGCACCCGCTCGTGCCTGCGCAGGTAGGCGAGCTGCGCGAAGGCGGCGCAGCAGTGCGCGCAGCGGTGCGGGCGGTCGGCGCGCGGGGCGTCGTCGGGCGCGGCGTGCGCGCGCGCGTGCTGGCGCAGGTGCGCGGCGTGCGTGAAGGCGGCGCCGCAGCGCTCGCACAGGAACGGGCGCTCGCCCGTGTGCACGCGCGCGTGTGCGCGCAGCGTGTCGGAGCGCGCGAAGGTGGCGCCGCACGCCGGGCACGCGTGCGGGCGGCGCGGGGCGTGCGCCGCGGTGCGGTGCGCGCGCAGGGCGGCCGACGTGGCGAAGGCGGCGCCGCACGCCTTGCACTGCCACGCGCGCCCGCCCGCGCCCGCGCCCGCGCCCCCGCCGTCCGGCGCGCCGTCGTACGCGATGAGCTTGTCCCCGCACAGCAGCCGCCAGTAGAGCACCTCCTCCGTGCGGCTGCGCTCCGCCGGGTCCCCCTGCGCCATCAGCGTCTGCATGTGGATGAGGCTCCTCTTGCGCCGCCGCTTCACCGCCTTGCACGCCTCCACCGTCTTGAGGTTGAGCGCGTGCGCGAAGTCTGCCTTACTCACGGGGGAGTGGTCCTCCCACTCGCATCCCACCGGGATGACCTGCGCGTTGCTTTGACTTTCTGTCGGAACTGTAGCCGCGTAATGGCCTATCGAGTCAGGACGATTCATTCCTCCAAATGGTACGTTGGTGTATGCGGTGACGGCGCAATCCATGTCGGGATGAAATGTCTGGAAACGTCTCTTGAGGGTCAAGGAGCAGGCACTGTCTTGAAGCTGTACGAGTGTTAGCTCGCCCAGGGGCGACTCCCCGTTGCGATAGTTTCGATGGTACTCTCGATGATGGCATCGACAAATCGATGTGATAAATGTAGTAAAATCACGTGAATTTACAATTTGTTTGTAATGAAATATTATTTATAGGGTAGCAAGGTTATCAACTCACATTTCGTGCATTGTTTGTTAATAAGGTTGTATTATATTTTGTACTGCTTTTCAGTACCTTAAAATATAGCAGCAAAATCATTGGAGAATATTGTATTATACAAGAGGTACACCGCAGTTGTCATTTTTTTGTTTTGCTCTACTTTCATCTGTTTAATTCTTGAGCGATCATTTCTTGTTTGAGTCCTGTGAACATTGCTTTGTGAATTTTAATTATATCGTGAGAACTGACAATATTTCCTATAGTATGCTCAATATGAGTAGCCTAGGGTTGAATTTGTAAGGAAGTGTTGAATAGTACCGCTTCGCACAAACATGAAAAACATTGAAAATTCGTCCGTATTGAATTTGCTGTGAATGCTTGTCATGGTACCAATGTAGGCAACGCCTTTGTGCTTCTGACGCATGCGTATTACTGGTTGCAGACTCAGGCAGCTCAGGCGTTTTCTCGCCTGTGTTTATTGCAAGCCTCTCGTGAGGTCGATGATATCGTTGGCTCGGGAATCTAAATGGAAATATGGAGGTAAATTGTAACCCTATTTATTAATAGAAAATATGTTATGGTTTAGGTTTTGGAAATGGGTATTTGAGGTAACTTGACATTCATTATGTTGCTAAAGGTTAATGAAGGCAGTTTAATCGTATTTTGAAATGAGTTTCTAACTCATTGGCAGCAATTTTCTTTGCTTTAAAAAAGCTAGCGTAAATACATTTGTGTTAAATATTTCCAAGACACGTTAAATAAACCTTTTGTATAGTTTGCTCTCTCGTCGTTTTAGCTCAATAAATGCAATAAAGGTGAAAGAAATAAGCGGAGGGACTCAGAAACTTCGTTTGATAATTTTTATTACCGAATCATTGTTTTATTTGTAATCATGCTACAACGGGAGTATACATTATTTTCAGAGTATTATTTTTCAAGTACCTATATTCGCTGTGAACAAAAACAGCTTACTTAATGCTTAAATATCAGGCAGCTATTTTGGCTTACACCAAAATTTAATTAATAATATTCAGGACATTTCATTCAAGTGAATTGTCCCATAATCATGTAATGTAAATGGCTTCGTAATTCTTAAAAAATCTTAAGACGAATATTGCGAATTAAGGAATATACACTCTTAAAATAGTTTCCCTGTCATGTTCATAAAACATGCACATGAACAAGTGTTGCCAGTTCGTAAAGGCGCGATGTGAAGTCAGTGACGGCTTCTCACGTATTGAACGCTTTTCTAGTTGAAAGAGGGAATTGCCGTCATGAAGGATGGTCTCCAGAGTGTAGTTCTAAGTTTCCTGATGATAGAGACGAAAATTTGTGGCAAAAATAAAAGATGTTCTCGGTAGTAAAACCTGAAAAAGAGCAAAAGAATGCAGGATGGAATTTTTTTAGAATGTAACTTGTGTCAAAGTAAGAAGTACTGTGGCCATTTGTATATTTTTTTGAAGAATGGAAACAGTAAGTGAGCCGTGAAATGTGTTTACTCGTATACAAGAGTTAAAGTTATAAAGTGTATGCTACGCTGCTGTGATTTATTCAAATGCTGCTATTTATTCAAATATTAAATGTTTTCATAGTTAAGAGCAATTAAGTTTGGAGTTAACATGTCTTTATTCGCTTGCAGAATTGGTCTCAAGTACAATATCGATTGCCTAAGGAACATTTTAACTTTTATCTCGTTCGTTGTTATTAAATCTGTGAAGATATACCTATGCTGTTTACTTGAACATACAAAGTTGTATCCTTTTGCAGTAATTGAGTAACCCGCATCCGATTCTAACTCACGGTTAAACACTTGCAGCCCACCTCTTGAGATCAGTAAGATGACATTCGACGCGACTCGGTCATTAAGAGGAAACAGGTCATATCTTTATTTGGCATTTTCGGGTTTGTAGGCCGTGGTCTAACGGAGACTTGTCCAAACGTTTCGCCTGCAGTCAACGCGGTGCTGCCAGGCAGAGCACTTTGCCCCCGCCAGCAACGCCCCTGAGGATGCCTGCCACAGTTTAGGCGAAACGTATGGACAAGTCTACCTTAGACCACGGCCTACAAACCCGGAAACGTCAAATAATGTAAAAACCGGCCGTGAAAGCCGACATTGTATGTTAGGTCGTATCTTTGCTGATTCTTCAGGAAATTCTAAGAAATTTCTCTAAAAAATGTTCTTTGTCGTTTAAGTAATTAAAACGCGTTTTGGGTGACTTATGGCATCTACAGAAGAGATCATTAACTCATTCGGTTCCTCACGAGAAGGCAAATGTATTGGAGCAATTTTCATCTGGTTTCTTCTTGTATATTCTGATGGAATTCTGAAAAAAGGTGTTTATGGTGGTTTTAATGCACATACGAGTGTATTTGGTGAAACGAGGTGAACAAATATACTCCCTTTCGACATTTATATGAAACTTTAGAAGTGCACCGACCTAAGTTAAAATGTCTTGTTAAGAAACGAACGTAAACTTTTAATGGCTGTTAACTCGAAAAACTGATGCACCATCGGTAACGGTTGTTAACTAGTGGGATTTAGCTAACGAACGTTAAAATTGTGCTTCCCATTACTGAACGCACTTTCTTACGAACTCGATTGTCGGTTATAGATGTTCTTTGATCTTCCTCGCGTGAATTTAAACAGGATCAGATTGTCTTGCAAAACATTGTAGCCACGCGACCTACGCGGAGAACGCTCAAGTTGTGCTTGTATTTGTTTTAAGAAGACGATGGAGCCTCCGAAAAAGAGACAGAGATCTGCAAATTTCTCTAAATATGAAATTAATATTTTATTAGAGCTGGTGGAGAAATACCACAGCATTGTGGAAAATAGAAGAACGGATGGAGTCTCCGTCCAACAGAAAAATGCAGCATGGGCGGAAATCGAGAAAGAATTTTATAAGGCACCAGGTAATTTTTTATTTACATGCACTCTATGAATATTATTGTAAATTGAATATCGAATAATTGTTTCAATAAGCATGTTTATGCAATTTCAAAATAATTGCAACTTAACCTAAACAGCATGTGGTCATATTACAATATTTGTGTATCGATGTTAGATACTATTTACGTAATATATTTCTATTATTGTATGTATTTCATGCCCGTACTTTGATGTTGCAGGGGTTACAAAGAGAGAAGAAGGAAAGCTAAAAACTGCTTATGAGAATTCTAAAAGGAAGGCACTTCAGAAGAAAGCCGATGCACGTGTAGAAACCATGAGAACTGGAGGAGGGCCCTGTCCACAAAATATAATAGGTGAAATTGACGAGAGGGTTTTGGGGATTCTTGGGCCACGTGCATCTTCCGAGTTTAATGCATTTGACTCTGATGCCCAATTTCATGGGGATACGGTTTCATCTCATGAATCTATAGAACTGGAGTTACAATTTAGTGATTCAGAACCACCAATTGCTGCAACAGGTGCAGCTCCAGTTTTGGTGCCTGTTGCAGGTCCCAGTTCGGCAATAGATGAACTGGGATCTGTGCTAATCGGTGGTGGTGGTAGTAGTGCAAGTGCAAGTGCAAGTGCAAGTGCAAGTGCCAGTGGCAGTGGCTCTGCTTCAGCATTGGTAGCAACTCCAAAACCATGGCATCGTAGGCGGCTTCCTACATACCAACCTAAAACAAGCCCGATTGATTCAGCTTGCAATAAAAGGGTGGAGTACTTGGACTCGGACTTGAAAATGAGGGAGAAGGAGCATTATAAATTTATGGAAGTTAAAGAGCTGGAGAAACAACATTTTCAGCTCCAAATTAAAGTCAGTGCCGAGCAACTTAGATATTGGGAGAGAATGAACAATAAATTGGACAAAAATTGATTTATTTTTATGACATCACTTGAAATAAAATTATTCTTCATTTCTAATCTTTATTGATTTTGTGTTTTTTTTTATACCTTCATCAAATGACCAAGGAGAGTTGTTTTTGTCCAAATATTTTAAAACTTTGCCCAATTCTGGAACTGTTAAATTAATTGCATGAGTTGCATTGCATTTTTTTGAATCGGAAAGGGAATAAATTTAATACTTAGAAAAATTAATATTGTTTTGAATCTTAGTACAAAAATGCATAAAATCTAATGGACACAAAATAATTCTCCCCCTATTTCAACCTCTTCCTTTCATCTTATATATAAAAATGAATTGCTGAATATCTTGCTAAGCGCAAATCTCGAGAACAGCTGAACCAATATTGCTAATTCATTTTTTAGAATATTCGAGGATGGTTCTTAAGGAGAGAGAAATTTTAAAAAATGGCCTGAAGTCTAAAAACAACACTTTTTTGTGTTTCTAAGCGCAAATCTCGAATATCTGAAATGATTTTGCTAATTCTTACTACGTACTACTTAATTCGTACTACAATAAAAAAACTTAATTTAGAATAAGTAAAAATAAAATGAAATATAATGAGTAGGTATCATAATAAGAAATGTGAATTTGCAATTTTTATTGTGATTTTTTATTGACTATTAAAAGAATTTTAGGTGTTCTACAATTTTTATTTTTTGACAATGTAATTGTTGACTTATTAACTTTCATTTTTTAATCTTACTAGCTGACCTGCATCCCGAATAGCAGAATATTAAACAAACAAAGTTTACATTAACATTAAATTAAACAAACAAACTAAACAAAGTATTAAACAAACTAAAAAATTAAAGAATTGACTGTTAGTAGGTACAAAGTTTGCCGGATCAGCTAGTTAAATACATAAAAGTTATTTTAAATGCCTGAGTGAAAACTAGTACATAAAAAAATTAGTGGCAGATCTTTTCTTAACCACATTGGACCAATTTTACAACAAAAAGTTAAGAAAAGTGTTGATTTATCAAAGCTTGTCGTACTGCTCTTCCAGTTGTATTATCATGTCTATACATTAAATGCATGGGGTGCACTGGTTCATCATCTAGAATATCAGGCTCTCTTGCGAGTTGTAACTGATGTAGTAGTCTTGTTATCTCAATATCATCTGGAGGGTTTTCCTCTCGAGAAACAATTGCAATATTATGCAATACTCCAGTGGCCACTATAATAGTTAGCGCTTTTTGTAAGTTACAGCGCAGACCTATTGATAAAACAGGGAAGCGCCTCTTCCATATTCCATACTGCCTTTCAACAGTATTCCTCGTTGTAATGTGAGCTGTGTTATATGCCCTCTCTGAACGTGTTGTAGGATTTTGCAGTGGAGTTAGAAGGTATGGCTGGCAGGCATACCCACCGTCTCCTAGTAGAAATCCGCTCCTAATGACTCCATTCTCAAACTGTGCTCTTCGAAAACTATTTCTAAATATCGTGCTGTCATGCACAGATCCAGGCCACCTGGCGACAATGTCTCTTATCAGTAAATGGTGGTCAGATATAGTTTGACAATTAATAGAAAAATAGTTTTTTCTATTTCGAAATGTCTCTGCATAATCACCGCCTGGTGATTTTATTCTCATATGAGTACAGTCAATAGTACCCAACACTCCAGGAAAACCATGAATATTGTAAAACCCATTCATTACAGACCTTTGTTCTGCAGTTGTTGCGGGGAATTTAATATATTGTGCACTGAGAGATGCTATTGCTGCACTAACTTGATGCACAATTCGCTGTGTTGTGGTTCTGTGCATATTTCCCACGTCGCCAATTAAAATGTTAAATGCACCTGTGGCGTAATAGCGTAAAGCAGTTAAGACTCTGTTCATAGGAGAAACTGGAAAGTTTCTGTCGGTAGGGAACTCTAACCTCTCACTCAATTTTTCAACCAAATGCAACACTGTACCTTTAGTCAAACGAAACCTTTCTTGGAACTTCCTTTCGCTGTAGTCATTGAAAGGATCACCTCTATCCATCACAATTGTCCTTTGGGTTCTTTGATGTAACAAATAATCATAATACAACATTTCGTCGAATTCACGATCGTCACAAACTGTTCTATACGCCATTGCAAATCCACTACTAACCAGCTACTAACTCCCGTTAAAACTACAAACGGGCCCAAAATGACCGATTAAAGTTAACGGCAGCTAAGAAATATTTAACGAGTGTTAAACTTTGGTGCATCAGAAATCTGAGATAACGACCGTTAAGTTAACACTTAACGTGAGTTAAATTTTAACCAATGTTGGTGCACTTGGCCATAAGAATCATACGAATGAAAATAATTAAACAGTCACATTTGTAACGAAACAAAATTTTAAAGAAGAATTTTAATACATGTATTTTATTGTGAATTTCATATCGGGAAATTGACAAGCCGAGCAACTGTATTAGGTATGTTCCAAAAAAGGCCGAACTGAGTTCCTTGTTCGCAAACTGCTTGACGGTCTGAAGCGAGACATTGTGCCATTTAGCTATGTCCATGACAATTAAAACTCCGCCTCCTACGTCACACTACAATATACTCGAACCGCGCGTCCCTATTTCTTGTCTGAGCCTGGATCGGCTTGCTGTACAAATTATATTGGCGCATAATGAAGGATCTGAAAGAGCAGCGTGCGTGCGTTAAATTTTGTTTAATATCGGCAAAATTGCTACAGAGATCTTCAGATTGATTCAATATGACGTTAGCGATGAACCTGTGAGCCGGTCGATGCGTTTTGAATGGCATAACCGATTTAAATCGGGAAGAACATAAACATCTCCCCGACCAAAAAATGGGTTGGATGTCTCGTTCCAACGTGAGTCATGCAAGTAATTTTTTCGACTGCCAATGGCTGATTCATTATGAATACTAAGGGGAAACAGTTAATAAGGAAAAACAATTAATAAAGAAATTGATGTAGTGATTTTTAAGAGGCTACGGAACGCTGATGAGAAAAAGACCTGAATTGTGGAAGTATGGAAAATTCAAATTCCACCTTGACATCGCGCCGGCGCGCCGCGGCGTTCGTTCCTCGTGACCGAGCAGTTGGCGAAAGATAGCACAAAGCCGATCTCGCAGCCTCCCTTTTCCCAGATGTGGCTCCAGCCGACGTTTTCCTGCTTCGGAGATTGAAATCTACCTACAAAGGCCGCCGATTTGAGCGAGAACATGGAGAGAAATTATGCAGCGGACCTTAAGGCGATTCTGAAAGCAGCGTCTCAGGGGCAATTGAAAACGAGAAGAAAAGCTGAAGGCGCTGTGTGGCTAGCCAAGGGATGTACCTTGAAGGCGTCAAACACAATTATGATGTCTATTTTAATATGAACGTGTTATTTGAACAGTTCGGTATTTTTAATACATCTTGTAATATGTTTAAAATTTTGCTTTCTTATTAAGTTGAAAAGCATAAATAAAGCTTTTTTACAGAAAAACCCGCTAGACCGCCACGCCAAGCTAGTTTGTATTATTCCAAAAAGATCCCAAGATGCACCGTAGGAAATTACCAGACTTGTTATTTATAATCGTGCTAAATAAGTTTTATCTATTTTGATTAATTTTGCCAAGGTGCTCAATGCAAATGCTCAATGAAGTGTTATTCGCCAAGTTAAAATTCATTAAGAAATTACCTCTATTGGATTAATGTAAAAATAATAATTGTATGTTAATCTTTAGAAAACAATATTGTGGTTTACTTTCTAATAATAAGTTATTTCAGTTTTATTTCCACAGCTAGTGAATATTCGTAGAATTTGATCGATACTTATACAGTGAAGGAAATACTCATTTCATTTTTTGAAGTTTTAACAGCTGATTTTTGTTCTACAAAATTTTCAACTTTCAGTCCAAAATGACTGAGATTTATTGGATTGAACGCGATGTGTATATATACGACAAGTTTTTATTGACTTAAAGATTGTTTTCCTTCATTAATCCATTACGTCAATTCCCGACTTCACATGTGTTTCGATGAATTTAATGACAACTTCTTTCTTGAAGTTTATGTCTGTTTGTTCCCGTAAAAGGATTTCCTGCCACGCCATTAATCGCATTTGTTTTGTTGTTCCGAAACTCATTGAATTACTAGGGCAGCCGGACGTGGAAGTCAAGGAGGGTCGGGAGGGAGGGAGGGGGGCGAAGGGCGGAGGACGAGCTGTCAGGGGGCGTGGAAACATCTAGGTCTCTCGTGTCCTGCAGTTGGGGGCAACAGAGGAAGTGGAAAAGGTTAGGGTGGCAAGGAGCAAGGGAATATATAGGAGTCAAATAAGAGAGTGCTTGTTATTCAGAATTTGCTGCTACCAAATTTTCTTCGAGGAATTCTAGGTATGAGTAATGGCAGTCTTACATTTCCTTCAACGCCCATTCAGCTGTAAGAAATTGACAAAATAAATATGAAAGTAAAGCAACGCGTGTAAAATAGCGAAAATAATAAGTCTTAAGTTATTTATGCAATGAACATTTATGAACACGGAGTATTTATCCACACAACCCCCCTTTTAGAACTGAGGGTATTTTTATCTATAGTTCATAGAGAATCCTTAACGACCATAAATAATATACTAAAGTCAGGTTAACAGAGCTTGGTCATTAGTAGCAAAACATTTTTAAAACATGGTTGTTGGCCAACGTTTCGGAAATTGTATTTCCGTCCTTAGGGCTTGCAAACACAATATAATTATACAAACTGCTACATATTCTTGACTACACCATTAGTAGTCATGGTGTTTGTTGATGTTGTGAACAGTGTATACATGTTCCTCACATTTCATAGGTGCTCTATAGTCAAGAATATGTAGTAATTTTTTTAATTACTGTTGGTGGTTGCAAGCCGTGAGGATGGAAATACATTTTCTGGAACGTTGGCAAACAACCATGTTTTAAAAAATGTTTTGCTACTAATAACCAAGCTCCGTTAACCTGATTTCAGTATATATTTAGTTCTTCAATTATTATCACCAGGTGGAAATTTGTTGAAACGTGTTTCTGACTGAAAAGGTGCGAGTGACAAGAGTTTTTCGTTTAACTAGTAAGTGCAGTGCTCGTGTTTTGTGCCCATTAGAGCGCAAAGTGTAAAACACGTAAAAAGAACTAAATACATCAGTAGACATCGTTGAAAATATTTGATTTAATCGAGAAAAATTTACTCCTCGCTAAAACATTGGCAAATACGTCTATAAATTAAGTAGTACAGAATTGTTCTGATTTTACGCGATGAGAATCGCTTTGTTATTCCGAGAAACTCTGATTTACTGCTCGTTTCTAAGAATCAGAACGTGCTACGTATATTTTTAATATTCGTGAAAGCTGACAGAGTTAAATTCAGAGGCTGAGACTAGTCGAGCAAGTGCCCAGCTCCCTGTGCTTGTAAGGAACGCGGAGCGCCGTGGGTGGATAAACACATGCAGGAACGTAAAATCCATTTATTTTACTTATAGAAATATGTAAATGTTAGAAGGAGGGTCACTACGATCGTGATTGGAGATGCAAATGGTAGGGAAATGGACGAGATCCGAGGAGCAGTGAACGGACAGATGGGCAACTGTAATTTTGATGGAACTTGTGAATGGCAAAGAAGTGGCAAACTTCAGAATGATAGCGGATGGGCAGATGAATAGGATCATAGAGGGACTCGAAGGCACGTGAGCCCTGGGGCTGCGTTTCGGTATCTGTCCACCTCCGCTCCCAACGTGCGCGCGGCCTTCGCATCTCCTCCTTCAATTTGTCTTCGCGCGCAATCTCGTTCCGCGGGGCGTCTGACTTGGTCCATAAATCGCCTCAGAGAGGGCGCTGCGTAACTCTGCGAAAGTCTTTAGCGAATTAGCCGACGGGCACGGGGCGTCACTATGCTCCCCCCCCCGCCCATCGCCCAGGCTCTCTCTGCCGCCCCGCCCCCCTTCCCGCACGCAGTCGATTCTCCCCCGATGTTTCGTGCATTTCTGTCTTCATAGACTCGATTTTCGTCACGTTCACAGCACTTTGCAGAGATGGGATTTTCCGTCTCCGGGAATTGGCTTCGGAGGCGGAGGAACAACGCGCGGGCGAATTCAATATTGGCGATTGGACGGGGGAGAGGAGCGGGCGGGCCGGTTTCTAAAAACGAACGGCAGTGCGCCGTTCAGAGTTTCATGTTTTTAAAGGTCGCCTAGTTGCGAGAACGCGATGCGCAATTTGGCTATTGGCAAAATGTGATTCAGGGATAACAATGATTAATATTTATGCTCGTTTAATTCAATTACTCTGGCATTTGCTCGGAAATTAAATTCACTGGGATTAGAGATATTTTCCATTTTCAAATAGAACTGTGTACCTGATTACGGGTAATTGATATATATTATCTTATTACAATTATAAATGACTGCAGTGAAACAGGGAGGCTTCATTATACGCAGGCAGGTGGAAACAGGATACGATCGCTTTGCGGATGCCGTATTTAATGCGAGGTCTGGGTTTTGCAGCGCGTTGCGTGGCGATTCATATGGCGTAAGTTTTCTTTGTTCTTCATCTTTTCTTCTAAGCTTAGAGATCCCTATCCCGATAAGACAAACCAAGTTAACATCTAGTCAATTAATCTGTCTGTCTGCACTTGGCGCGACAGCCCGCGTACGGGCCATGGCCTACCAGCAACGTCCTCGCGACCGTGGGTTAAGGGGTACGTGTGGTTAAGGGGGTGGGTCAAGGGAAGGGAGAAAATGGGTTAAGGGGGCACGTGTGGTTAGCACGAAGACATCCCCACGCCGTATTCTGAGCCTGAGAAGTGTTTTAATCTGAGAAGTGAGTTTTCTCATCGTCACACAGCAACATTACTGGGTCGTTGCAAGGCAAACGCACTTTATAATTTTGCCCGGCCGACAATCGAATATAAAGAATATATTATATTGTAAACTTTTTCATACAATTGAACAATTTTGAGAAAATAAAATACAATATAATATAAAAAAATGAACAAACTCAAGAAACAAAGAACAATAAACAATTTGTAGTAGAGTTATATACTAATAGACTTAAATGATCGATTAGTTTTTGTCCAGCATTTAATTGCTTGTAGATAAAAACTTCGCAGCCATACCGCCCTAATTTAGCAGCACACCTAGCTAATTTTGAGAAAATCGCGTTTAAAGCTTCAACTCCGTCCATAATTCTGGATTTGTATTAAAATGTTTGCTAAAGACACTTAAACTACATCTGAAAGATATTAGAAATGAAATTTTATTAATACTCATTTAAAGAACAAAATTAATATTGTTAAAAATAATTAAAACAGTCAAGTTTCATTTTAAATGGGAAGAATATTTCCCACTGACAGTTAAAGTGTTTGGGACAGTGCAAAAGTAACAACCATTACACCTCATATTTTTTGATAACAGGGTAACTATTACATAGAATTTAATATTTCAAAAGCTGTCTAACATTGTTGAAATCATGGCAATGTGTTTCACGGCGTTATGCATGATACGGCCTGATATCACGCATGGTTCCACTCCCCCCGGTTCGGAACAGTCATGCAAACTGCCGAGATCGACAATCCGGGATACTCAGGTGTTGATCGCCCAAGTAATGAAAATATGGCCCGCAACCATATTGAAGGTTTTAGATGTGGCCCTTGAGACCTTGCAAGTTGGACGCCCCTGGTACACAGTATATAGTTAATATAATTTATCTAGTGTTTGACATGATAACTTTCTACATTTATTAATAGTGGTACTTTATTTTCCGATTAAAATTATCATCAGATCTAACAAGTGACGGTAAAGTCATTAAAAGGTACTCATTATTGGAATAAAGATACATAATGTAGGTATGATGCTGTCGCCTTGCATCTATTCTTTAAAAGGTGTTAAAATAGTAAATGCGTGCCCTGTGTGCAGTTGGCCCTGGATTTCAGTTAGTTTGTTTTCACATTAGAATTATAATGTAAGTTCGTGTTTGGATTCTTGCCGAAATGCGCCTTTGACTCGTCGAGTGCATTGCTTTTATGCTTTCGGGCTCTCTTTGTATTCAAGAGCGATGCGTTTTATTTGAGGATGGTGGTCGTTACATTTCTCAAGTGCCGCTCTAGCGTTTTAATACGATGTCTGTAATGAAAGAAGCTGGAATGTAGCGCCAGTATTAAGTGAAATAAACGTGGCGAATTCTTGCTCTCACTGCAGGGAAATTTTCTCCTTTTCATTCGATTCCTTTTTACTTTCCCACATAATACTACCATGGTATAAAGAAAATATTGCAATGCTGCGACTTCGACAGAAAAAAAGCTAAAATGGAGAGACCCTGATTTTAAAAAAAAATGGATAAATCTGATCCATATAGGTAGTTAATTACTTCCTACGTATGCCTTACTAGTCAGAATCGACATTTTATGGGAACTTGATACCTGCGCGACGGCGTCTGTGTCACTCTAATTCGCCGTGCCCGACTGAGTTTCTCTGTAGACAACGAATCCTGCCCTAAAACTTGTCCTGTTCAAGCGACGCCGACCCGACTCTCCACCCATAATGCCTTCCCCTCCCGCGGGAAGGCAGTTTCCATAATAAACCCATTACAATAATTGGGGCTGACGCGGGTGGCCGACCTCGACAGCTTTCGCGTGTTAGTCGAATCTCTCGCGCAGGTGTTCATATCCCTGAACTTTCCCAGTAGCACTGCAACAAAGAACTCTTTAACAGCCAGTCACTCATCACAGCAATCGGGTTCGATAGACAAGAGGCAGCCCTCATCCTATCACATTTACATTTTCGGCCCAACTTTCTAGAAATTCCATAATCAGCAGATCCAAAGCCAGATCACATGTTAGGAGCATGCCGAGGAAGAGAGAGGTAAATTTGAGAAGATGGTGTGCACTCCAGGAGCCAAGAAAAAATTAGGAGAAAAGATTTGTCTACGCTAGAGAAACGATCCGACTACTGTAAAAATAGTGAACATTTATTCCCTTTATAGAAAATGTAAGAAATTGAAAAAAAAATAATTTTACAAACTTCTTTAACACAGGATTTGAAATATTGATGTGATAACAAAAATGTAGGAGGTCTTCGTATCTTCAGGCGATTTTATACAAACTCAAAGAATGGTGTCGTAATCTAATAGCAAAAAAATTCAATATTAAGTCTCTCTTTTTGTGCTACACTATAAGGAACCCTTTCTCATTTCTTTTATGAGAGTGATGAAAGGCATTTTTCGCTCCGCAATATCTTATTTAAGGCGTCCTTACCACGTGGTGTGGGGAAGAACTAAAATATTATCAAAGAAATATAGCCTTCAGCGTTGTCAGGAACCTATTAATTTACCGAGGAAGTTTTTTGAGAGGGTTAATAATAATGTAAAGAACATTACTTTTTATATTTTTAGCAACACAGGACATAACTATAACAGCTTGCAACAGTGATATGAAAATAAAACACCTGTAGGGGACACAAAGATAATACATAGTTTTCTTTCTTTTTGAAGGAATTTTAAATGGATGTTCTCTATAAAGAAGCAAAAGAAATATCAGTTTAGTTACGAGGGTTGGATACCAAATAGCGACAACACTGCTGTCACGGTCGCCAAGTGCGTCTGAACGCGATGGGAATCGCGTGGCTGATAAGGAAATATACAATAAGACCCTGGTAGGAGCGCCCGCGCGTTTGCATTTCCAGCAGCAGGGCCGAGAAGTGCGCGTGGAGACTACAAGCTAATGCATTGGAAAGGCGAACAACACGCGTGGATCAAAACTGAACTGGCGCATGGTCGGAGTGCCCAATAATGTGTGCAAAAACAGTGTGATGCATATGGTGATGTTGCGTTGCCCTTTCGTACGGTAGCACGGGCGTGAAAATGTTCCGTGAAGATAGGGATTTCGTTCACAATCTCTCCCGTGCAGGCAGACACCCAACACCAACCACATAATTCAGCTTATTGCCCAATCGCCTGTTGGATGTGGGTCACCGAAGCATGTGCGTTAGCCGCGGAAGTGGGCGCATGTGACAAAACATTGTTACACATTATGCATGACGTGCTGGGGTTCTGCAAGATTGCAGCACATTGGATTCAGCTTCAACTCGCGGTGGTGAAAACGTGACATAGCTATGCACTGGCATACCACTTCCTCCACCGCTGCCAAGTGGGGGTGAAGCCTTCTTCTTCAGGCTCGTTACGACGGACGGAACATGGGCTCGAGCGTATGAAGCACGGTTGAAGCGGCACTCCAGTGAACGGAAGCGTCCAGGTTCTGCTCACCCTCCGACCTTGCGCCCTGCAGAAGGTGGTCTTCTTGACCCTGCGTGGAATACCACCCCACCCAATTCCTTGTTCTACCAGGGGGTGTGGACCCTGGAGTGGGCACTTTAGGTTTTCGCTTTTATCCTCGCCCCCGTCGGTGCACACGTACGTCGATGTGCTGGTATTCTGATTTCGTCGGAAAGCGGTTTGCCCTCACGGCAACCTCTTCGTATAATGTCTGGGTCGGACCGCCCTGCCATCATAGAGCTCCTAGCTATCCAGGCTAGTCCAAACAATGCTCTACTTACATGCGCTGGGACAAGTCCTTCCTCTTTGCCCAAACAATCGGGTCACTGCCACGATGAAGCCGAGAGTCCAACAGGGGACCACCCAAACTAAGGTCTGGGCGGATTCGGGCCCCTTTCAGTCTCCTCATTGTCTCCACCTTGAGGCTATTGACGTGAGTACCGCCAGAACCTAGGCAACCTGGTGGGGATGTTCGTTGTCCCAGTCTGGACTTCTACATGTGGGATCCGGAGCATTCAAACGAATGTTCTTCTCCCAATCCATCCTAAAGGTCAGCGCCAGGGGCCCAACTGGTGGGTTACCGGGCGAGCCCGGCAACCCGGGGCTTAGCATGTGCCTTTTTATTGCCTCCACCTTGAAGCCAACAATGTGAGTTGCACCGCGAAACTTAGGGTCCGGGTGGTCGTCTACAGCCCTCCACCGGAGATCGTGATCGCCTTCGCGACCGCGATCCCCCCCCCCGCCTGCGGGAAAAGGTGGTGTGAAAATCATGTTCATTGTGGCCTACGACATCCATTCATCCATGGGGTCATCCTACATATTCTGCGATTTTAACGGAGCTGTACTTCAAGGTCACTGAAGAGCCGTCACCACGGTATCATTTAGGAAGGTTTTTGGCGTCTTTTTCAGTAGTGCCGCTAGGTGTCGCATGCTCACGCCCGTATCAAGCAGTGCCGCAGATGAAGCGACTGTAGCGGCTCGACTGAGAAAGACGCGAAAAACCGTGCCTAACCGTGGTGATGGGCCTTCAGTGACCTTGAAGTCCAGCTCTGTAAAAATCGCAGTATAGTGATGATCTCCCAGACAGACGGTGAAAGCAGCCGACTACTCTCACTCGCTGCTTCACCGTCTCCGTCCCGCACTCAGAAGGAAGCGAAGGCACGATCTGGCACGGAACCCCATCATCCAGCACGAAATGCACGATGTCACGCGGCTACCGCTGTGTTCAAGCTTCTGCGTCACTGGGGGTTAAATATTCTGGAATATCCACCATTATCGCTCGATGTGAGTCCGTACGATTACGACCTATTCGCCAAGATGCAAGGACCACTTCGCGGGCAGCGCTGCGTCACAAGAAAAGCTATCATTCGCAGCATAGTGAGGTTCCTTCGGCCCAGCGGCAGAGATGGACGTGCTGACGGTGTACGACGCCTTACATATGTGTGGACGTTGAGGTGGGGAGAGAGTACATTGAAGGGAATTATAATAACAGTCTGCGAATAAAGTGCTGTAATAACTATGATTGTTGGCACTAATGTGAATTCAACGCTTGTTACTGAATTACATTATTTTGTTCGTACAATTGTTTGTCCGTTTAATACTAAATTTAAGTCCGTTCATTCTTTTGAATTTGATTTTAATAGTCAGTGAAGGTCATAAGTACATGTCGGGCACGTTGTAAAATGCCAATTAACATTTCTGTTTATTACTCTGTTACGTATAACGATGATAATTGTCTACTGCTGATTGGCAGGTGATTGTGGGTATCGCTTTGGCAGATGACGCAGCAGAGCACAAATAGAAATTTCTATTGTATTTAATATCTCAGAAGTCCATCAGCGTCTCATTTTGAAACTTAACAAACTTACGATAAACAATTCAGAAAATATTTTTTCTCACTTTAAGACTGGCATGTTAAGGAAGAAATTTTTACAAAATAAAAATAAAATATGTAAAATATGCTTTTTAAAAATATTAATGAATTCAATACACACAAGAAATGAAAGAGCACCTTTTATTCTTTAATGTTAAAAAATATGAAATTTCTGTCACAAATAGTACAACTCGAGTAACAATGATTAACTTATAAGACGAAAATATTTTTCGAACATTTTGAAAATTAAAAACGTCTCGAAACAATATGTTTGAAAAAATGAAAAAAGGTTGTTTCGTATTTTTGTTTACACTCTTTCTATAAAAAAGTTTGAAAATCTGGAATACCAATAAATTTGTGCGATTTGACATCTCGCTTATAAACCTACTCATGCCCACAAGCTTACCCCTATTCACTCATAAGCATATCAAACATGTAGGATTACATATTTTACCCAACACCACAGAATAATAATTTAATACCTATAATTATTACAGTTTTATCACGTGAAATCCTCATTAATATAGATCTATAAATCAATAACTATCCGCGTATATCGAAATAGTATATAGAAATATATTACAACAGCAAATTAAGAGGAAGGGAGAAAAACATAGAAAAAAATCACCTCCACTTCACATCACAGCTTAGCACACTACTTGAACGAAGTATTAATTGTTCAATACCTTTCATCTGTGGACTACATGCTACATTTTTCTTACCTTTCACATCACTTCACTTTCACTACACGTTTTCGCCCTATTAATTAATTTCATTTATTTTTTCTAAATCGCAACACTTGATTCGATCTAAGTCATTATGCCTCGAACTCCCTTTTCCAGGTGACTTTCGTCTCTCAACTTCCTCGTGTCCCATGATGTACAGGGAAAATGTCGATGTACATCAGTGTATCGTTTCAAAATGGAAGGACTTTGGAAGTATCATTAACATTTTTTCACTTATATGTAACATTAATATTAATACAATTTCAGCGCTAAAACCAAGAAGAGAAAAGATAAGCCTCTGTATGGTATACGAAACTGCGGATCTATAGATCTCCAAAAATATACATTCATACAAATCATTAAATTAAAAAAACAAAACTAAATGCAACACCTCCCCAACAAACACAATATAAACTGCATTGCTGACTTGTAGATTTGAAGCTCTGATTGTAATAGTATGTGGTGATTGAAGAGCAAGAAGAAAATAAGAAAAAAAGGACTAGGGTTTCTGAACGCAAAGGGCGTTCATCAGTGACCATTAGCGGCCTACCCGCGCGAGGCTGTCGAGGCAACTGCCCGAAAATCCGCTGGAGGCCGTTACGTGCGCCGTCGCCTGCCACACCACGGTTACCCCGCGCGCCCACAGAGCGCAGCGCCGTCGCCCTGAGCGGTTTATGACGAGTGATTTTTCGCTCTCCAACTCTTGGCGGCCGATTTATTTTCTCCCTGTCTTCTCCTCTTTACCGACATCTCCTCCCTGTCTTTCACCCTGTCCCCAATCGAGGTCACTTCTCGGAAATTATTCTTACGTGTCAAATGTTTGAAAATTTCAAGTCACTTTATCTTTCCTGTTCTCATAAATCAAACGTCCTCCATTTTGTTATCTCACTGTTCTTCCGTCTCCTCGCAAACAACTTTTCCGCTTGCGTCGCCAGGTAGCTTCACCGTCTACGAGTCTCCAGGGCCTTCTCAGCTACTTCTATCTTATCGTTCGTCTCGTATTTATGGAGACATCGATCGCAAATCTGCCATCGAGTTTTCATTAATATGCCCATTAAGATCCTTCCCCTTCATCGGAAGCAGGGGATGAATCACGCGGATTTTCTAATGAAGTCGGGGGATGCGAGTGCTTGAAATATATCTTCATGAGGCTGTCAAGAAATGAACACAATCGCATTTTAACTTGCTCTATCAAACTTTTAATGAGATTTCGCAGAGTCGCCGCCGCGAACGAGATTGAATATCGATTACGCGCTGCCTCTGCCCGCCGCCCACGCCGCCCCATCGCCGCCCCCGCCGCCGCCCCCGCCGCCACACACGCACGCTTCAACGCGCAGAGTGGCTCCGTTGTGACTCGGGGGCGGCGCGCCCGAGATGGAAACGCGGCCGAGCAAAGTTTTGGCTCGCCGCCGCTTGAGGTGCGAAATCGCGACTTCTCTTTTCTTTTTTACCTACGACCTCGTTTCGAATCGAACGATTTCTTGCTACCGCCGTGTTATGAAATGTTACGAATTCTGTAATATTAACATTCAAATGAGTCTAAGAAGTGGGGTAACTTTGAAGCTACTTGAAGCTCGTGATGACATTCAAGAAGTTCCATAAGCGATTTATTGAATTCTGAAAAAATAACTTGAGATTTTCTTTCTTCTACACTTGATATTGAATGGAAACTGTATAGTTTTGTATATATTCCTTGCCTGTGAGTTTGCAGAAGGGATGTTGGTTGCTGAATTTGTCACGTTTTTTATTCAAGATTACGAAACACTAAATAAATTACGTTAAAAAGTTTAAAAAGGAAACTGCGAAGTCAATATATAATACAGATATTATTGGATTAAAAAAATATTCTTGAATGCTGCCTTGATTTCGAAATTTTGAAATAGTGAAAATTCTTCTTGAGGAAATGTCAACTTTAGTAACAGTAAAAATAGGGGCAGATTGAGACAATGTTTGATTATCGTATGTATCTCCCTTTGTCTCTTCAAAATCACGAAGTGTTGACTTTGTGAAATATCATTTCTAAATCATTGAAACATCAGAGAGATGCTGTACATAGCATTGTTGTATTCGATTAATGTAAGATCCATGCCTTTCCAATATTTGGGCAAACGGAATTTTTACATTATTCTTTTTTGTTTGCAGTACAAGAAAAATTCATAGATAAACAACACATTGGAAATTCCAAAACATCTGAGCAGCAGGGACTCCAAAACAGTACTGTTTCGGCGATCTGCCACGAGTGCGCTCCTGTAAATATTTCAAAATCTCATAGCTTGGTGTCGAGTGTTCTTTTGTTTGTTTGTTTTATATTGTATATTAGGCCTACATTATTTTTATACGGTTATTCAAAGATACGAATATATGTGAATACGTATAATTTTAAAACTTGGCATCGTTCTTATCTTACGTTCGTTGAACGTGCAAAGTAGTAACTGCTGTAGATAGTAGATAACATATGGAGCAGAATGTGTTTTTTGAAAAAAATTAAAACTCTCCTGCAAAATAAAATGGCCCAAGAGAAATGATCAATTCATACGTGCTTATCCATCGAGTTTGTCTTATTGTCCAAATAGCAGGCTCAATAAAAAAGTAGTTATTAAGTTTGTTTTGACCAAGGAAAGGCGTGTCGATTCCATTTACAAATAGACGAGTACACCTCTTCATTTATATTTTTAAATGACTATGACGATGTAGTACATTTTTAATTAATTCTATTCAATAAGCACGCTATATACGAACGAACAGTACATTTCTGAAACAAATAAATTCTTTGTTAGTCAGGAGCTGTCTACTCTCCCTTATTGACGTTATTTTGTGAATCACCAATTGTTGAGAGTACGAGGAGTCACTGATTGAAAATATAAAATCTCAGAATTATTTTATCTATAAAAATTAGTTCTCTCTTGAAATAATTTTTGTTAGGTTTAAAATTGTGTGCAATGTTTTTCCGGAAAATGTTGCTATTAAATATTTTGACGTAATATTGAGATATTTTAATAATATTTTAAAACAATTGCTCGTAGCTAATAACTACCTCGATAGATTTTAAAACGGTTTCTAGGTCTTGTCAAATAAATCAGGGAATTCTGAGGTGATACAACGCAAGAGATTATCAACATGATAACCGTACCATCGCATTTCTTATGGAATAAGTCGAATTTGAATCACAAAAATATTCAATATTTTCTCACAACAATTGCCATTCTGTTAACTCATAATTGAACTTTTTTCATATCTGCTTAAAATGAATGTAAGATTTCTTGTTCATCTATTTTTAATAGAATTAATTATGGCTTTTTAGAAGAGTTAAAAGTTTACTTGAAAATTTTGAATCCCATATAAAACCAGTGAATAAATATTACCCGAGATACACATTTTTGATCAGACTATTAAAGTTAAAAATTGCAGTGCTCTATTTGGTTTTATGTGTCGATCGTTGGTTCAGCTCCATGCAACCCTGTCGTCCTCCGACCGTCTTCCAGGGCTGTGCGCCGGCAGGATTGATATGCTCGCCCCCACGGAAATTATTTCTCGCACAGAAGGGCGGGGCCGCAGGCCGGGGGTGGGGGCGGGGGCGGGGGTGGGGCGGCGGTGCTCTTAATATCGTATCGATGGCGCTCCGTCGCCGACGCGTGTCATCGCAACTGATTTGCTCCTGCCCCCTCTGCCACTTGGTGCCTGCGAAAAATCGTTACGGGCGGCCTGGCAGGTTGAGAGCGAACACCTCGGTTTTCTCTCTTCTCGCTGATACACAAATTATAAAGTCTTCCATGTCGTATTTAAATGAAATGAAATTAGACATTTCTGACCCAAAGTTTGAATAAGCGTAATAAAGAGTATATGTTTTAAATTGCCAACTCTCGTTTTCTCAGTTTGCTGTAGGTTCCTGGTCCTGATGACTCAAGTAGATGAAGTAAATTGCTTCATGCGTGGTTGTATCCGGATTTACACTGGACGTCATGAAAATTAATAAAGCTAAAGAAATTTTAAACTGTAACCAGGTCCGGAGATTCGTTTTTTCGATTTGGAAATGAAAGAAACAGTCCAGTACCAGTTTATCTTTTAAATAGAAAATATATTCTTTCTCTATGAACACAAAAATCAGGAAAGGATATTTATTACCCTCACTATCTTTCAATGACAAAAATGTAGAATTGAAATAATGCGTTGAACACAATCAAATTTCTGAAAAAGAAACAATATGCTAATACAAAAACATTGAAAGTACATGTACAAAATAATACACACTAAGAGAATTACACAAATATCTACTTCTTGAATTATCGTACTATCCAAAAATGATCTAAACCTACGTAAATGAAGACCATCTAATGAATATATTTACAATTAGTATTAGTTTTTGCTTGCATAGTTGTTTGTTGAATGCATTCTTAGTTAAGTACAGTTTATATATGTCTTTTAAATGAATATTAATTTTCAGAGCTACTATACAATTTCTATTTCAAAATGTTCTTCATTTCATGAAAGTGCGTAAATAATGAAAATGCTTGTTCACAACTCATTACTTTTCTGGCGAAGATTTATATTAAAACACATTTGTTATTCAACAAAACCAAATACAATGATTAATATGTAGCAGAGAAAAGGAAACACAATTGCAAATACTTACACACAATAAATACAGGCAATACGAATGCGACAGAAGCGATAGACAACACACTTGCGAACTAAGAATTCCAAACATTTATAGCGTCTGGTTTCAGATAACGTCGTCTCCGGTACTCCATAACTCCGGTACTCGCTGTCGTTATGCCCTTGATTACGTAGCAGCGCTAATTATAAAATGTAACGGAATCCCTGATATAATTTTGAGTCGCAACACTGTCCGAAAATCTACCCAATTAACTAACAGAACGCAACACAAATTCAGATAATTGCAGGCAGTTCACTGACTCGCGCCACCATTCATTGATGTTCCTTCAGCAGCGGCTCCTCGGAACAGCAACTACGGTACTATACGCGCGTTTTCTTGATCCCCGGAATACCTACCCCCACTCCTTTGCCAACATTTGTTGAATTAAGAATAAATGACAGCAACGAGCATTGTGAACAAAATCTGATAACCAGAAATGTTCGCTCCTATGTAATGGAAAATTTTTTGCATCAAAAACGAACTACAAATTGGATATAAAATTCCTTGTCAAAATAACCAAACTCCCTACTCCTGGCGCAACGAGCGAAGCGAGGGCCCAACAAAACGTGCGTGGATAATACCTGGGGTCGGCGTTCAAGGTCCTTGGCGTGTGCATTGAATTCAGTCACTTCTGCGTCTTCACTCGTCCGTTGACTTGCATGCCGTTCCGGGTCGTCTAACTCCATGCAATATTCTCTCTAAAAAAATAACGTAAGAACGGAATTGAAGGAATTGGCGAGATGTTCGGTAGTAGAATATTCTAAAATTGAGTAAAAAAAACATAAAAGCTGTTTTGAGAGCTTCTGTTCGACGTACCTTCCACGTTGTTATATAACAGAATACTTTCTTCACAAGAACCTCTCTCTCCAGAGTTGGCAGGCAAAATGGTAGAGTATTTGAGGTTCCACCTTTAATTCATGGATTTGTTCTAGAAATTATCTGATTGGGGGAGCCGGATAAGCGTGTAACTTTCAATCAGAACTGTCTTCGCAGATCTCTTTGTCCGTCAATTGCTGAAGTATGTAGCGGCAGGATCCTGAAGCTTCGAAAGCGTCGGAAAGTAAACTCGAAGGCTAGCGGTTACCTGTATGATGAATTTGTTTTACATCAGCTGAGCAGTCATCATTAGTTTCTCGATATTTGCTATGCTTCAGCACACCTGAATGGTGACATTTACTTGGCAGTGGGATCATCAAATTCTTTCTTTAATTATTTCGGCTTACCATAAGTTGACAGTAGTAACTTCAAGATGTTTATACTTTTGAGGACAAGGTCCCAAATCGAAAGTTAAGTTAAACAAGAGTTTAAATACCACTTGGATTGACAGTGTTTTAATTTAGAAATAAATCAACCACCAGGAATTTTTATTCACTCTTACCCGCGCTATTTACTAATGCTTTTTAGGATCATCCAACGTGACACTGTTTTCTCCTTTTCTTAGTTCTAGGTGTAGTATGATAACAGAAGCGATCATTTGACGATACAGAATATTTTGATTTTGTGTTTATTTTCTGTTGCAACTGTTTTAATTATTTAAGGCAAATTAATCAGCTGTCACAAAGAAATGGATCACAACCGACAGCCTCCACCCCTTTTTGAATTTTTGATGAGCTTTCAATGTGCACATCGCATTTCGATGCAGGACATTATTAAATCTCGATATGAGGACACTCGATGGCAATTTCGTTGTGCAATGCAGGTAGGAACTCTTCATTTGGACCCAGGATTATTGTTTTTAACAAAAAATGTATCATTCAAATGCTTTCAACAGTGAATAGTTTTCAGAATGTGTATGGAGTAGAAATATAATCAATAAACAATAATGCTAACCTGCCAATTCAAAGATTGTATACCGTCACTTCCATCTCGTTACGTGAAACGTATCGTAAACGATATTGTCATATATAAAAAATAATTGTATGATAAATATGCGTTTCAAATGATAGCAAAAAGTTTGATATCAACAGCACTGTCAACAGATTCTACGTATTTAAATAATTTCCTAGGTATTGCAGACAAAACCCCGTTGTCCGTACACAATATGTTTCTTCATGCGTGCAGGCGAATCGCTCGTGACTTATTACATAGTGCATTACGTCCGTTGACCGGTTAGCTTAAAATTAATTGAGTTAAACAGCGTTGTGGAAGCTGCATTTCCATTTCTTTAGGGAGAAACGCAATTTTTGTGTTAATATAAACACTTCATTTAAAATTGTAACTAACCGTCTTATCTATTTTTGTGTATTACTTATTTCCATGCATTCTCACGTTGAAATGACAGTTCTTCATATTGTACGCATTGTTTATTTTTGAAACATTTCTTCTAATTGTAGCTTTCTTTTTCGATAATTTTAGTACTTTTATAGGATTATAGGGCACTCTTTAATATAAGTTTTATAGTATTGTCCCTTTAATGCAAAATGAATGAACAAATGTACTAAGCGCGAAGAAATTCCTATTGACTTCCTGCAAATAAGAAGATATATAGCTGCTGATGCCGATATTTCATCCACTACAGTTCCTGTCTCAGGAGCAGAGATTTAAAGTATAGCCCACTCGTGTAAAAATTCTCATTAAGAGTGAACTCGAGACTAACTAGACAGTTACTAAGCGTCGCCCAACCAGTTAGATTGCGAATGATTTACGTAAAGTGAAATTTTATAGTTCAGCATTTTGTGAAAGCTAATAAGTGGCTTATCAATCCTGCAAAAAAGGAACGAGAATAGTTATCTTCATCGGCAGGAAATTAAGTAATGAAAACAACTTCATCACACTTTTTCTACTAAGACAATTTTTTTATCTAAAGTCGAAAATTTTTAATTACGTTATGCTTTTTTGTTTCAAAACAAAAATTTCTCCCACAATTGAGTTGAAATGAACATCAAGAACAAAATTAAAATACAAGTGCCGCCAAACAACTGTTTTACTGAAAATTTATAATTTCTTGTTCATGTATACATTCTGAATAAATATATTACTTTCATTAGAACAATATTCTCAATATATCCTGTTCATACCCATTCAGTTTCGACTCTAACAAGTTCAACAAGTAATAAATATCCTCTCTCAATATATCCTGGACATACCCATTCAGTTTCGACTCTAACAAGTTCAACAAGTAATAAACATCCAGGGGCACCATTGTAAATTTTCCACTAGCAGTAAGTTTCATAATGTATTACAACATACTGCAAATTCTGAAAAAGCTAAACACCAAGAACCCACAATACTACTTTGGCGATCCAGCACCAGTGTGCTCCTGTAATTATTTCAGAATCTCGGAGCCTAGTATCAATGGAAAAAGTATTCTTGTTCCAACCCATTAGCACAATCGAGAAATTAAATTATGCTCAATGTAACATGGTTCACGACTTCCCATGCAATCTTTCAATTGGATGAACGAGTTCTCGTTATTGCCGCATTGCAAACTGAACTTATTTTTCTTGATATGTAATGGCATCAGTAGAAATATTGCCCATTGTGATTTGAAAACCTTTACACATCTTTCTTTAAACTAATAAAATTCCCCAAATGTATCACTGCTTTCACCATTGTCATGTAATAATATATTATGGAAATTTCTTCTTTTTCATTTCGAACACACTCATTTCTAAATTATCTATGGTATAACTGATATGATACAGATGTTGTGAGAGTTCAGTGTTTATGAGATACGTGAATAAAAGCCTATTGAAAATAATAATAGTTTTGCCTTGGTACTGTACCTCTAATGAATGACAAAGTATTTGATCTTGCTGTTAAATTGGATGAAAGTACACGAAGAGGTTTCATTTCTCTGAAACCGACCTGAGACTTTCAGATCTCTATTAAAGCATCGACCTGGGCCGACGTCAGCCCGCCATACGGTGCGGGGGAGGCGGCGGGGGAGGGTGGAGCGCGGGGGTGGGCAGGCGCTTATGGCGCGCTCTGGTGACGCCTCATTTGCATAACAAGAGCGCAGCGTGGCGCGCGTCTCGTCCGCCCCGCCCGCGCATGCGCCGTGCGCCCACGCTCCGCGCCGACCTGCGCCGACGCACCTCGCTGCTGTTTCCTTCCGCCCTTGCGCCTTCTGCTGGTTTATCACGCCCTTTCCCTTCCGCTCGGTGTCCCGAGCTCTTTCTGTCGTCCTCGTCTCCTTCGTCCGTCTTGCCGGCGTCTCGCGGATACTACCTTAGTTCTCTCACCCCGTCGTCCCAAGGTATTTGTCGTCAACTACTTCCACACCTCTCTTGTCGCTCAAAATCTCCCTCTTCTTGCGAATAAAGTTCATACTCCTTCCTGGGTTCCATCGCTTTTGTCGTTCGTATCGTCCTTCCTTGCTTTTGTGTGTCCTCATCATCTCGTACTGATCTCGTCTATCTTCGTCACATGGTTAGTGTCTGGATCATCTTGTCTGCCGCACTCATCAGTCACTCATAGACTTTTAGCCCCCCTTTCTAATGGCGAGTTTCATCCTTCCCCACTCCCCCTCCCATTACCCAATCGCTTCTGTCCGTTCTGTCAGATCCCGGCCGTCAATCCTCTCGTACCTGTCAGGTTGCACGATTTTTACGGATCACGTGCATCTTCCTCCAAGTATTTCCCACCGAAAATGGGTATCCCCCAAATAAAAGACAAAAGAGAGGGATAGAACCTTTAGTACTGAGACTGTCGCACTCATTAACTGTGTACGTCCTGCCTGCATCTTGCGAATGACGTTCCCTTTCGTCTACCCGTTGCCCCCGTCGCTTGTGTCATCAGAACCGCGTCCCCTCCTCCACCAACGCCTTCCTCGCCGCCGCGCCGTCCCGGCCTCTGCCGCCTCGAGCGGACGGCTGCGTCGGGGCGGCGGGGCGCGCGGAGTAATTTGCGTCATAAAAGAAGCGCCGCGGAATTAGCGGCGTAAACTTGCGGTATTCGCTGCTCCGGGGCGGGCGCCGCCGCCACTGCGACGACGGCGGCGTGACGAGGGCGAGAGCGCCCAGGTGCGGGGAAGGCGCAGGCGGCAGCCGCGCCTCAGCTGGGAGGGGAGGGCTGCGGGAGCCAGCGTGGGACACGGACAACGCGGAGCTCGGGTCGGAGATCAGACACAGTGGGCGCAGCATCGAATCTGGCGCTTGGAGATCGTTGAAAGGAAATGGTGGTGTGGAGAGATCGCTCCAGGTACTAGTGGTGATAAAACAGCACTACTTTCTCGCTTGTATATACACGCAAAATGACGCAAAAGTACTCAAATTTTCGAAAACTTGTATAGGACCTTATTTCAAAATATATTTTAAAGAAACCGATTTCATTAAGGGAAAATCTCTATCCTTAATATTTCAGTTGTAGGACGACTCAGAAAATAAGTTTGCAATTTTCAAAAACTCAGGGTTTTCAACGAACCTGTACCATGAGACCTGCACCATTCTCTTAAACTTCCAACTTTCACACTTCACACTTTCACCAAACTTCACACTTTCCAACAATAAAGTTTAATAAAAAACCCTGGAGTCATTTTTTTTTGAAAATTTCAAAAATGCGCCTGGGAGTTTCTGTAAAGTACCTACGAAAATTAAAATATCGGCTTCAAATTCAAGGAGCCGCGACATCAGCCAGATCAATCGAGGAATATCATTTTTGGAGAAAATCAGCTTTACGGTTTAGCCGGTAGCGTTTTTCACAGACGGACAGACTTTAGCTGTCATTCGATTTTTCATCAAGGTCCCATAAATAGTTTCTGGCTACGCCACGTGATAGAATACTGTTTTTTCTAAATTTAGCAACTAGATTTATCCAATTTTTCGTTTTCAGGGCCCCGTAATCAGAGTTTTTCTGCCAAAAAATTCGTTGTTTTTCCGCGCGGGTTTATATAACTTTGTCTCTACTCCGTAGCGAGAAAGTACAATATTGGTTTATCTGCTGAGCGGGTGGCGGTCATGCAAGCTTCCTCTGCACGTGGGGCCAACTTCTATTCTATAAGGAAAATTCTCGATTCGAGATATTTATTCATTACTACAACAAATAGGCATGTTGTGTGTAGCAAACAATGTGACGCTTTGACCGAAGTTTGCCCATTAAAATTGACTACCCTATTCGCCCAAGGTATCGACATGCGCACCAAAAAAGTACTGAACAACCGAATGGCTACGTGATTTAAGCTTTATGCCTCCAGACATCCTAAAACGTATATTCTCGTTCGTTACAGTGAACTTTTTGGAAATAAATTATTCTGAACAAAAATATTTTGTGACTGATATTCATTAATTACTTTTTTAATCGTAATCAAAATTTAGAGTTGAAATATTTTTCATATAATGTGGTGTATATAGCTTTCATTTAATCATGAAGCGATTAAATTAAAAAATCTAAGCTCTTGGTCGCAAATATACACATTGTCTTTATCGCAAATCTTTATCTCTATCGTATTATCTTTATCGCAAATCATATCTGTTACATCGATAATATTTACCGTATTCTATACGGTCGTACTATTGCAAGTATTACTGCCTCAATGGAAGAAAAGAGGTAGAGAAACGAAGTGTATCAGGAGAAAACTGACAGGGAAAGAATACATCATAGGTGACTGGGCAGTGCATGATGACACGGTACGTCCCTACATGAGATGGCTTAGCAGTGTAGCAAATAATTTCGAAAATTTCCTAAAGTGTCATGAGAGCGGCGCGAAAGTGGTGCCGAATTGGTGAGAGAGTGGTGCCAATTTGGTTAAGAGTTATGTTAAGTGGCGCTAATCATTGCAGAGTAGTGCAAAGTGATTCCAAGTGATGCAAAGTGTTGAAGGGTGTAGCAAATGCCCGAAATGGCACCGAGTGAGGAATAAATAGGGTTGTGGGGAGAGCATGAAAGCGCATGGGCGGAACGGAGAGGACGGGACGGGGAGTGGTTGGTCTGAGTGCAGACCGGGAGGATCGATGTGCGAAACGTTCAGGGCAGAGTCATGGTGGAAGGGTCTGAGTGCGGAGAGGGAGGGTCGATGTGCAAACGTTCGGGGCAGAGTCATGGTGGAAGGGTCTGAGTGCGGAACCGGAGGGTCGATGTGCGAAACGTTCGGGCAGAGTCGTGTCGGAAGGGTCT
Source organism: Teleogryllus occipitalis (assembly GCA_011170035.1). Lineage (NCBI taxonomy): Eukaryota > Metazoa > Arthropoda > Insecta > Orthoptera > Gryllidae > Teleogryllus > Teleogryllus occipitalis. The sequence continues at coordinate 386,517 of BLKR01000280.1, forward strand.
GAGTGCGGAGCGGGAGGGTCGATGTGCGAAACTTTCGGGTCAGAGTCATGGTGGAAGGATCTGAGTGGGGAGATGGAGGATCGATGTGCGAAACGTTCGGGGCAGAGTCATGGTGGAAGGGTCTGAGTGCGGAGATGGAGGGTCGATGTGCGAAACGTTCAGGGCAGAGTCATGGTGGAAGGGTCTGAGTGCGGAGAGGGAGGGTCGATGTGGGAAACGTTCAGGGCAGAGTCATGTCGGAAAGGTCTGAGTGCGGAGCGGGTGGGTCGATGTGCGAAACGTTCAGAGCAGCCATGGTGGAAGGGTCTGAGTACGCAGCGGGAGGATCGTCGTTCGAAACGTTCGGGGCAGAGTCATGGTGAAAAGAATAGATGGGCTACTCCGGTGCACTGGATTTTGCTTGTTCTGAGCAACTCTAGTTTGCGTTGCGAGCCACGTGATAAGAGCACGGGCACTTCGTTTGAAACGCCAGACCAGACGCTGGCGTCCATGTTGCATGGAGAGCGAGAAGTGTCGAGAAGCATTTTGAAATTTGCATGAAGTGACAATTTTCAACAGTGACCAACCAAAAATAACACGGTGAGGCATACAATATTTAAATAAAATGATTAATATATGTTTCAATGACTTATAATGAGGTGATAATTTTTGTATCTGGCTGCATTTAAAATTCCCGCTAACATTGTGAAACGAACTGGTGTCTGAATTGCATTGGCTGAAGTCGGGTATGATGCTTGAGAGCCCTCCCATATCTTCCCACGTGGGCAGAGTGTAGGGTGGAATGACTACTGCCCGGGCTTGTGACGGGTGAATCGAGGTAGAAGTATGGTCGGAGTGTGGAATAGACGTTTTTGGGCGCAGAGCAAGGAAGGAGAACAGGTGTGGTTCGAGTGCGCTTCGAAGTGCTGCGTACGGGAGTTGGAGCGCAGGGCAACTGAGCAGAGAGCGGCGGGAGCAGAGCTCGCGCGCAAGCCAGGGGACGAAGCTGAATGAACGGAGTGCGGAGAGACATTCGGAGTGTGGATAAGGCGGGTTGGAATGCAGAGCGGGAGACATGGAATGGACTGTGGAACGGGCGAGTCTGTGTGTGCGTGGATGTGTAGTTGGGGAGAGGTTGGTGGGTGAGTGGGAAGAACGCAGAGCAGGCGGGACAGATTGCTGGGCTAATGTGTATGCTAATGTGGACGGGATGCAACACGGACGAGTGTGTGCGTGTGTTTGTGTGTGTGTGTGTGTACATGTGCGTGTGTTTCCGGCCTGGAGTCAAATAAAGGATAAAGTAAATTGGGCAAGGCGGAGAGCAGGTGGGTATGCTGTTTGGGCTCGTGGGACCTAGTACGAGAAAAGTATCTAAGCGTGTGTGTGCGCGTGTGTGCGTCTGTGTGTGCATCTGTGTGCGTGCGTCTGTGTGAGTGTGTGTGTGCGCGCGTCTATGTGTGCGCGCGTCTATGTGTGTGCGCGTCTTGTGCGCGTCTGTGTGCGCGCGTCTGTGTGTGCGCGTCTTTATGTGTGCGTGTGTGTGCGTGTGTGTGCGTGCGCGTGTGTGCGCGCATCCGTGTGCGCGCATCTGTGTGCGTGTGCGCTTCTGTGTGTGCGTGCGTCTGTGTGTGCGCGTGTGTGTGCGCATCTGTATGCGCGCGTCTGTGTGTGTGTGCGCGTCTGTGTGTGTGCGCGTCTGCGTGTGTGTGCACGTCTGTGTGTGTGCGCGTGTCTGTGTGTGTGCGCGTCTGTGTGCGTGTGCGTGCCTCTGTGTGTGTGCGAGGACAAAGGGGCCAGAAGAGGGCGTGCCAGGCAGCGCGCAGGGGCAGGGCGAGTGCAGAGTGGACGGAGCGGGGTTGGGGGAGAAGCGCCGGGCGCGGGCGCGAGTGCTGCGCTGCCAGGTGTGACGGGGGCCCGCGCCGAGCGCTGCCTTCCGCAATTTGCGTTATTTGGCGCGACTTCACGGCGAGCGCCGCCCGCAGAAATGGGGCGGCGCGCGCTCCGCCTTAATATGCCGCGCCTCGCCAGCGCCCTCGCCCGGCGCCCTCGCCCGGCGCCCTGCCGCACCGCGCGCTAAGTTTTAAGTAGTTTTATTACGCGGAAGAACGCAAATTACGGGCTCTAACATACCTCTGCCGGATGCGGTGGCTACAAGCGCAGGATACTCCGTGGTAGAGTTCTCGTTGACCCAGATCGTTCCAGTTGGGGATGCAGCGCGGAAGTAGTTTTTGATGTGTTTGTTTCGATGGGTTGAGAGAAGTTTCAGAATAATATTATTTTTGTGAGTGCCTCTACTCTTCTTTTAATGAATAGCCACAAGGAAAGTACTTCTTTATTTCGTTGAGCAACATTGAGGTATGTTCCAGTCAACTTTGTCTTATTTTCAATCCGATGTCGCTCCAGATCTTAACAAACAAGTTGTTAATAAAATGAATTAAATAAACATTACAAAAATTGGTCTTTACAGATAAGGAAGTGCAGCAAAAATTCGCTCGTGTATTCTTGTGCTTATGTATTTCAGGGGCTACAGTGCAGTTATTACGCAACAGTATTTAAACCACGCTTTCAATAGTACATTACTTGAAATTATATATATATATATATATATATATATATATATATATATATATATATATATATATATATATGTGACGGAACACACACGCCGTGGACTGGCCTCCGGCGCGCCGCACACAATGCAACCTGGTCTTTGATCAGGGGTCGTTAGCCCTGAGGGTGTGAAGCACCGCTCGGGCGTTACCAGCGCCGTGCGGCAGCCTACTGTCGCTCCGACGCCAGGCCTGTCAGGTTGTTCGTTCGTCTTGCCTGTGAGAGGCAAATAAGGGGTAGTTTGCAATGGATAGAATACAGGGCGGATCGAATTCTAATGAAACACTTGGATGGCTCTGGTAAAATTAGGCATGTATTCTTAAACTTTTTCCAGAGGCACATACACTTACACACTAGATTATAATAAACAAATTGCAATCCTATCTCTATTATAATTATAATCCTAAGTCTGGATTAACGTTCTTGCTCCATCTTGTGCAAATAAACAATAACCTCCCTACCTCAAATACTCAAAAATCATATCTTGCCCGCTAATTACAATACTCGGGCAATTTAATTGTTTATGCAAACCTACTGATCTTGGCACTAAAATGTTCTTTCAGTCTGTTCGTTCCACTATGTTGGATCGAACTGAATTCCCGTGTTAAGCGTTCGGCAAGAATACTTCCTAGTTATACCTTTTTAATCACACCTTTGGAAATATTACGACCTCGCGGTCTGAATGTCGCACGGGTACTCACGCTTCGGCGATTGGGGAACACGTAACCTGGACCTCGGCCAACGCAGTGACCGACCTCGGCTGCTTATCGCTGCGAACGGCTGCTCGCGCCGCGGTGACGCTCGGCCTCGCCCAGCTCGCTGCGCTATACGCTCGCCGGTCCGCGCTGCTCCTTGGCTCGCTTGATGCTGCCTCCGTTCGCCCGTGAAGTAGTACAATTTTCTCCGGTCGTCCCGTAGAACGGCCGTGCCTCTACGCCCGTCTTCCGTTCCCAATAAACTTGCTTCTTCGGCTGTGTTGCACCAGGAATGTCGCCTCAGCCTTCCGCTTTGGCGATGCGGCGTAGTTGCGACGTAATGATCGTATACTCGACCCTTCGGCGATCTCTATCAGACTGTTCGGCGGTTTGTCTCAGAATGTTCTGCGATTTCTATCAAACTCTCCGGCGGCCTTTCTCCGACTGTCCGGTTTCCCGGGAACCCCTTCCCCCCTCGGAGACTGTTCCCTCGTTTTTCTATCAACGGGCCAATCGCAGGATTTAATTTTCCAGCGCTTATCGCCCCGAGAAATCATTGGCGACCACTCGTTACGTCCGACTTCAGCCGCGGCTGACGTCAGACGATGACGTACCAACGCGCCACATTCGAAGTGGTAAACACCCGCAATTTATCTTGGACGTTTTTGCCTGGGGTTCTGCTTCCTCGCTGGGGCGCATATCAGAGCTCGTCTCATATATATATATATATATATATATATATATATATATATATATATATATATATACAGGATATCGTGCTGACATATTTAATATTAGCGTTATTATTTTGTGTCGTCAAAAAGTTGACTTGTTTCCACTAAAGTATATTAGACCATGATGGAATGTTAACGATCAACTAAGTTACTTTCCCAAGTGACTTGTCAACTAATACAGTGACTTGACGTTCTCATAATTCAGATCATGCTCAGAAACTCATATTCTTCTCTGTTCATGCGTGAACGTTCTGCCAACCTTCATGGAAATGAATCTTCCTCGAAATGATCTCTCATTTTCGCAAAACACATTGGGTCTCTGCGGAAGGGTTATCCAGACATAACTTTCATTATACTTCTCTTGGCAAACGATCATGAACTGGACGAACGTATTCAGTCATCTTCCTCGACTGTCCTCTACAATCCTCTGTACATTGTGGGTGACCCACAAGAGCTCTTACTCTGCTGGAGGGCAGTAGCGGTTGCGGCCACCAGGTGCGCTCGCGGCGACACTCGCGGATTTGCGTGAGAAATGGCGGGCGCTGCGCCTGATCCGCGACAAATGCGCGACGCTCGCGCCCCCGCCGCCCACAACCCTCCGTTCATCCTCCCCTTCACCTCATCTCCGCCACCGCCTCCCCCTCCACCATCGTCCCCCTCCGCGCCTGCCTCCGCCTCTCCTCCGCCACCTCCAACGCCTCCGCCTCCACCACCGCTCCCCTTCGCTCCCCTCCACCCCTGCCTCCGCCTCCGCGCCCTTCCTCCCCCACCCCTGCTTCCGTCCCCGTCCCCGCCCGCGCACCCATCTCCGCTCCCGCCTTCGCCCCCGCATCTACCCCCGCCCCCGACATCGCCTCCGCCAAATCCACCCCTCCCCCATGGCTGCGCGCGAGGCCGCGGTCGCTGCGGCTGACGATTTTTCACTTTTCGCAAACGCGTCCCGCCGCGCCCTCCGCTCCCCCTCCTGCGATGCGTCGGCAACAGGAAATCCTCCGGAGACTCCCTGCCGGATGGTTTCCCGTGGCACAAGGGGGCATATGGAGACGCTACGGCTCACCCGATGGCGAGGGATCTGATGGTTGGCGAGTGTTGCCCCCCTTAGTGTCTACTTTGCTGGATCATATATAGTAGGAATTTCCCCGCATTTTTGGATAATTTGAACTTGCTTTATGATTAAAATTAGTAATTTATTTCGTTCTGATGTACGCAAAATTACATAATCAGAATATTGCGTTAATTTCCGTAGAAAAACTTTTTTCCCCTTTCATTCTCATTACTATATTTAGAAAGTTATAAAAATAATAATTACTTGTAGCATACATCTGCAAGAGTGTTGCTGAACAAAACTACAAAAAGTGGCTTTCCAAAAGGTATTACGCACATTGCTCAAAAACAACAGTAGCGGCTCCTTCGGGTAGGCAAGGTAGGCACCGCTTACCCTACTGAATATGAACCTGTTTAATACATTTCATAAAAATAAAAAAAATTAAAAGACTCTTACAATTTTAATAGTAAGTATAATTCCTGTGGAAATGTGTAACCGACTTTTTATCACGAGGACAATATTCAAGTGTTTTCCAACAGCCCGTGCGCCATGCAGTCTCTTCCGCGCAGACGTGCGCCCGCTTGCGCCTCTCAGGGTAGGCACGCCCGGGCGCTGCCTCGCTTCGCACCGTGTTCTCAGAAAAGGCCCTGTGGTGAGCGTAGGGATATAGCATGCTGTCTCCCTACTTCACGCATGCGCGTTGCGCATAGGCCGGCAAATTCTCTCGCTGCCTGCCCGCACGGGAGACTCCGATTTACACTCTCATGCCAGCCACATGGCGCGTGTGTTCACTGTTTTGTTGACGAGTTTACAAACAGACTATTATTGAGGAGGTATTATTTTTATTTTAGATTAGTTTGCTGGGGATTATTATTGTTCCTTAATTTTTTTATATTTAGTTCGATTCTATATTAAAATAATGACAGATAAAGTGAATGAATTAGTGCGTACACCATGTTCTCTTTTTAACGATTTAGAAAAGAGGCAAATTTGGACAATGCTCGACGTACTCCTATTTTTAGTACAGCTGTACATCGTATTAGCGAGAAAAATTCAAAAAAATTCAAAAAAAATTCAATCCTTTGTGGTAGTATGATTCATACAAACGGCTAACGAGTAGAAAAGTTCAAGTTAAGCTATATTGTTGACCATGTCTTTTATTGTCAATTAAGGGGAGTAATTGGAATAATGATGGATATTTTGATATGGAAATTTATCAAAAGCTGTACAAAAACAGGAAATATCAAAAGATTACATTTATAATTCAGTGAATTGTAAACGCCTCGAAGAAAAATTGAGTCCGATTTCTGAATTATTGTCAGAGCAACACAAACTTGCAACACTGTTTTAGAATATGAATATCTTGAAATCGCGACTGTGTGTACTTCATAGAGATACTGCTTTGGTATGTAATGATATCAGCGAGACAATTGTTTTGAATTGATTGAGTAAAATTACAAAAATTGGGATTGAGTTTGGGATTGGCCCTATGCCCTCTTCCCGTAATCCCTCGCTGTTTCGTAATCTGTTTTGCCTACCCTGAACATATGTTCACGAGCCGCTACAGAAAAAAACAAATAAAATATTATCGTATTAAACCTCAATAAATAAAATATTTTAGTTGTGTATACGGATTCAGATGTGTATACTAGAAGTTATCTACAAACCAAGGATATCAAAACAGTTACTGTTCCATGAAGCAACGGGTAAATAGCAAATATTTAATATGGAGCGATCTATTCTTTGGAACCTTGCTGTTGAATAATCTTAGATGCATTTAATCAGTGATGTACGGAGTATTAGAATTCAGTTGGTGGGTGCAGTACTAGAATAGGCGAAATAACATAATGAAACGCTCATTAACACGAATTCCAAGGGACCTACGTAATCGGAGTTCGTGTTATAAAAATTCGTGTTATCAGAGTTTTATAAATGTACGTGTCATCGTAATCCCTTGCCGGGACCGAAGGTTTTTCGAGTTACGGCGAAATTCGTGTTAAGCGAGTTCTGCTAATGAGGGTTTACTATATTTTCATTTCAGTCAAAATCGAAACAGATTCATTTTTGGATTTCTCCCGAGTTCCTTGGTATCTAACAAAACCACAGTCACCTCTCATATAGCCAAAGGCTGCTTTGGTTTTTTAATTCCATTGAAATTTAGTGATATAGATGTTGGAACACAATTTACGATATTACTCTGACGTTTATATAATGTTATATCGTTAGCTATTATAATATGTTAATACTCAAATGAGTGCGTTTCACGTAGTAAAAATTCACTATAGTTTTATAGTTAAAAACTAGTTCGTTCTAATGACTTCAGACAAAGAGGAAACGTTGAAAAACAAATTTTTTATGCAAATTCTTTTTGCGTTTGTGTATCTACATGACACTGTTGAGAATACGAACCAGATTACCTCCTCTATATATTTTCAAACAAGAGGTAATTTCAAGAGGTGACTGTTGTGAAGGGCATTTCCTCTGTGCGTTCGTTATATGCAGTTCTCGCAAAAATATAAAAAACGAAGTACCATTCGGTTCTGCAGATTGAATGGCAGCACAAAAAATTCAACGGAACGTGAAACGACAGGCGAGAGATCGATTGTGCGGACGTTTTTGTTCTGTTATAAATTCTGGTTTTTATACTGCGCTAAATGATCTAACATTCATTTCACGCAAAAGTATTGGGAAACTGTTCACTCTCCTTATGCGTGGACCAATGAATTCATTTATAACAGTAATAGAATACATGACGTTTCACGTCAGGTGCTGGTGAATACGTATATGTTAAAATATATAACGAGGAGAGGTAAAAAATGAGGTGCTGTAGGATACGTCTTGAAGCAATCCGTACTTGATTCCGCTGAAATATTGCGTTTTCAGGAATCGTTGCATTATGTTCGTTTCTGACTACATAAAGCTTCATAAGGATCTCTCGTTAAGGAAGTGGAGGAATAAATAATGTTTTGCAGAATATGGTATTTACTATAATGTTCACATCTCTTATCTTAATAACTAAGACTACTGTTTACGTCAGGGACATAAAAACGGTCTTCGCTTTTGAAATTATTTCTCGATCCGATATTACTAGAAGAGTTAACATACCATTCAGAAAACCAACATTGTGAAGGTTCAAACAATGAAATATACATTTTACATTTTTTAAAATAAAATATTGTTTTGATATTAATCAATAATAAACCGAGAGAAATGATGACCTTAAAATAATTATGGAAAAAAATTCTTTCAATTAGCGAAAAATAATGTGTTTGTTGAACAACATACTCCACGCTTTGTCTCATTAATTATGATTTATGTAGCGTTCCACTGAAAATTCATGGGGATTATGTAGGCAGCGTCGACCCAAACAATTCAATAGTATTTATTTAAAAATGATTGCCATTAAATAATGTAATATTTATTTCACCTTGAAACAATATTAAAAATACATTTCGGAGAATACAAAGGCTGAAATTGTATATTAAACAAATTATTTTTAACCTATCATTTTCTTCTTTTACTTTCGATTTCAGATTTTAGAAAGAGCTCTTGTAGAATAAATTAATTTTTCCAAATTGTTAGAAAACTTTTGAATAGTCTTTTAGGCGGATAGTTTGGATGAAACTTTAATCTTTGTAAAATGAAAAGATGATAACGTGCCAAACTGATTCGACTAGATGAAAGTCATTCAAAGCACTTTTTTGAGTTTTAAGAATATTGACTTTTTGATTTTCTGAAGGACTGAAAATTGTATGAATATCCTAGCTTAAGAAATTTATAAGCTAATTATTAGGGTGCGCACACTTCAAGAAAGATCATTGTAGCATTTATTTGAAAACGTAACAAGGCTTTTCTATTTCCAGCAATTAGATGACTACATGGAAAATAGCTGTCTCAAATCGAATCTAAGACGTGACATGCTTAAAGAAAAAGCTATTCAAGAAAATGATTAGGGTTAGAGTAGGACTAAGGCTAGCTTGGGAAACGTAAATTGCAATCAGAACATTCTTTTACTCCTGAATTTGCAGAAAAAGTGCGCTTTAAGAAAGTATATTATTTTTACGAGTAGAAATCTTTCTTTAGACAGCAAAGGAATGAAATACGGCGGAATATAGTTTGACATTTACTGCCAATTTTAGACGTATCTAAATTATATTGGTGCATCTTAAAAATTTAAGTATCACTATTTGCACATTGATCACATAATCAAGGTAGAATTATCTGCCAAGAGATGGCGCAACTTCATTTTACTCCGTCGAGCGGAAAGGTGAACTCAACTTTTTGAAAAGACAGGGAGTATGATTTTTGATACACCAAAATTTTGAGAAATCATATAGTAATAACCATTCATTTTCATCAACCACGTACTCCAGTAGTTTTTCTTACCCATTAAAGGACACATATACCATTGAAATAACTTAACAAATTTGCTACTTTATTTATTTGACCATTGGGAATAAGCTGGTTACTCGTAAAAAGTAAATTTTACAGGAGAGTAACATATAGTGATGCTTTGTATGATGCTTCATTGTGGTAATCTTGTATTGCGAATAAACAGGCAGTTCAACATATTTGATGTAAATTAAAGACCTCAAAGCATTGGAATAGCAAGTATATACAGACAACCTTACTTATCTTGTTTGTGTTTCTGAAATTTTTAATTTCAGTACTTTATGTTTGCCAAGCACAAGCAGCGGTTTCTCAGCAACCAGAAGGAATTTAACTTATTTAATTGTACACAAATACAGAGAATGATGAAGTGACTCCTGCAGAATATTTGTCGCATATTTCAGCAAAAAGATGACACGTCAGCTTATTCAAAGTCAAAAAGTCAAAAATACGTTCTCACAGCGCAATGGATTTTTTAAAACATTTTTGATCATTTCATGAAATAATTTTTAAACATTTCATTTTCTGAAAATAGTACATGAAGTTTTAACTACATACTTCATACATATGATGTAGAGTTTTTACATCACATAACGTAGCAAACAAGTAAAGAACTTTTCATCACGTAATGAATCGAATGAAAATGTCGCTACCATGGCAACCGCGGCTCCGCAATCAACGTGGACGCGGTATATCTGCCGTCGCCACCTGTCACTGTTCGGGAGAAAGGAACGTTCGCTTTCGTTGGGCGGTTGGTAAACAGAGCAATTTATAAAATATGTAAATATGGCGACCGCGGGCCGTTGGCACCGCGTCGGAACGAGGCGGCGAATTACAAGCAATGGCGAGGATGAGCGCCGTTTTCTCCGCGCTCGACATCCCATTGAAGCCTTTGCATAACAAAGAACCGGCGTACGGCCATCTGCATAATGGAATTAGCTTGTTATGTGGCGCGGGCGGCGGCGGAGGCGGCGGCCCCGGGAGCCGACCTGGCGACGTCGTCTGCCGTCTCCCTCCGCCGAGGAGGGAGTTGACGACGCGCGCTCTCGCGGTGCCCAGTGGCTCCCCTGGCGGTGCTGGACCTCGCTCGCGCGCGCCGCGCTGCGCCCAGCGTATTTACGACTTGCGCGCGGCGGGTATTTTTAAGCACACTCCGCCTATGTGGTCGCAGGCAGCTAAAAAACGATTCAGCCTTGCGGAGCGCTTCACCTGCAGCGCTCTCGGATACAGTTTCTGGGACCGGGAGGTTCTGAGTTCGAGATCCTGCGCTTGGGATTTGCGACACCATCTGTGTAGCTGGGTCGGACGATGTTTCTGTCTGGATTGGAGTTTGCGCGGTTAGCGATTTTTGTACGCCACTTCCGTGAGTTTCTCAGATCCATTTCAAGTGGATGCCGAAGAAGAACGTTGAACGACGTGGGTATCATTCTCCCTCAGGTTGATATCTCTCCCATCTTTGGATCACGACGTTGGGATGATCCCCTAATCCGGTATGATCCGAATTCCATGGAAGAATGGCAGGATGCAGACATTAAGGCTTGGAATTGCGATGAAGTGCCACAGGAAGATAACTGTGCCACAGGAAGATAACTGAGAAACACTTTCTTGCTTTTGGGGGCCTATGTGACCTCGCCATGTTTAGGACTTGTCTACGGTGGATATCTTAAACGCACGCCGCGTGTATGGTCGCGGACCGATAAACGACGATTCGACCTTTCGGAGCGTTTGGCCGAGAGCCATGGGGAACGCATTTTCGAGTCCGCAGTTGAGACTTCTTGATTCGGTAGGTCTATGTTCCTGACACGCCGGTGCCGGAGTTTCGACACCATCTATGTTGCTAGGTCGATTGGCGACACTACTGACTGGTTCGGCGTTTGTAGGAGCCGGCTGTTCTGATTACTCGTTTCAATCCTTTCTTCCAATCCATTTCAAGGCGATGCGACGCTATAGATTAAACAACGGGACGTGTAATGGAACACGCGAGATATTTTCTTCCCCATTTTCCTCACCCTCACCAATAAGGTCCTGATATTCCTGGAAAAATAAAAGTTTCTGGTGAAGGCTGAAATTGACCTGTAGTGCCCTAACAAAAACAATTACAGTGGCTCCCCTGGCGGCACCCCAGAGCACCGCGCGAGCAGGGTTGCACCATACGAACTTACGACGTGCGTGCGGCAGGTTTCGTTTCCTCCGCTTGCTCTCTATGGCTGCTGAGCTAAGGGAAGCTGGTAACATTTGAGTCTCTGATGTATTTGAAGCTTTAAAAGGTTTGACTTGACTCTTTTAAACGTGACATTGGGAGCTTTAATCATTCCTTTCATTTTCTACTGACTTGAGGGTCCCGCTATGTCGAGGCATAATAAACAAGAAATTAGAATGTGCAGAATGCATGATTTAGAATTAGAAATTGGAATGCGTATGAATGCAGAACACACAGTATTGGGCTAAGACAAAAATTGTTTTTCTTCTTCATTTCTTTCTTTCTTGCTTTCTTTTTTCTTCTTCATAGTGTTGTTGTTGTTGTTGTTGTTGTTGTTGTTGTTGTTGTTCTTCTTCTTCTTCTTCTTCTTCTTCTATTTCTTATACTTTTTCATCATTTTCTTTTTGTTAATCTTCATTATCATATTCTTATTCTTCCTTTGTTCCTTTCTTCTTTTTCTCGTTTACTTCATCTGCTCTTTTTTTCAATCGTCTTCTCCTTCTCTGTTCGGACTGCTACTTCTATTGCGGCATGACGATTGCAGAGGTTGCTGCAACATGGAAACGTAACGAAAAACGTCAAGCGGATTCCAAGTTTGGCAACTGACGAACGCCAGCAGCTCACGCTGTTCCACCTAATATTTACTTCGTGCATACATTGGATCCACATCCTTTTAAATTGCTGTGGTCATGTCATGCTGTAATATGGAGTGGAAAATGGATGGAAATGAGGAACTACTACTTCCGAAATAGAAACGTAGCGCTCTCTCCATAACATATGAGGTGATGATATATCTTACTTAGTGAAAGAATTAGGAACTTTTCTAGGAAAGGTTCGGACCATTAGGGACACGGAACTTAGGAAGTGGGCAAACAGAACTAGTTAGTGTTAGCGGAGTCTAGACTCGAGAGGAAATAAATAAGTTATTAAATTATTCATTGTTTACTTATTAAGTTATTTAAGTTAGTAAAGTGAGAAGTAAAAAAATCATTAAGTAATAAGTAAATCAATAAACAAATAAAAAAACATAAAATAAATAATCACATTAGGGGCAAATAGGAGTGGGTGTTAGAAAACTTAAGCACAGAGGCGATGCTTCGGACGATGTTGCGCTGTTTGTTTTCAGATGCTGGTAAGGCTAAAGACTAGAAGGAGAATATGTGATCTCCGCGCCAGTAAATAAATAACTTGTTTATAAAAAGGTAGGTAGATTAGCTTGTACTCGTCTTCAGAGGGCCGGATTCACCCCGTCAGGCCGTTTTTTCTCAGCTGTACCTTATGGCCTCTTTTCCGCGGCTTTGATGCGATGGAGTAAATGCTAAAATTCGAAAGGTTACAACGCGATAGGATGGAGGTATTGTAATGTCTTCAAGGCCTCCCGCCTAGCCGCATAGTATAAAGTTATTTAATTCATTATAGAATATTTATTATTAAATAAATAATAAAACAATATTCTAATGAGAGTACATGCATGTGACTTCGAGTTCTATGTGCTGCACTTCGAGCATATTATCAATAGTGTACAAATACATTGTTGAATTATGTTATAAAGCGATATTTAATTGAAAATAAACAGCTTTGACAAAATGTTTTAGAATTTTCTCGACTAATTCTACAGGTTAAATTTCACCGAAACCTTCCATTTGACATTAATATTTGCAAAATTTCTTTTTTCACAGAACAACGCAGTGTACACATTCAGACAGTAAATATATTTGGCTGGTGAAAGAAAATATCTGCACGTACCGTGAATTTCACTGCCACGAAAATGTTACAATATTTTGCTGACAGCTGGTACAGGTTGAATTTCGAATTACCTGAGCATTCAGTACTGGAGTGAAACAGTCGATTAAATAAATAATATCGTAGAATGTTTATTTAATCTAGACAATAAATGAAATAATGTATTCAGTCACGCAATCATTATTATTGTCTATTGAGTCGTTCTTCCCATAGGATATATCTTTTATTTTCTAGCTCTTGCATAAGTAACATGAATGTGATTTCATGATCACACTTTCCTAGAAACAAAGTTTCTCTAATAAGGTCCTCAGAAGGAGTGTCAAATTGAACGAACTAATTTTTTAAATTTGTTTTCTAACACACTTTTTGAACAAATCTTAACAATAAAAATGGCATCACATCTCTACATTTAGCATCTTCGTGTAAACAATGTTTATGTAAATGCTAAAAAAGCGAAAAACACTACTAATACGAATAAAAATAATAAAACTGGAAACTGTAGGATCACAGTTTCTGCCAAATGAATATTTTCATTTTTATGTGATCGCATCTTGAGAACATCGCTTTGAACCTTATAGTTTGAGTGTTCATAAGTCACATCCTGCTCTTATTGTCTCCAAACCAATTTTTTTTTCGAATGGAAAGCAAACAGAAACCTACACACACAATATAATGCAGCATCGTTTCTCCATTTATTGGAATTTCAACTACGCAAAGACAGAAGGCGAAATTTTCTGAAGAAAGATTTTTGTTATTGTGATGAAAAGACTAATGTTTGTCGAGGATTTTCTGAAACCTTTGAAAATACACTAATAACACTATCTCTGAAATACTCACGTTGATTTGAACAGAACTACGTAAAAATGCTACATATATGCATTAAGTTACAGTTAACTATTTTGTAATTATTGCAGTATTATTGTGTATTATTAGCATTATTATAGGCTTCACGTAGGTGAATTAATTAATACAGCAACCAGCCTGTTAGTGAATTAGTTTATAGAATTCCAGAGTATTACTGATGATACTACTTGTTCATTATCAGATTTAAAGAGAAAGTATTCCGTGATTTACCGTTAAAGGCAATTCGTAACTTGTTTCTGTACCCTGCTGATCAAAAGATCGCCAATGAAGCTCGTTGAGGACCACAGGTCTGGCCACTTTGGCGTTCTCACTGGAACCCCTCAGATGTTCCAACAGAAACCCTCTCGGAGGCCACTGGTAAACCGACCAGAGGTTTGTTGGAAGCATGTAGAACGTGAAATTCTTCACAGCACATGTTATGCAGTAAGTGAACGCTCCAAGAAGTGACCGTTGTTTCCGGTTGGTGGGTCGTCTGCAGAAAAATTTTAAATCCTCTCTTCTCCAACCACTTTGCCACAAACAAAAAGAATTACCGAGTGAATTCAAAACATCCTCCTATAAAAAATGAGAAAAATTTTGTAAAGGGAGGAAGAAATTTTTAATTTTCTGATACTACATAGTAGCTTAACGTGGCGCCTCCAACGGGTATCTCTGTTAAGATTTGTTTCTGCTTTGCAAGTCTGCAATATGAATAAATCTTAAACATATCAAAGTTGACCGACTCGTCCATTTTGGTGCAAAAGCAAGTACATGAAAAGTATTGATCAAACTTTTTGTTTAAATGTTTGTTTCGTTACAAAATTAGTTTTAATTATCGTCAATCTGATACACGAAGTCCCAACGGTTCATTTAAGAGTCGGAAAGAGAGTACAAGAAGTGATTCACAGCTTTTACAAGTGCATTTGTACGTGTAGGTTACAAGTGTATTAAAAACCATCACACGTGTTTTTCTAGAAGTTTTCCAGGAAATCCTAGAGCAAACCTAAGAATTGTACCAATCTATTTGTTTTGACGAATTGTATTGAGGAGAATTGTATTTCTAGATGCCGTAAGTCACCGAAAACGCGTTTTAGCTACTTAGAAACACTTTCTTTCAGAGAAATATTTTGGAATCTTCTGGATGGACGGGTTCTCCACGAAGAGACCGAGCCGCATGAAATGACACCTCATTTGTTTCGATCGATGGACCGGAAGCCGTGAGTGACGTACAGATGGACGCATGTTACTCGGTTACTATTTACTTCTCATTACAAACAAATCGAGTTTTCAAAGACGGGGATAATTTTCAAAGAGAACCGTTTTTAATGTCAGCGTCAATTACACTAGCGGAGTACGTTGCTTTAGTAAAATTTAACTATAATTAGAATGTTTCCCACACAGCGGCAGGTTTTAAATCAGAAAAAATATTCTGCAGGAATCGAAAAAATACTAAAACTTTGAAGCTAGTAATTTGTTTTCTTTTTAAAAAGTAGTTCTTCATTGTATGAAATCATGAATAAATTAGAATAAAATATGTGCTTTAGAAATATGTTTCCTTTTTCTCACTTACCACGAACCGGCAAGCCATAATTCAGGATGTAACTATTCTTTGATAAAACTAGTTTACTGGCGAGCCATTAGGTTTACATATATAGGTAAAGTTTTGGACCAGAGACAACGTCCTTGGTAATAGAAAGAGTGACGACTACAAGCTGATTGTTGCAAATCTGTTGACGAATTAACACAAGATGGAAGTTCGAATGTCGTTAAGATCCATTTTCTTCATTCCCATCTCGAGTTCTTCCCTAAAAACACAGGCGAAATTTATGATGAGCAAGGAGAACGACTACATCAAGATTTACAAATAATCGTGAAATATTACAAGGGGTTTTGGTACGCAGGAATGCTGAGCGACTGTTTGTCTCTTATACGTGAGATGGACCTAAAAAATTACAAACGACGTAGTTCCACTGCATTTCATTTCTGATTTTTTTATGTTCTTTCCAAATAAAGTAACGATTTTTGTTTAAACATTGCAAAACATGGTCCATTCATGATTCAAAGAAACCTGAACTGATAGCCAAACACGGACTGCAGATTCGTAATTAGCACCAAAAGTTACCTTAAAAACTGCTTTCAGCTTCTCTGGTCCAAAACCCTACAAAACTTGTTAACTGTTTTAAATCAGTGATGTTGATGTCTTTATCAACAGTTTTATTATAGGATTAGCAGCTTTCAATGGCATAGACATTATGTCACCCACCTCCTGGTATTTAAATGAACCCTTCTAGAAGTAGTTGAATCTTTACATACCTGATGACATTGTTTAAGCACCCAAAATATGTCAATCTACAGGATAAAACCGTTGGTAACAGAAAAGCGAACGGCGTCATCATTTATTTATTTTTTTGTTTTGGGTTTACATTTCAAGCAAGTTCAGATTGTATACCAGCCGTAGTACCATGGTTTCAAAACAACACGAAACATAAAAACCGAAAAGATAAAAGTGGACCCTTCCGCCGCGCGATGCCCCTCGAGGTCACGCGTGTGCGCACGCGGGTGTAACCGGCGCTGCGGAGGCGCGGGCGGCGGCTGCGGGCGGGACACGCGTGGCACGCGCATCTGGAGAATCTTTACACCTTCTAAAGCGAGTGCCGCCCCCCTCCCCTCCCTCCCGCTCGCGTTCTGCGCCTGCAGTAAAGCGCTTTACGGCCACCCGCGCGGCGATAAACGCGTGGCGCTGTCGCGCGTCATGCTCTACCCGCCCCGCCCCGCCCCGCCCCGCCCCTCCCCGCCCCGCCCTTCCCTCTCCCTTCCCCTCCCTCCCCACCAACTCCCGCTTCGCCCCTTCCTCCTCCCCCACCTCGCCAGCCCCTACCCGCCCTTCCCCCTCCCTCCCCGCCAACCCCCGCTTCGCCCTCCTCCCTCGCTCCACCCCATCAACTCTCACTTCGCCCCTCCCCGCCCCTGTCCACCAACCCCCGCTTCGTCCCTGCCCTACCCGCTCCGCCCCCACAACGTGCATTGCTCGTGCGCCGGCAAAGAGCTTTGGCCCCTGGCGCGACTAGAGCTGCTGCCGCCCGCGGCGCTTTGTCTGCTGAACCTCCTCGAAGAAAAGAGAAAAAGGCAAAAAGTGACCGAGGAGTCCGTGGTGATAGTTGCGGCCCTCCTAACTGCAAGTGCAAGAAAAGACAAGAAAGGGGTTGGGAACTTCGTAAGCAGTTCGTAATTGTTGCCGTCCCAACGTATAAAAAACTGAAAAAGCCAAAAGGGGCGAAGGAGTTAGTAAGGAGCTGAATATGGTGGCTCTCCTATTTTTAGAAAAGAGACAATAGTAATGGCGAGGGTTAGAATGACACGGTGATGATTACCGTCTCTCTCTCTCTCTCTAAAAACGCTGAGAAGCAAAAAGCGACGGGTGAGTTACGGGTCGGCAACTTACTATGACAGCTGTAAGGATTCTGCCGGTTGTGGTATTGCATGTCCAGAGACGTTTGATAGGTTGTTTTTTCGTTATACCACCACGAGACACTTTTAGTGTCTCGTGGCGATATGAAATCGTTTAAAATCGATTGATAATATAAAATCTCGTTTAAAATTCCAAATATCACAAAACAGGCGTTTCTGTCCATATTTGTGTCGGACTCCCTACCAGCAGAAGGAGTAAGTTGTTTTCATCACTCAAGATCATCTGAAGTTCAAGTTCCTTCTTTAATTTACTTCACCTTGTTGCCTATCATAGTTATCCCGATAAACTTTTCTCCGTATATATGACGTGATTTATGTAAAATTTTATTAGTAGTATGATTGATAGAAACACAAATAATTAGTTTCATTTGTTAATTACTAGTCATTTGGCTTGAAAAATGTTACCGAGGATATTCAGTTAGATGTGAAATCTTTGAGCACCCGATTATATAAACAATTGATGCACACATTTCATTAATCATGACTAGGTCTCGGAAGTTAATGCTGTATCATACGGAGAAATATGCATGCAAATATGCTTTAACATTTGTAAAATATGCGCCAGAACTAATGAAATATGCTCTAACAATTAAGTTTTAAGTA
This sequence comes from Teleogryllus occipitalis, assembly GCA_011170035.1. Lineage (NCBI taxonomy): Eukaryota > Metazoa > Arthropoda > Insecta > Orthoptera > Gryllidae > Teleogryllus > Teleogryllus occipitalis. The sequence continues at coordinate 404,826 of BLKR01000280.1, forward strand.
TTTATTAATAATTACAAATTTTTTAATTTTAACAATTAATTTAGCATTTTTGTCTGTACTTAGTATTTCAGCGATAATTTTTATATTAAAATATGATTTCGTTTGTATCATCGCTGAAGTATCATTTCCAGCGCCACAAATTCTTTATAAAAGGTAAATTATCACATCATTCGTAAGCGGACAAATCTTTTCCGGTCTCAACGCCATGATATCATCTAAAAGAAGTTCAGACAAGTGCTGCTGTAACGAAAGAAACTCATTCCCACTATTTCTCATAAATAGCATTCTCATTCACATTTGTGAAGTACACTTTCCGGTTACAGGAGACGAATATGCATATTAACTGAAATTCCAAGAGAAATATGCCACTTTAAGATCAAAAAAGCAATAAAATATAAATAATAACTTAAGTATATTGCAAATACGATGCATTAACACAAAATGCACTAAATATGCACTAATATGCTATACGAAATCACCGAATTCCTGTACATTTGATAATTAGCATTTTATAAATCTTGTAATTGATAATATGATTTTTCATAAACTTTCGGGCCTTAATCATGACTTACTTTACTAGAATTAAATTCGTAATAAAAATGACGATCATTCCCGTCTTGTTTAGTAGCTATAATGGGGTATTTATAGATAGGTTTTCATGATAGATATATTCATGATCAAGTATAACTGCGTCCGAGAACTGAAGCCTTGATATATGAGTACAAGAGTATTGATACATGATAGTTTAATATATTCTCGAGCATTGCAACATCAATGATTCGTCTCTCGCAAAGTGAACGCTTTGATGGTTTAAAATAAATATAGCGTGTATTACATACAGGATGAAATGATCTGATATGGTCATAAGCGCAGTAGCGAATTAGCCAAATGATACTATTCTGTGGTGCTCGCCGGGTTTCGCAGTAGGGTTCTTTGAATTTCACTATATGAGTACACTATTATGTATGTTGTGTCATTCAATAGGTAACGATATGCCAAATAACGTTGGAGACTTTGTAATTAACGAAATTAAAGTTGCATTAAAGTGAAACATAACGATATCTTCGAAGTATTAAAAATAACAATCCATAAAAGACATGAATGACAATGAGCATTCATTCATATTACTCAGTTAGCCTAATCCATTCCATAATGAAGTACAATGATCCAGTATCCTCGCCAGATATCTTCCGCTGACGCCCCCACTCCACCTACTTCGTTGTTTCTTGTCATCGAGGATGGCGTTGTCCCCAAAGGCGTTGCGTTGCTACCCACATCCGCCTCGCCCTCTCGCTCCCTGCATGGGCAAGGAGGGGGGGGCATTGGCCTCTGTCACGTGGAGGTAGCGCACGCGCGCACGTGTAGCTTGAAATGCGCTCGTAATGCGTGGAATGGCCTGCGGGAAACACCAGGTGGCAATGTCATTACCGAGTCGTGATTGAGTTGTATACAATAGAAATCGAGATCTCATTATCTGAAGAATAATGTAATGGTGATTGGAAATTCAACTGATTTCTCTATGTGCTTCACGTACGATTCATCGTAAGAGAAAAAAACTATACGCGATATAGGCGTAAGTAATATGACTGTTTCCCTTTGTATTGTTAGAAACTGATAACAGCGTGGTCAAGTTAACTCGCGGGAGAAATAGTTGTACTAGGTGAACTGTTTTTATATATTCAAAGAAAGTAGTATTTCTCTACTGTAATCAAAATTGTAGATTAAATGAATAGATGTAATTAATTCTACATATTGATATGATCCTTTAATGTTGACATTGCCAATTAATGTCACTATAATAAAAAGTTTTCGGTTTGTTGGTTTATGTGGGTCTAAGCCTTTAATTTAAGTTTTATTGAAAATGTACATGAAATGTATAAAGTAATGCATTTTATGTTGCGCTAACGTAACTCCGGACCTCAAAATGTTTACTCTTCGGCTTTGAAATAGCTAAGTTATTAATAGTGATATTTCTCACAACGATAAAGCTCAAGTATGCATTCGAATGTTGGGAATAAGTGAACAGTTTTCATTGATTTCAGAATGGTTGTATTATATTTTTATTGAATCTATGGTTAAGTGCTCCTCTACTACCTTGTTTATGTTAATTTAAGATCATTACAACCAATCGTTTTTTAAATATGTTTATATGATTTTCAGGTTCCATTCAATTCTTAGCATTTGATAGTTTTACATATATATTAGAATTGCTGCTACAGTAGAATAATATAGACAAAATATGCCATCAATATGAAGTTTAGAAATGTGCATATTACATTTTTGGTTACGTCAATGTTAGTTCCATTACAGACTTCCAAATTAATGATATATATGTGAAATTTGTCAAAAGAAATAAAAATTGACGTTATATTATGAACGTACCTTAATACTTTATACAAGGAATCATGTTTAAAAATTCTTTTTTTATTTCTGGAACTGAATGTTAATACTTGAATAGTCACGGAGGACTCGTTACAATTTCAAAATTTAGTGTCCAAGAATAAAACGATCACTGGGGTAGGATTGTCTTTAAATGAAACACTACGCATCTCGCTTGCATGATGTGACTAATGAAAATTTTTTGCGAGCCCGGCATTGAATGAGTGTGTTCCACTTCTCGTACTGCGTGTGTAAGCAACACCCTGCCTCAATAATGCAGTTAACCGAAAGCCCCCCTCCCCGTTGCGCCGTCTTACCTCTAGTTTCCGCATTCTGCTGTTGAGGGCGCAGCTGTCGCTGTGGCAAAAAGTGCGCCTGTTGTCGTGGGGTATTGGAATATTCATGAGTTTTTCTTTGGCAACGCAAACTCTTATTAATTCGACGTGGAACGCGGGCAATATTCGTCGCGAGTGTAATTAAATAGTCACGCGGGCGGGCGGGCGGGCAAGAAGAGCTTTAATTAATCTCGAGTTCTCCGCCAGAGCGCGCGCGCTGCGGCGCCGCTGCGTTGCCGTGTTTTGTTTTGAGACGAGGGTTGGCCAACTTAGTTGCCTCAAGTGGGGTCGAAGCGAGGCAAGGGACGGGCAGGCACTTTCGATAATCGAGTGTGTTTATACGCGCAGCAAGATAATGAGATGAAGCGAGAAGATCTGCGTGGCTCTTACTTTGATAAATTACCCCATTGCGTAGCAGTGCGGTACTCTTTTGTTGCTTCTTACAACTCTGCTCTTTTGCTCGTAGTCTTTGTGTCGTGTTATCGCTGTAAGAGCTTGTGTTCCTGTTGTTGTTTAGTCTGGTCGTTTCCGAGGTTTACAATTTAAAAATAGCGTATATTTGAAATTGTATGTTGTATTTCAGTTAACGTTTTACTAATATTAATGTCTACAGGTAAAAGGGAGAGAATTTAGTAACACATCCACGAAAATTATCTCACAAATTTTCTTCTTTATTAGCAAACTAACTTGAGAAACCCGCCGTTCTTGGTGAATTTATCGCAATCATAATTAGATAGCTGGCGTACAAAGCATTGCCTGGGTTGTGCTTAAAAATGTTTTGCACTGACACCAATAACTGCACTTTCTTCGCGTTGTTAGGTGAAAAACATGAAGTATAATCGTATTTACAATTTTTATTGAAGATATATTTCAATTTGTTGATATTAGGCTGAAGTAACCCACATTCCCCTGTATTCATTTCCGTATTCTATTAGACAGAAATTCTCCGCTCTGTTCACCCACTTCTATCCATTCCGGTGAAACCTCAAGTGCAACCTTGCACCGCCGTGCTGTGACCCCACCCCCTAACCTCGAACAATTTCACTCATTTTCCAACAAAAATTATTATCCAAAAGAGATTTATATTAAGAAGAAAATAAAATACCTTTATTCACATCTGTGCATTTTGTGAATTTTTATATTATTGATTTATGCCTTTTTTCTTTAGTTTCGTGATATCCACAAATAATAGGGCTAGACAAACGGCTCACTTTGCACACTGAAAAATGTAAAATTGACACTTGGAAATTTAATGCATCAAAAATATTTAATATGGAAGACAGTGAACTTAACATGTACTTGGGAATAATGCAAAATGTGTGAAACAAAGATTCTCTTGTCAAAATTTCTTTTCAGACGTGATTGAAAGACTGATTAAATCAACTGATGAAAAGTCATCTTGCAGGTAAAAAATATAAAACCCATAAAGACTTATAAAATTTCTATTCTTTCATGAATCTTTGGTGTTATTAATTGACTTCCAAAATCTTACAAGACAAATTCGTACAATGAGAAAATTCAAAAAGCATCAATCAGAATCTTGTATAGAAAGGTCTATGCTGCCTAAAAGCGTGGGAGGGACAAAACTGACATGCAGTAACTACACTTAAAACAAAACCTTCACTTCGCAATACGTTCTCAAGAAATCAAAATTGTCTTAGAGACATAAAATAATTTTGTTAGCAGATAAAGATCTTACCCCTCTACAGTTGTGCCAGTTTACTCCTGAAAACCGTCCTTAAAACAAAAAATAAAAAGCAAGACCAGTGTCAAAAACACTAACTAAATCACGAAAAATCTTTCATACCTTGCACGAACAATGCACAACCTTTCCAGCCACTGAAAAGTGGTTAGCAAATGGAAATTTATTCGACGAAACGAAGGTATCCATGTTAGACACTCAAAATAACGTTATTACCGCTCGAAACAACAGGAGACAAATTAAAAGATCTTGAAGTTCAAAATGATAAATACCGCATTTATGACGTGTTCACAGAAAATATAGATCATATCATTTCGTTATGGGCAACCCTAGCACAGACAGAAGACAATGCGCCATAACCAGATCGTTTCTATTGTACGCCAACAATTTGCAACCAACCATAATGTTAGTGGTTATCATGTCCCTTATTACACCGACTTGAACCCGAATCACTACACTTACTTACTACCAAACCTGAACTTGTGTTAGAAAATGGAAAGGTCAAAATTTATTTCGTTTGCCAAATTTTGACACGTAAATCTGTGACATTAGATCTCATAATAACCTAAGGAAGCAAAATCTTCGTTTCTTATTCAACTGAAAAAATAAGGAAGTATAGCAAACTGGCATACCAAATTAAAGATCAGCAGATCATGTAGTTTTCATTCGCCTTATCATTAACTCTAGATCCATAGAAAGTACCAAGTATCATAGAAAAACACGTCAGAAAAAAATCAGAAAATTAAAACACTTTGATAAAGAATTAGGAAATTGATATAGAAGTCTTTTACCCTGAACACTTGCCGCATTTTACCAAACTTTCTACAATTAAATAATTAAATTAATAGTAAAAAGAGGAGAAATACCTGGCGAAAAAGTTCGTTCATATTTGAGAAACTTTTTCCCTGTGAACCAGAAATGTGCTAATTGAAAATAATAACAGTGATAATAATAATAATAATAATAATAATAATAATATAAACAGACAGTTATGGCATAAACACTCAAATTATACTTCTCACCGATTTGCTTCACATTATACTTTTATTTACTGTGTAGTGTAAATAATCGTTATCCGTGAGTGAGAAAACAGGGTTTCTTAGTGATGATGTCTCCATGAAAGTTTAAGTACAAGTATTAGTACACAAAATCATCAATAGAAGTATTGTGAATGGACGTCGTTGGTTGATTATTTCGTGTTCATCCAATAACATATCCTGATAATTATGCAAGTTCATTTTATTGCGTCAAACATAAGATACAAATTGATGATGAAACCTTTTTTTCTGATAAATGAATGACCTGTCTCGTAAAGCTGATGCAACAATAGAGTTAATATTTTCCTGATAAAATATGGATAGGTAATTCTGATTTTATCTCTTTGGTGAAATTTTGTACCTCGGATCATTCCACTAATCACATTATTTATAATTTATCCGCGTCATTTGCAACAAATTTGGTCGTTTTCAGAACATTGTGCGAAGGCTTCAGTTACCAATATCCCATAAATAATGAAGATGTAATCCCCAAATAACTAAATTCGCTTACGCTTTCAATACCAGCTAAAGAGTTAAAAGGCGTTTAGTGGGGAGGCCATAAATTAGATTCTCATGTCAATGCTAAAGGTTTCCCCGTGTTTTATCCATCTTTATTGAACCGAATCGGATCACATTATTTCTTTCGCATTCACACCTGCCACGAGCCCTTTCCATGGCATTGAATCTGCATAATTTGCCACGCCTTTCTGTTGTGCGAGTAATTAAATGACTGCTCAGCGATCGTACCAAACAAGCGCCAAACGCTGCGGGCGGAGCAGGCGTATTTGCAAACCGCATATTGCGTGATTGCGCCGTCGCAAGCCGAAAGCGATGCAATTGGTTTGGAACCTAAACCACAACACACACTTAAGCGCTGTTGGACTTCTTAAATTATGCACAAGGGTTAGACGAGGTAGCTCAGTTTACTAAGTGCTGTTTATGTACTCGTATGATTAATTTACTCCTTTTCTTTGAAAAATGTCAAGTTTCTAATCTTCTTTAATCATTCATGGTAGAAATATACATCTGCATTAAATCATTCTATAAAAGTAAATTTTTGTTTTGTATGTAATGTTGATTCTCTGTGCGTGAAATAAAAAAAAACCTTCTGAAATGATCATTACCTCAATATGTGACTCTTGTTGTATCGTTCAGTGTCATTTTCAAAGCTTAAAACTTTAAGAGAAACAAGAACAGAATTTAAAAAAATTTAACTTATTTAAAAAAATTTCATTACTTTCATATTTTAAAAGTTTATTATGATATTGATCCGGTCTCTTTCTCAACTAATTCGCAATGTTTAAGTATAATAAGCTCTAAATTATATTATTTTCGTAGACAACGAAAGGCTCATTCTCTTACTAATAATTATTGTCTATCTCATGCAAGAGAAGCTCTTGCAACCCACGGCTGAACCCGGAATAAGGGCTCGAATTTCGAACTTGAGATCTGTACATCACGTTTGAATGAACCGCCTAATCGTCTTTCTCATTCTTTCTCTGTTTTAATGACATATTCCAGAGATCTATGACATTGCGTTCGTTTCTTGATACTTTGTTTCAAAGAAGCATTTTCGCAGTCTGGATGACAATGAATGACTTTCGCTATCATCATAATGTCCAGATAGCGTTTTCTGATAAGATTTGTCTGTTATTCCGGATAGAAAAGATAACGCGTCAAAGTTACCTGAGTTATGAAAATACGATCCTTTGACTTCAAATTTCTAATTGGGATTTATAATAATATTAATAATTTTCTTTTCTTCTCTGCATTCTCTGATTGCCCGCAAAAAATAAAAAATAAAAAGAACTGCTAGTTTATATTCCACGTTTCCTTATGTTGTGTCTTATCTTTGGAATTATTCTTGAACAAAAGAGGACAGGGATTGATGAAATTTACTCCTAACAGGCTCATATTTAGATTTACGAGATTGAAGCCACCTTTCTTAAGATTGAGACATCACTTCAGACATTTCATGTTACATTTTGTGAGAGCTATATTTATCCGTAAGTGTACCTTGTCGAATTTCAACGTGCTGCATCATTAATGACAGTGAGTGGACCGGACGTCCGGTTGGCGAGAGCAAAAAGCAGCGCGCTGTGGAGCGAGCCAGCAGCGATCGCTGCGGTGGCCGATGGCGCTGGATCAAACGCGCCGCTTGCCAACGCGCCCCGCCCCTCCCCGCCCCTCCCCGCCCCGCTCCGCCCCGCTCCGCCCCGCCGAAGGAGCCCCGCGCAGGCGAGGGCCGCTGGCGCGTGAAATGATCAAATCTGCCAGAGAGACTCGCGTCCGTAATTAGGCAGAAATTATTATTCAACGCAGTTATCCCCGATGTGATTAGTCCCGCAGAGCGCGGGTGGTGGGGGGTGGCGATGGAGGCGCGGACGCTCGGCCGTGGGGAGGGCAGCCACCGAGCGGCGAGGCGGATGCGAGATGGGTGGGTAGGTAGTTGTTGTTTGGAAAGCAGGGGCGGCAGGAGTGGTGACGTTGGAGACACTTGGGCGGTGGCAGTGGAGGTGGGGGTGCGGAGGTGTGCGATGGCGGGTGGCGGCGTGGGAGAAGTGGGAGGAGCGAACAAGTGGTCAGAATGGCGCTTGTTGAAAAAACGGGGCTGTGGAGGGAGTGGTTGGGTTGGAGGTGTGCGAGTCGCGGCGAGGGAGATGGTTGACAGGTGGAGGTGGAAGGATGGGAGTGGAGAGTTGCGGGGGTGGTGACGACGGAGGTGTTGGAGTAGAGCTGGTGCGAGGGCGGTGTCAGGGGAGGGAAAGGGGCAGCGATAGTGGGGCGGGCGAGGAGAGTATTGTGGCAAAAGTGGGGCGGAAAGTGGCGTAGGGGCCGGAAAAGGTGGGCGGAAGGAAGAGCGGACACAGAGGAGAGATGGAACAGGGGCGGCGGCAGCTGATGGGTCGGAGTAATAAAGGGGCAGGGTGGCGAAGAATGCTGAGGAGCGCGTGAAACGGAGAGGACGGGGAGGTAGGATAGTTGTGGAGAGAACGGGAGAGGAGGGTGTGGCGGAGAGCGTGGGACGGGCAGAGTTTGCCGAGAGGGTGAGGAGGGACAGGGGTGTCGGAGTGAACGGAAAGGACGGGGATGGTGAAGAGGACGGGAGGATGAGAGTGGCAGAGGGATGAGGGGCGGGGATGGCGAAGAGGGTGAGGTGGGGCGGCGGTGCTGAAGAGAGCAGGGTTTCGGAGAATGCGTGGAGGGGCTGGGTTCGCGGAGAGGGTAGGGGGGCGGGGGGCGGAGAGAGCGGGGAGAGGGGGCGGCGGCTGCTCTTTGTAGCGCCCCGCGCCCGAGAGCGGCTGCTGTGATTTGTGAGCTTCCATAATTTCCAGACGCGATTTCACACCTCAATAATGCCGTGTTAATTACGATTTATCGGGATAAAAACGTCCTATTGGAAGCACGGCGTACAATACGCGCCGATCGCAACTTGTTTGGCTCTTCGTGGAAGAGAAGCAACCGGTTTCGCTTTGTGAGCATAGGCTGCAACGTACGGTTCATCGGTGTACACGGCGTGGACTACTGGCTGCGTTGTATCTTACCGGGAGGCTGAACGCTTTGGTGTGTGCTTCTGCCTCAATTTCGCGAAGTACTTTATTGGATTCTGCGAGAGGTTAATATCCGATATCGTCTATAGTATTTTATCCATATAATATTTTCAAAACATGCTCGCTGGGTTTGATGGCCGGTCATATTCTTTTTATAAGAAATTTTAATGACTTACCTCTGAGAGATCCCACAAGTCTTCTGATTACACTGTATATAACCCTGAGCACAGGCCACAAAAGAAGCAAGCGGATCAATTTCTAACAAATAAAATATTATTAGGTAGATTAATTGAACTTGAGTTACTGTGAATATATATTTATAATTATACTGCGTACAAGTATAATTATAATTATACGTTATTTGTGTTTGCGATAATTATCACAAACGGACATCAAATACATTAAACTTTTTTTACTTGTACGCAAAGTAATTGAATAAAATAAAATAAATGTAATTATTAATCACTTGCATTAGAAAATGTGGATCTGTGTACTGTAGAAGATGCTGTTGCCATTAATACTTCCATTCAATTTCATTTTTGAAATACTGTAATACTATTTTATAATCAGAGAACGTAAAAAGAAACGTTAAAATTCCATGTCTTCCTTGAGTACCTGTCCAAAAACCATACTGAAAACGATGAATTTCAAATGCATTTTAGGAAATACAATATTCATAGACGTAATTAAAACCTCCAGGGCTTGATTTCTGACGGAACGCGATGGCACGGCGTTCCGGTACCTCGGGAATAATTATTAATTTGTATTATAAATATATAACTATTTCTATTAGGACCGGGATCTATAATTTTATAAATCAAGCGCTGAGAACCTCCATCTCATTGCGGATTCCATACAAATTCTCAGCGATTCTGGGAGGTATTACGAAATCATCATGATCTTTTCATTGCTTATGGGCAAGTTTACAATTTTTCTCTACCCAAATATTCCTCTATATGGACGTACAGGGTGAATTGTTTACTAACGCAATAAATTATTATTCCATTAAAGATATTCCAATTCAATACATATGAAATAGAGTTACATTGCTTATGTAGCCATTCGATCTTCTGTCACTTTGACTATCGAATCCGTCTTCATGAACATCTTTTCGAAACCAAACAACAATAACGTTTTAATCAGCGTTAGTACAATCTGGAATTAATGTGGCCTGCTTAAAAGAAGTTTCTATAACTCCCTCTTCTGTATTATCTTTGTAATCACAGCCTTGATCCAAGAGTATTGCACAGGCAAGCCATAACTTGCTTGCAGAGCATTGCATACTGCAAAAATAACATCTTTTACTGGTTACCATTTTCAGAAGTATTTTCATGGAATGAAAACAATTTTCTTGAAAAGGAAAACGGAGAAAATCTTTTCTTACCGTCATTTCAAACAGGAAAACACGCCTTTATCCATTCCATTGCTGAAAGATCTGGATAAAATGGAATGGAAGCATAAAGAAAGTCACATTGCGTGGTAGATAGTAGACAATCAATTGACCATCTTGCTTTCAAGGTAGATTCTGAGGAGAGTGAGAGGGCAGTATCAAGCATAAGAACAGCTCTTCTAGATAACCCTTTGTAATCCTGAAATTTCGTTACATTTACGAAAACGTTGAAAAACAGTTTGTTACGAAAACGTTGAAGAATCGTTCACGAAATCCGCGGGTTCATCCAAAGTTTTGGATGGTTGCTATAGTCACGTGGAAACATGTCATTTCCGTTCCTTTAAAAGAATATTTTTTAAAAATTAAAGAAATTATAAGCCCCTTTGGTGATTTTGTTTTGAACAGTTAAACGCAAACCTGGAGCATCGAATGACGAATGTCGAGGTTCTACAGCATACGGTTTTGTCTCGTGCCCATTGCCAAGTGTCAATTATTTTTCGTATCACCGAGATGGCTCCTATCTTTATTCGTCCAGCTCCACGTCACCGTCCATTTCCCTGCCGCGCAGCTGTTGCACCGTCCTGCCGAACGCACACCGCGCGTTGCCGCTCGGGTTGAGCTCGATGGAGAGTTATGGCGGCGCAATGTGTCACCGCCACGTGAGCGAGGGAGGGCGGGACGGAATGGGGCGCAACGATGCTGATGACGTTGACAACGGAAACCGCGGAAAGCGGGTGGTAATGTACAGAAACGGAACGATGAGAGCGGTCGCAAAAATATAAATGACGTCACAGAGAGTGAAAGCGTACTGTGCAAGCTATACGTTGTGATGGGTTGAGATGCTGTGATGATGACGTTGACTACAATGACATAATCGTAACGCACGAAAGGGGAAAAACCTGGTGCGAGTGCAATGCAGACGACTCGAAATGGAAAACGAGTGCTTCATGGAACGAAGTAGGTAACAGCGTCGAGTGCCAGTAGGGGAGTGTGGGAAATAATGAAAGTGAGAGAGAAGGCAAAGGTATTCTTTTGTGTCTTGAAATGAGAGGGTAACAGAGAAATTAGGGATTCCTTTCAAGTCCTTAAAACAGTATCCATAATATTATGTCGTAGTATTCAATCAAAGTATTCATTATTAAAACCAAAAAGTTAAATAACGTAACTCAAAGGTTTGTACAATATCCATTTGAATTGATATTGTAATGAAACGTGTTATTACAAGAAAATGGATCCAAATAGGCTAATGTACCCCTCTTTAATTCCATATAATGTTTCCAACTCGTGTTGTTAAGTAACTGCTATGGTTTCGACAGGATATAAGACTAGTCACTTTTCATTTCCTTGAATCAGCTTCCACCCACCCACCACACCATTTTTCCGAGTCTCCTCATTATGCTTTGTGAGGATCCGCGTCGCGGGGCGGCGGGGTGGCGGAGCTTTGGGCGCGTTTCGATGCGTAGCGAGCGCGTGACAGCCGTGAGTGGCTTTGGGGCGCCGCTGACGCGCAAAGCGCCGGCTGCCGCGCGCGTCAACCGCCTCTCAGCGCCCTCCCCCGCCCCCGCCACGCCCCCGCCCATCCGATATCCACCGCAGGGCACAATGCTGATGCGCCATTTTTCCCACAACGTTCACGCTGTACGCGTTTATCTTGCGTTTGGAGGTTGCAGAAGGTTTGTGACGGTTCCACTTGTCTAATTACCACTCTTGAAACCCTTATGATTATGAACACCTGCAACTGTGTATGAGAAATGATTCTAATCAAGATGTGTTTTACCATATGAAGGTAGGTTGTTTTGGTTTTGATTTTGATTTTATGAATATTTAAAAAACGTAAACTGAAAAGTGACAACTCGTAGGTCGATCATCATTCACGATCGCATCATTCATCGATCATCATCATACATCCAAACCAATGATATTCAAAAAATTGTTCCTATTCACTGCCAAAGATCCCTGAAAATTCTTTTACATGGCGAATGTGACTGTATCGCGCGGACGTTTTGCAAAAGAGACATAACTTCCTTCCGGAAATTAATTTCTTAATCAAAAGGGAGATATGGTGCTCAAATAAAATAAAAGATGATTTTAAATTTTTTTTTTGCTACAATAAGTGGAGAAAGTGTGGTGGACATTATTTTACGAATAGCCGACACGTGGCGCAGATAACTCAGCACGTTTAGATTTTGGACTGACTAAATTTTCGACCCATTACTCTCATTCCTCATCTGTCTCCTTTTTTCAGTTATGACTAAAGTTTGGAATGATAGCGCGCCATTTGGATACACGGTGCGATCTTGATTAGACAACCTTAAGATTGTGTGAAAATATTAAAACAAAATTAATCAGGCAAAGCGAAATATACCAGATTTTTTTTACCTTATTTGCAACTTAGTTAATTAGTAAATTGTTAACACCTTCATGGTTATGGAGTTACAACCTCGACAATTCCTTTTAATAGTGTCCTTTTCTCCTTCCCCTTTCTCCGTCTCTTCCTCATCTTTCTCTCGTTCCTTTTCCCCTACATCTCTTTACAATCGTCAATTAATTAATGTCATTTACATTCTTTTAAAATAGTAGTAGTTTTCGCGCAATTTTGGGTGAAATAAAAGTAATATTACAAAATATTTAAAACAAGATTTCCCTGTAAAAACCACAAATTTATTCTTTTAACGTTTTATGCGGATGGTGATAAATGAACAAAATAACTATATTAACTCTATTTTTGTGTTTTCTCTTGATTTTTCAAAACTTACACACATCTTTTTTTTAAAAATAGGTCTCTCGATTTTACTGTATGCATTATGGGCGTTTTTATTATGTTGCATTTGGCGTGCAAATGCTTCAAATAATTTTTGAAGCTTCCCGAAAACTCTTTTCTGAAAAAATGAGCTCATAATTGCGCATTTTTAGAAAAGCTCAAACGACATTTTCTCGAAAACGGTTCCACGATTTTACTTTTCTTTTATGTTCTTGCAGTCATATTTCAGTTCTACTTTTAGGAACTTCAGAAAATTGAGATAATGTGAAAATGATATATTTTAGGCGCCCATAGGTAGCAGCTGGGAGGAGGGTAGAGCAATATCGAGAAACTAGCCTAAAGATTCTGAGATCGTTTGTGCCATTCTGTAGTATCACCAATTAATTTTGACGCAAGAATTAATTTTAAAACAACAGGAAAATTCTCATTATATTCCTCAGAACATTTAATGACATTTTTTTAAAAATGCGACACAGAACCTGCTAAATGGATTTTAGTGAACAGAAAAATACCTGTGTAACACCGTTTTACAATTACACGCAAAAGAGTGGGTTCTCGATTGTTCATTTGTCGTAATTTTAACTTCGCAAATTTTTCTTCTAACAAATGCATGCGCACCAGTGTACAGCAGCATACATTTTGCTATCGTTTCTCTCATAAATTAGAAGAGAAATTCTAGTTAAATCTTTCTGCAAGCATTCAGTTTTTATAAGGTGAAAAATGAATGTATTTTTTTCGCGTGACCTAGTGTGGATGAAAATGCAAGTGCAGAGAAAGGAGTCGGAGAAAAAGCCAAAAGTATCATTTCTATAACTTTTTGTGTTGCATTTCTTTTATCTTGCACGTTTCTTTAGAGCGACGTCATAAAGCCAGAATGGAAATGTTAAAAGTATTCTATCTGAACGAAAAGAATATTTTCTGTACAATGCAAGCAGCCTTCTTCAGAGCATGGAGAATTCTCAAAAAGGGTATATTCGATTGATTGATTTTCTCAAAAAGGGTTGATTTTCTCAAAAACAATTCTCAAAAAGGGTATATTCGCGTATATTCAATTGATTGATTTGTTCGTGTTTCCGGGCGCGTCAACGGCTTCGGTCATTCTTCCCGTTAGTGTAGTGCATGTTTTTTTCTCGGGAGATGGCGGTGAACTTCCCCCGCTGGATGGCGAGATCCGGTACCGACCTACCGTCGGCTAGTGGGGTTTCCCCCTAAACAGGACTCTCCCACCAGCGGGGCACCGCCCCAGCCGGGACAAGCTCTAAGCTCCTGACCGGTCTCCCGGAATATGTGGTAGTGTAGTGCATGTTAGTGTGTGTGGGGGGGAGGGGAGGATAGGACAAGGAAGAGGAAAGAAAGATCGCGCGCGGTCCGTGGCCCGTTTCGTAGGATACTGCTCCGGCATTCGCCTGGTGTTGATAGGAGAAACCACGGAAAACTACCGATCAGAGCAGCCGGCCGCTAGAATTCTTCTCCAGACAGCGACTGAATTCGACCTAGTAGCTGACAAGCTAGTGTCGAAAATCCTGCCGCCGTGGGGAGTGTAACCTAGGACCTCCCGGTCAGAGGCGCTGCAGTGACATCAGTTGATGCACTGAGCTACCGCTACCGGTCTCGTATTCGAATTTTTAGCATGTTTTAAATTAGTTTTCAGATCTAGAGAGCGCAATATTCATATAAAATACTTCATATCTTTTACTTTCCTTGGACGGGCGCATTACAGGATCCGTTGAAAATTTGCAGAGGCGATTGGGTGGAGTAAGTTGGATCCCTAGACGGAATGTGTTATGAACCCTCCCTACCGCAGTTCCAGAAATTGATGCGATGAGGTTAGATGTGCATTTTGACATCGCATTCTGGGTATTTCGGCCAATGGACTTCGCAAACTCACACAACCCACCACGCGAGGTGCGAAATATACTTTTATCTTGAACGCGCCAGGTTTTTGAAACTAAATATATTAAATGTAGAACAATATATTTAATATATATTTATATGTACACTGGAACAGCACGGTTTCAATCCTGAAAGGTTGCTGCGTTTGATGCGTTAATCAATTATGAGTTTGCGGTCCTACCCGGGAATGAGTACGTGAAAGAATTTTACTCAGTGTTTTGCACATTTTTCCTGGTTACTTTCAGGAGAACGACGAATTCCTTACTGATCAAGGCTAATATGACAAACGTCCAAGAAACGCAATGTAACTGAGAGTTACGAGTCACTATCAAATGTCTCGTGATGGATGTAACATGTTTGAAAGGTACAATTCCATCGATTTTGAAGAAGAAATAATTCATATGATTTGTAATTGGTTAAACTGACTTCTGATTTTTTATGAAAAATGTGTTGGTTCCTGGAATTCATCATTTAAAAATTTTTAAGGTTTCAATGCTTCAAGTAATTAATATAATTTACCGCTATCGTTATCTCATAGTTCGGTATTTATTTTTTCTAAAAGCAAAAAATAATTAAAAAATAATGAAAATTTCTTTGAACGATTTATTCAGCTAAGAGTGAAACAAAGAATATTTTGCAACAGAGAAGATCGGTTTGCTTTCTGTATTTTAAGATTCCCGTCCAACCTTTAAGAACTTTCTCAAAGAGGCAGTTCCGTTTGGGATGGAACTCCGCAGCTGATCTGACCTCCCACAACCTACGACGTCGGTCGGCAGCAGCGACGAGTTGCCCGGTCGAGCGAGGGGCGTAACGGACATCGCTCGGCGTCGACGACCCTCTTCGGCGTTGGGGATGTTGGAAGCGTCTGCGATCGGAAGCGTGTGGCGGAGGGCCGTGGAGGCGACGTTGAAGTCGGGTTGATGCGAGGAAGGCACAATGAGAGCGGGACAGGGAGGGTTCGCGGAGAGCGGTGGTAGAGCGAGGCGTTGGTGTTCAAAAGAGGGAGTAGACGGCGGGGAGGCGGGCTGGGGCGCGACGTTCGCAGCGTTGGAGGCGCCGGGGCGTGAGGAAGGCAAAGCATCAGGTGACGGCGGTGGACGTGGAAGCGACGGGGTCAGCAAGTGGTGAGGGCACGGGCGGAGTCGGGAAAGTTGGTGGAGCTGAGAGCGACAGGCCGTCTAGAAGGACCCTGGCGTCAGAAAGAGTGGGGGGACGGCTGTGGTAAAATAACCTGGGTGTCGGCTGGAGGTGAGGGCTCCGGGAGAGCCAGGGGCATTGGACGGGGCCGGGATGACGGAGGGTTGATGGCAGCAGGGGCGTTGAGCGCGACTGCGCCGGCGAGCAGCGCCGAGGGCGGCTGCTTTGAAATTCGAATGCCGGCCCCGTCGCCGGGCTGGGCGGGGACGGCGCGCTAATTTTTCCGCAGGCGCGGCGCTGGAGGCGGCGGAGGCGGTGGCGGCGACGCCTCCACCTGATATCGATCTCGCACCGTCCGCTCAGGTAGCGCCGGCGCCCGTCGTCTCGTCGCCCGGCGCCACCGCGACGCACCGGCGCCCGCCCGCTCCCCTCCCCTCCCCTCCCTTGCGCCCCTGCGTGAGGAGCGTCGTAAACAAACGAACAGTCTCTTCGGCGCCCCGGGCACTTTTCGCTGGGGCCGTCGAGCGGAGGAGAAAGGCTTGTTTCCAGGGCGCCGCTTTCACTGTTTCCATATTGTTTCTGTCCTCTTTTTTGTTTGAGTTTGGTACTGTAGTAACAACGGACTCGGGTAACATATTGTTCTACTGAAACGGTTCTGGGTGTGTGTGATTTATGTAGCACTCCGAGAAAAACAGGTTCAACGCCTTGTATTTAAATTGGGCGTAGTATAGTGCCTGAATTAATTTTCCAAAGCAATGCACGCTTCGGGCGCCTCAAAGATCATCTTGATTTTTAGAACATATTATTGAAAGTATAAATTTAAGGGAGGTATGTAAAAAATACTAGGATCTCTAGAATATGTTACTCCTAATCCATTTCATTAATTTTGATGTAATCCATTTTTCTATATATTTAGTTGTGGTTCCTGGAATTTATTCTACACTACTTCACAAAAATACGTCGATAAAATGAATAAAAGTGTGAAATGAATTAAAGTATAAAATGAATTTAAAGGTTAGTGTGTATCGTCTCAAACGTAATGTAATCACTATAAGAGAGCAAAAGTCGCGATAGAAATAGCAAAGACGCCAATTTTGTTTCGCACTGGAGAAATGCACTGGACGCTCACTTACTTGTCAAAATATAAGTTGTTACCACATTAGTCTTAAAATAAACGTACATGATCCCATAGTTTTTCAACTATCCTTTGTTTTAGTTGCTTTGAGAAATAATGTTTATATTAATCAATTAAACAGTTTTGTCCTCAAATTGAATTTGAGAACAGGTGTGAGTCACAGTATTAAGCAGAGAAATTATTTCAGAGCACTTCAAAAATTATAATTGCGGTAGCGTATTTTAGAAAAAAACTACTACAATTTCTCCATCGTCGTCAAGAAAGTCAAATCTGCAAATTAGTAGAGACTAACTTCAGTTACTAAGGGAAATTATTTCTAATGACCGGGACTAGTTTATCTCATTGAAGTGCACTGTTTATCTTATGAATGAAAGTGAGATGAGTGACCTTCCAGCCGATAAAATAGAAACACGAAAATGAATAAAGATTAGAGCGGATATATCTAGATAAGTTCCATTAATGCACACGCCATTTTTGCTGGCGTGTGATACCATGCCGACTGATACCATGATAACAGTCATGTTGTGTGCCCGCAATATGTGAAAAATGGAGAAACAGAAAATATTTTAGGAAATAACAGTAGACGGGGAGTTTTAGAACTTACAACTGCTGTAAGCATTAAAATAAAGTTTTCTACATTTTCACTACGCCACTGCCAAATGCCAAGAGTAAACGTGGTCATTATATTCTTAGAACATAATTGACTTAAGAGCGATCTAGTTTTCCTTTTGGTATAATTTTCTTTGAATTATTATCTTGTAATTATTAGGTAGACTAGTAATGTGAGTCTGATGCTAAACAGGAGTTAAGCATTACAATAGATACAAAGGACGAACTAGATTTCCGTCAGTCGGTGCACAATGTTTGAGAAACCTTCACATATTTTTCTCAGATTCTGAATTACTTCTACTTATCTTCTTAATTCAGATTGTTTCTAAGTAATTGCCTTGTTGAGGTGCATTGCGCTAGGCAACCCACACTACTCGTACTGAGTACTTGATGTTACTCCGATGCTTTGAAGCTTGACCTGCTATGTTTCCACTCTTTAGAAACCTGAGTCAGATGTCTCAGTGCAAAGTTTGCGGCCCTTCCCTAGAAAGCGGACTTAAGAGGCTGCGTGTAGATGACTAGCATGAAGTTACCGCAGATGTTCGCTTAACCATGTTTTCTGTTAAGATTATTGATATGGTTTCGGAAAGAATCTGTTCCCTCCACTTCTAAACAATAAATGCGAACTTCCTAAACTCAAGTTATATAAATATGAAATTTTAAAAATAGTGAACGGTTACACTGAGATCCCCATTTGCCCGAGGATAGCCAAATAAACTCATTGAATATAATTGTTCCCTTCAAACCTCCTGAAAGACGAAAGTCGAACGAAAAAAAATCAATAAAATAAATACAGTCGACTGGTTATAGTGAACTCTGGTTATAGTGGTTGGTGCCGGAGGATAGAGTTGATACAGAAAGTACGAGTATTTGCGTCGTGAGCTGAAGGTTGTCACGAGATTAGTATATTGATGCAGAGCGGAGCGAGGTGGTTTGGGATGTTGTTGGTTAGTGCTGGATGGTGAGAGTTGGCGCAGGAAGTACGAGCTTTTCATGGGGGATTTTCGGAGGCCAAAGATGGTTGGTGCATGCGTGCGAGGATTGTGCAAGTTAAAGCGGAGTGGTGCGGAGTGGTTCTTGTGGAGCGGCCCCGGTCGGTGCTCAGCGCTCGCGGCCATCTGCGCCGGGAGGCGGGCGGAGGCCAGGCGGTTAGCAGTGCAACGTGCGAGTTGGCGCGGGCGGAATGAGAGGGGAGGGCACCGGAAACGCGCGGCGCACCGCGTGGCGCGGGCCGGAGCGGAAGCGCCGGGGGGCGGAGGGGGGCGGGGGGAGCGGCTGTCCGGATTCCGCCTGCCGATGCGGTGCCCGCGCGGATGTTGCGCTGCTCGCGGCCAAATCCGCAGCCAGCGGCGCGGCTAATAGGGCTGGGTAAAGGGGATGGCCAGCGAGCGGCGCTTGCTCCCCGGAGGGGAAAAACACTACTATTGCCATTTTTAACACCAGACATTGCTAATTATGGGCCGAAAGTATGCAATATATCAACATCGATATTATTTGGTTAATTCATCATAAAATGTATTTAACTGAAGGTTGTGAAAATGATTTCTTTAAATTTCTTGCATTCGTGATAATGTTCCAATCAGAAACAATATATCGTTATTGAGGTTTTAGGAAGGTTCTGAAACAAAATGTGAAATTTTCCAGTTTTTGAAATTTTAAAGGTTTAAACGAAAATGAGGCCTGTGCCATTTTAAAGCGTTTTCAACGCTCTCCGAATTCAAAATTTAATGAAAACATTTAGAGCCCTTTTTGAGAAAATGTCATTAATGTTGTTGAGACTTCATATAAGCCCTCTCTCAAGTCAAAATATCAGTTTCAAACCTGCAGTGCCGCGTGTTTTCTTGCATTGTTCGGAGAATATCAGTTTTGGAGAAAATCGTTTAACGGTTTAGGCGCGCGGACGGATGGACGGACGGATGGACGGACGGATGGACGGACGGATGGACGGACGGATGGACGGACGGATGGACGGACGGACGGACGGACGGACGGACGGACGGACGGACGGACGCACGGACGGACGCACGGACGGACGGACGGACGGACGGACGGACGGACGGATGGACGGACGGATGGACGGACGGACGGATGGACGGACGGACGGACGGATGGACGCACGGATGGACGGACGGATGGATGGACGGACGGACGGACAGGCAGACGGATGAGAAAGATAAACTCACATGTCTCGCATCTCTCAGCGTTTTCAACGACCTGAGAATTTAGCCAAGTTCTTATACAAATTTTACAGAACATATCCCAGCGATCCGACGTGTGCTTTTTCGCCCTGCTGATGATGATTTCCAAACTCTTGTATTTAAAACGTTTCGCTGCCTCCTTGGTCACGACGTTTTGATCGCACGGCACAGCAACATCTACAAGTGCATACTTTTTTCTCCAAATCCCTAAAAACAATATACGGTTTGTTTGCCGCTATTGTGCGATCAATTTGAATTTGTTGATCTACACTCTTCCTCTTCTTCTTCTTCTTCTTCTTCTTCTTCTTCTTCTTATTATTATTATTATTATTATTATTATTATTATTATTATTATTATTATTATTATTATTATGATTATTTTGTTCCCGAATCGCTTATCTTAGGACCACACGAACAAGCAACTGTATCGTCCGAGGCCTAGTCAAATTTTTCCGCGTCGTCTTACTTTTGGGGATCAGCGTTTCCCTGCTGAATCCACTTTTAAACCCAAGTTTGTTAGCCCTGGGGGATGAAGTATGAAATGGTGATGATGATGAAGGATGAATGGACGTTACAAACATTGTAGGCATTATCTGGATTGGTTGTGGTATTATGTCTTCATTTTCAGTTTACAACAATCCCATACTGAGCCATTTGTACATTTCCTCGTGACATTTAGTGTGGTTAGGGAAGCAGCGTGTGCATCATGGAATGCTTTCTGTTTCTAAAAATATATCTCGTGAATCAAAGAGGTCTGGTTAAAAGGCTTATACTCTTGTGGTTAAGAGGCGCATATTTATCATCAGTCTGAACAATCACTTTGTAGTTTTGAAATGTATATGCTTTTTTTTCGCAAAGTAGTTCTTCAGAGATATTATTTGCTTGGTGTTTTATTTATTTATAGCGTTTTTTTATTTTTATTTGCCGCCTTCTCAGTACCTCGCTCACCCATCTGTTGCTGGCAGAGTCACCCTCTAAATAGCGCTTTTTGGGATATGGCAACCGAAAAGTGACATTCGAAGTATTAGCAGTTTTTTCATTTACTCTAGATCGGTTATATAGTACCATTTTAAAATACTCATCAAGAAAGTAATAATAGGTAGCACATTTAGTCGATGGTAGCCATGAGTCTACGTTTCATTGAACTTCAGGAAATTTAGTGAAGTTTTTAATACTGCATTGAGTCGGTTAGGAAGTTCAATTTTCAACATCATTTTTAGTTGATTTGCATGTTTTCTTGTTGTACAGCAAACTGTACATACAACACGTATGCAAGTACGTACGCACACCCTCATACACTCTTACACACATACAAAAATTCTCACTTCTTGGATATTGATGATTCAAATCTCTTGTGGTTTTAATCGAATTTATTATTTCGCTTACGTATAAAGTTGTGGTTCTTCAATATTAATTAGCAAATTCATAGTCATTTATTGGAGGAACGAGTAAATTAGACAAAATAAATTAAATATAAAATTGTGTGTACATATTAAAGTTTTCTAGAAATAACTATATTATTAAAGAATAAACGAGGAAAGAAGGATGCTTGAATCTGTGTATTACATTATTAGGAAGACGAAGTACTATATTATCGATGACTGTCGGTTTATTGACCTCGCCGCCAAGACAACAGGAAAGCCCGAAGCTCTGGATGCGTTTGCCGGGTGCTAAACGTGGAACGTCTGCCCGTCCAGGTGCTGCAGTGGAGGTTTGCTCAGCCTACACAAACGGGAAGCACCCGCTGTGTGTTTTGGAACCGCAACCGGCGGGAAGTGCGAGTTCAAGTTGTAGGGCAAGTGTTTACTAATTCATCCGCTTGGAGCTCCCACGTCTGTGTTTCCACTTTCGAAACGTTTCTGTAATGAGTCTCTGGGTAAATTAACGTACGAATAAAATGGAGTGCTGTTTCTGAAGCCCTCCGTACACGGTCGGTAAAACGCATAGAAAATTCCAGTGGAAGGGGGAGTGTAACTTTTAATCAAGGAACAGCAAATAGCACTTTTGCCTAAAATATATTCTGTTTCAATTACGTAAAAAACAAATGGCTGGGGTGAAAAAGAATGAACTGTATTATGTCCTCGAGTGATTCATTATAACAGTTCGTAATATGAAAGCACTGTAGGTGAATTAGCGCACTTGGAAATAAAAATATTAATATACGATATTAGAATATTTTATAATATTTGATATTAAAATATCTTTAATTAATGGAAAGACTTCCTCTAAATGCATATTCCATAACGTTGTTAGAAAATGCTTAATTCTTTCTCCACATTATTTCTTAACTAGCGTCTTCATGCATGACCTTTCGCTCGAATTAAAACACATGCATTTCCCCTCACATTCATATGAAGTGAAAAGATGTTACAGAACGTGTTTTAAGAGAATTTGAAATACAACACGCGCTCCACACTTACCACGCAGTGAAGCTCTTAAGAACCAACCCACAAGTCCCAACAAAATGTATGGACGCTCCCGTTGATCTCGCTTGTAAATCCCAGCGTTAGGAACACAACTCGAGATCTCCGGCTTCGAAAACCAGGTGGTTTGGTCATAGGATGATCTCTTTTCGAGTTAAGCATGATAGTTGTCCAGAAACCAATCGTTAAACCGGCCGTTATTTATATTGTAGGATGCGTGATTGCACATGCACTACCTGATTTAGAATCATTTGTTTATTAATATTTTTAAAAGTGAAAATGCAATTCGTCACCTCTCTTTGAAATGATCTTTCTTCTTTTCATCTCATTGATAATATTCGTGGGGTGAGAGAACAGCAAAACTTTCCTATATTACACAAATAAAATATGTAATATATTTTCCTAAATTGTTAGCATTTGTTTCAGATGAGGTGATATGACGCAAAGAATGTTAGAATGTACGAAATAATGTCAAACTATGAAGTTTTCCTATGAATCTCTTGTTTCATTGAAGATGTAACAAAGATCGATGCTAATTTTCGTAGTGTGCTGCGATATAAACAGAAGAGTGGTTTGATAAATTGACCGAGAGTACTTCTTCTGAAATGTCATGTAGTTAAATCAACAATTTGAAGGTTCTTTGTGGCATTTCATTCATTCTAATCATAAATTTCTGTGAATTAGGTACAAAACTGGCATAGAAAGTGCACCTAGTAGCATGTGTCGTGTTGATAGTAACATTGATTGGGATTTCAATGTCCGTTTTAATTCTTTTATTTTGAAAGGTGCTGAGAAGAAATAAAGAATCTGCAACAGTAGCAGTATAAATGACCGACTGCTTGCAATTGATATTTTTATGTAATCATCAATAGACCAGATTTAGAAAAGCTGATAGATCCCCGTCCTCATAAATTTATTGAGAAAATACTCATAACTCGTATAGTCTTATAGTTTTTGCATCTTCAACTTTTTAATTTAATCCATCGTAGGACCTGTATTCAGGGTTCCATTCATTTCTCCACATTTCAGGGTACACATTTGAGTACAAGATTTTTGTTTCTGTTCGAAGTTTTGTATCTAGATAATGTAAGGTTTTTTACGCACAGAAGATAGTAGCAAAAGATAGCAATAGATAATATAATGTTTTTTACGCACAGGAGATAGTAGCAAAAGGTATTTGTAGTAATGTCACAGAGTCTGTGGTGGGATCGATTGCAAATGCATAACACTGATCGAAAGCTGGTTCTTGGATAGTCTAAAAGAACAGTTTTACTTGTACCATTGAAAAGGTATTTCAATACTTCATTTATTTTCTAATAATCATTACAAAGAGTACATACTTTTAGGAACTTCTTAATTTGGAATAATATTATAATATAACAAATTGTGTTCCATTATTTCATTACACCTTTTTCTATTTCATCTCTACTTCCCCTCCTCACAATACAAAATTAAAGGAAGATACTTCTTGTGATTTATTTATTTATTTATTTTACGTCAAAAAACAGTTAAAAACTGCGTATGACGTGCTATGGGGAAAAGTGAATTGTGTGCACATTTTCAAAATTCTGTGATCCCTACACTAAGTCATATACTACTTAAATTTTGAATTTTTGAAAGGGAGAAAAAAACTCCCATGTAATAAAATCTATTTTTAAGGATAAACAAGCAATAAATTTTGAATTTTGAAAGGGAGAAAAAAAAACAAAAAAACTCCCATGTAATAAAATCGATTTTCAAGGATAAATAAGCAATAAATTTTAAATTTTGAAAGGGAGAAAAAAAAAACAAAAAAACTCCCATGTAATAAAATCTATTTTCAAGGATAAATAAGCAATAAATTTTGGCTCTTATTACTTCCTGCCGCGACAACGTGGAAACGATAATTTGAATAATTGTATTTCCCACTGAATTCTAGAAGACGTGCACAGAAAATGAAGTTACATTTATGTCCAGAAGCAAAACAAGGGGCCATCTCAGCATTTGCTCAATGGATCAAGGAAACTGGACGAAAAACCTGATCGAGATGGGGGTCATTGACCCGGAAGCTGTAGTACAATAGTTGTTACAGGTTGTTTATACTTATTTATACAGTCCAAATGGTAAATAATGCATTATTAGCATTAGTTGCCATGAAGAATAATGGCTTCTTAATGGCAACTAATAATGATGAAGAATAGTCTTCATTGCCTCTTTCACTTAGTGCTGTTGTGAAGTAAAGTGACTTGAATGGAAGGAACGCGTGTGTTGAAACGGAAAGGGGAAAGCTGTAGTGAGTGACCTGTGCAAACAGTCGTGCCCGCGCTCCCGCAGGGGCTGTAATAAAGTTATTAGATGAAATTACTTCGACAATCAACGCCTCCGCGTGCGTTCTAATATTTGCTCTGTGTGGAAGGAGAGGGCGGCTGTTCGCCTGCGAACGGCACGCAGCCCCCACCCTGAAGCGATCTCGCCAATGCTCCCCGCCAGAGCCACCGCCTCTGTCATCCCGCCTCTGCTGCCGACCTCGTCGGCTCGCCACCCTGCTGCCCCACCACCCGCGCCGCTACGCTTTCCCCCGTCCAACTGACCCCACCCCACCCCCGCCGCTTCCGAACCCGGCGTTCCGCCATCCCCACCCCACCACCCTCATCGCCCCGTCCAATCCGCTTCCCTCCTCCGCAGCGACCCCTACCGCCCCACCACTGCCTCCTCCAACCCCACCCCTACCGCCTTCCCCGTCACCTCCGACCCTTCCTCCACCGCCGCCCACTCGCCCCTTGCCGCGTAATTTTCTCCATCTCCGCCCTCCCCCGACATACGTTTGTATCTCACCCCCCTCCAACACTCCCATCGCCGAACATCTTCCCTCCATGTGTCCCCTCACCGACCCCATCGCCGACATCTCTGAGCCACCATCTCCGTCTCCATTTGGCGTGCCCGTCCCCTATGGCTTCCTACCCCAGCCCTTGTCTCCGCACCCCCTTCCTCTGGCAACGGACTCTGTCCTTCGGCTCGGCCGCGCCGGACGTAGGGCCCGCGGCGGTGCTTTGGCCCGAGCCGGGGACTGGGGGTGTCGCCTCGCTTTCCGATATCGCTATTCGCCCTGCGATTGGAATGTTTGCCCACGATATCTCGGAAAGGCGAAGCGGGGACGAACAGTGAATGCAATTACACGCCTCGGATATTACGTCGTTACGTATTCGTGGAAGATTGGTGTTGTCCGGCTGTAACGGCGGGCGATTCGAAATTTCAGTAAACATTGCTTCTGAGAATTCACATGGGGTCTTAGATTTGAATAAAATTACTTTCAATTATTCCGTTCATTTATTCCATTCATCGATTTTCATAGAAGTAAACTTTTCAGCTCTAAAAAGAATGCATTCAGGCACGCAGTGAAAATAAAAATGACCCAGACTGCATATAAAAAACTACTGTTTTATTAAATTGTTTGGTGAAAAGGGCAAGATGCAAAATCTAACGACAAGTAAATGAAAGACATTCGATATTATTTTCATATGAATTTGCGACCCGAATGTAGTACATTTTCCCGTACCCACAAACCAATGTCAAAAACTAATCTGTTTTCTTAAAACGGATCCTCAAGATTCATAATTCTTGTTATTTTGCAATATCACGAGTGCCATTCGATGCGAATGTTGCTCAGTTTATTTTTGGTTCTACAGGAGATGTCTTTGGGTATAAGTTACACAAATTAAGATGACAAGGTGAGACTCATTGCCGATATAAGTATATGGATATAAGCTCGAAATAAAGGCATTGACAATACATGCATTTTAAGAGGTCGAAAGATGGAGTAGAAATGGGCTATTAACGGTGTCTATCAATAGGGAGAATGTGCGTGACTGTGTCATGTGTAAAATGGCGATGATCATAAGAAAGGGTAAACGTTTCTTTACGTGCGTACGTTTCTTTACATACGTTTTGTATCTTATTAGAATTATTTTATAATTGGTTTATTTATTAGGGTCGCATTAACTACGAATTCACGAGCGACTACTTTATTAGAATTTTCTTACGAAGGAAAAGAGAATGATTCATGTATTCTTCTCAGAAATTTCTCTTTAAGGGAAATGATTTTCCACGTACTTCAAGCACAATTTTCTTTACAATGTCTCTTTGTATTAAGAATACATAAAATGTAAGCACTGCTTAAAAAAGTTTAATTGTATATGTAGATATTATTATTTGTTGCTTTTATACTTTAATTCATATATTTGGGGAGATTCTGTAAATTACGTGTAGCTATCCCTACACGATTAGAGAAGTTGGTTTACATATTTCATATTTATTTTTGGTATGCATTTATTATAAATATTAAAATATTTACATCAGGGTATGCTATTATTCGTAATACAATTAAGGCATTAAAAATTCCACAATGTAAGACATTGCTTGATATTTTTAATGTGCACTTTCAATTTATTTTAAAACCAATTATTTTGGACCAGATTTACTTTTACTTACATGTTGACAACTTTTGCAAATTGCTAATAGCGTGTTTCTGCAGTGGTTGCAATTATGTTTGCGGCAAAGCGGTCGCTTTGAAAATAAACATTTTCGAACGTTAACCGCATTGCAAATAAATGAGTTTCGGAAAAGTGCTTCGTTAGTGATGTGTATATCTGAGAAATTAGACTACAATTTTGGAGATATTTTTGACATCCGGAGATAATGAACTCATGTGCCTTTATATACCCTCTAAGTCTTTGAAAACGTAAAATAACAGATAATACAGAACTAGAATTTGAATGCAAATTTGGAGACATTGCTGTTAGTTTAAGCATCTCATTTTAAGTGGTTATGGCTCAAATGCTTGCAAATCGCCCATTCGATCCAGTAATATAATTTTTAAAAACCTATTCATCATAAATGACAATATTTTTGACACACCTAGAATTATAAACCCATAACAATTGAATAAGCAAGCGTACGTTGGTGGCCAATTTGAGTGGCAACGTCAACTGGATGCGCGTCCGACGAGCGCCCCGAAGACCCTGCTAACTAGGAAGCTGGCAACGCAGCGGCGGCGGCGGCGGCGCCCCGAGCGACGGGCGCGGCGCCCTCCGCAACGCCAGCGCCTCCCGCGTCGTAGTTTGCCAGTAAATTTAACTCGGGCGCGCGCGGCTCCTCGCAGCGGCGGAGTTGAGCGCAAGAAGGTGTTTGCGCGCACGGGCCGAAGGAGCGAAGGCGCCCGCGCTGTTTTGCCGCCGCTGCAGCTAATTAACCTGTTTACTCGCCCGCCGCCCCTCCCTCCTCTCGCCCGCGCTCACGCTCGCCTGCAGGCGACGCGAACGGAGGGCTCGTGCGTGCGTGATAGGAGATGCTGTGAGAGCGAATGGGTTGGTGGGTTGAACAAACTGTCTTTTGACGGACTGGGGGTGCCGCGTGAATGGACGTGCGGAAGAGGGTCTGGGTTAGTCGATGAATCAGTGGCACACGGAAAAGAGAGCGGTCGAGCGAGGATGAGGTCAGGTAGGCAAGTGAGTGGATGGGTGTGCGAGAGGCATGGTGGGCAAATGGGCGGGCGGGCGGTATGGACTCTGCGTGTTCTACCACTCCACACAATTTTCTTGTTCTATCAGGGGGTGATAACCCCGGGGATGGGCATCTAAGCTTTTCGCTTTTATCCTCACCCCCCGCTGACGCACAAGTGCGCCCTCAAGGCCACCTCCCCATAGAATGCCTGGGTCGGGCCGCCCTGCCAGCTCAGAGTTCCTCGCTATCCAGGCTAGCATCGGAGTCAAAACAATGCGCTACTCACATGCACCTGGAACAAGTACCTTCTCTATGCCCAGAGTACCGAGCCACTGCCACGGCGAAACCGAGAGCCCAAAAGGGGCCACCAAAACTAAGGTCCGGGCGGCCCGGAGCCCCCTTCCCGTCTTCCTAGTGTCTCTGCCTTGAGGGTATTGACGTGCGTGCCGTCAGAACCAAAGCAACCCCATGGGGGAGACGGTTGGTGTCCCCGCCTCTTCTTGTGCATGTGAAATCCGGAACATTCATGAGAAAGTTCTTCGCCCAATCCAGTCCAAAGATCGGCACCAGAGGCCTATCTGTAGAGTTACAGGGCATGGTCCGGCAACATGTATATACACACTGCCTTTAACCTTGAAAACGGCGTGAGTGCCGTCGTGAAACCCAGGGTCCCGGTGGTAGTCTACAACTCTCCACCACAGGTCGTGACTGCCTACGCGGCTGCTATTCGCCCTGCGGGGGGGGAGCCGAAGTGCGTACAAGGCGGCAGGCGGGTGGGCATGGCGGCATGTGTCAAGCCGGTGAACGGGTCAGCTGCTGAGGGGCTCAGTCTGTGGGCGGGCAAGGCGCTGGCGGGCAGCAAGGCAGCAAGCCTTGGGAGGGGGATGGACAAGCCGGCGGGCAGTCAAGCCAGTAGACGGTCTGGTCGGCGGGCAAGAAGGAAGCCGGGAGGCCGGCGGAGAAGTGGGCAATGATGGCATTGGTAACTAGGGTGAATGGATGGGAGTCAGAATGGGCTCTTCTGTTTTCTAGCCCATATTTTAATGTACGGGTCTACACGTCGTCCTCTACCCCCTTCTCCCCAACGCTGCAAGAAGAGAGCGCTAGGTGACTCGCCGCAGCGCCTGAATTAGACCATTACGAATTAGACGCGTCGTTTTCCGAGAATAAAGCTAGTCGTATACGACAATATCCGGTTCGTAACAATAGCAGAATCGTGTAGCTGAGATACGAATTGGAAAGATACCCGAAATTGTACTGAATTTTACTTGAAAGGCATTACACGCCTTTCAGAAAGTGTTTGTATTCAGAAACGAATAAACCTTAAATCTTTTAACGGGAATGTGTATTTTGAAATTACGAGACAATCTCAATGCTCTCTTTATTTTCCATTTTACAATAATAATAATAATAACAATAACAACAACAATAATAATAATAATAATAATAATAATAATAATAATAATAGGAGGAATTCAGATTAGAACTTCAAAGCATGTTGTGTAAATACACATCTACCTATTAACTTCACAATGCTTCCAATTCTTAATGTTTGAATATGGCAATGAACTTTACCAACAAATGTAAAACAAAGCTCAAATAGTACATCTCATGCGTTTCGAAAATTCAGTTTGGATTTCAAAGACGTAGTCTCAATATTTTATATCTCGAACACTTAAAGTAATACAGTTAATATTCTTCCGTAACAACAATATTTACATTTTTCCTGAGACCGTAATGTAGTTGTTTATTCTTGCACCACAACTGAGTTACGTTAACTTCTGCTCTGCCAAAAGTCCGATTAAAATGTTGTTTCAAATGTGTTTCGAATTTATCTTATACTACTCTTTACATCTCGTACACTTAAAGTAATACAGTTGATATTCTTCCGTAACAACAATATTTACATTTTTCCTGAGACCGTAATGTAGTTGTATATTCTTGCACCAAAACTGGGTTACGTTAACTTCTGCTCTGCCAATAGTCCGATTAAAATGTACTTTCAAATTTGTTTCGAATTTCTCTTATACTGTGTTCATAGATTCCTGTAAAATCATTATTCAACATTCATTTTCTTTTAAAAGTTATTTTGACTTGCTGAGAGTCGTATATCTGTATCATTTTAACAGACCCGCGCAACTACATTACAAAATTCTCACGAAGTTATTTTCTTCCATTTTTGTTGGATGAATGAAACACCAAGAATTTTGCCCCTCTGCTGCAACTGCCCCCATCACTAGCATTGGTGAAAAGACTACCATAGGCACCATCACTTCCTCTATTAACTGAAGTGATACCACTAAAATCATTTTCACCATTCTATCTATCAATATCTATTCTATATGTAAATAAGAGGGAATGTGCTTATATCTGACTCACACAGACGCAAAAACTACTTGACTGATTTCGCTGAAATTTTCACACTTTATTTTTATTATTATCGTGAGTATTTAAATATGGGTTTGAATGAAATTGGATATGTGGAGGCATTGTTGATAAAACTCGCGTGTATGATGCCTTAAGCGTCCCTGAACAGAACCGCTAGGCAACCCGCCGCACTGTCATATATTAAGCGCGAGTTCGCAGCATATTCTGCTCCTGCGATTGTGAAATATCGGCCGGGATTTTAACCCCCGATATTACTTGAACGTTATCTCGGAGAAGTAAATCTGATTTCTCCAAGACCGTGACATAGCGTACGCATGCCCAAACTTGTTTTAACAATAGAATACTTGAAAGCCATGTCCAAACAAGGACATAGGACAAACCTTTTCCTGAAAGACATCCTCGCGAGAATGTCTTTCAATTGTTAGAATTTTTGCAGAGCGTAGCGTGAAACGTGATTAACAATCACGTGACCAATAGTGTGTAAATTGTTATACATTGCTGTAGCGAAGGATTGTCGGGTCAACTATTAACATCATATTTCCTACTTTCTTCTCTCTGATTTGCACGTCGTAGTTACCACTACTTTTACTTCGACTGATTTTACTACTTTCACACTGAACAACACTATTAAAGTATTGGTCATATTAATAAAATAAAATGCTCATGAAACAAATCATTCTCCATAGTTTTTATTACAACCGCAACTACACATCATCACAAATGTGAACCCCATCTTATCACTGTCACTGACATCGCTAAGCTGCGCGGCTGATTTTTCTTCCATCACAGTATTGCATTGCGCCGTCGCTTCCACTATCACCTCCAGCCCTTGCACCTCTAACTCTGACTTGCGACCCGCCTCGTCGCCCCCGTCGCCTATGCCCCCGCCTCCACCTCCATCTCCGCCTCCACCTCCACCTCCGCCGCCACCGCCACCGCTGCCGCTGCCGCCGCCGCCGCCACTTCCACCACCGCTTTCACCACCGCCTCCCCTGATGTGACTTGTGCTGCTGCCACCGTCGTCACCATCGCCTCCGTCTTCATCGCCATCGCCACCGCCGCCTCCATCTCCGCCGCCGCTATCTTCGCCGCCTCTACCTTCATCGCCGCTGCCGCAGTCACATCTTCTGTTGACGCCACCGCCGCCTCCACAACCATCGCCTCCTTCCGCCACCGCCACATCCTCCACCACCACTCACCCGCAGCCACCGCCGCCACTGCCACCACCACCGCCACCCGCACCTCCGCCGCCGCCGCCATCTCCTACATGGGATCCAATAACGCGCAGGGGTCGGGGAGGGCGAGGTGGAGGGGGCGGTTCGCCCTTTGGAGCCGTGATTGAATTAGACGGAGGCCGAGGAATTAATATGTGCCCCGCCTGCGCAGCCGCAGCCGCGCGGAGCCCGTCCCCACGGCCTACTTGCGGGACCCGCCAGCGCCCGGCGCCCCACGTGGCGGCCATCGACGCGCGACGAGTCATGCAATCTCAGCAATAATCGTCACTATCAACGAACGAAGGGCGTAGTTTCTCACATTGGCAATAAGCTGAAACACCACTTCTGGGCTGAAAATGCAATTTTCGAAATGTAAGAAAGGAAAATATTGGCTCAAATGGTTGGATCCTTAGATCATTCGGCAACAAAAAGTTGTGTCCAACCACATGTTTTAACTCGGACCGTTTGCTGTTTTGAATCGTACGTTTTGCGTAACGAGGGTCTCTTGAAGGGTTTAAACCACAATTCAGGAGCCCGCAAGTGTATTATTGTGATATCAAGTCAAGTGTAGCTTGGGGAACCATTCTTCAGAGTATATTGATGGTAATCTGTTTGTAATGGAAACAGTCATAGAAATTATTAACTTTAAGGGATCATTCAATACCATTTTCCCGTCCGTATTTTGAGGCTGCCAATTAGTGTTATCTGATGCAATTTATTTGTAATATTTTGGATTTTTAGTTATATCCATTAGTGCAATAATATTTCCGGAGTAAGTTATTTTGCACCATTACAGTAAGTTAATTGGTATGAATATTTGGACTGTTGTAGTTTCATACGAGTTACATTATACGCTTAAAATGTATAGGACGGTTGTTTTTATTTATTCTTCTAGTAACCTACCACATAAGATTTTGAACTTAGTTTCCTTCTCATGCAGTTGTTTATTTATTTAAATATTTTGGAGTATGCCCACTGATCACATCAAGATGTGATTATAAAACGAAAATAGTTATTGTATGTGAACTTCAGGTATTGATAGTCATGCAAATACTAACATAAAATGGCCAATGCAATGGGGGTGAAGTAAGAATAACGGAGATGGAACTTCTGAACTT
This sequence comes from Teleogryllus occipitalis, assembly GCA_011170035.1. Classification (NCBI taxonomy): domain Eukaryota; kingdom Metazoa; phylum Arthropoda; class Insecta; order Orthoptera; family Gryllidae; genus Teleogryllus; species Teleogryllus occipitalis. The sequence continues at coordinate 437,574 of BLKR01000280.1, forward strand.
GTACAAAAATTAATATCGCATCATGCGGCTAGTTTGAGGTAGAATGGTAATTTTAGGCCTGGCATAATATCAGTGTCTAAACTACACAAAATATAAACAAAACAATTCAAGTGACTTTAAGTTCAAGACTTTTTGTGTTGTATTTTATATAGTGTTTATCTCTGAAATTATAATTAAGTTTATGAAAGAACTTGAGTTATTGCAAAAAGTGAAAATGTATTATTACTCTGCTAGCTTCTGTGAATATTGATTATTTAATGGATTAAAAGTTGAAGTTGATACAAACTGTAAAACATATTTTAACACGTCCGTTGTGACTAGACAGTCATTCTTTAAAGATGAAACCTCTCCAGTAAGCTCAACCGCCATCGACCAGTCTGGCTCGAGTGGTGGAAGGCGATGCCTTTGTTTCGAGCTGTAGCGGAGAAAAAAGGAACTTGCACACGGATTTCGAGGATGGTGCACGGTCGGCTGGTCGGTGCGTTCCACGCCCCGGGCCAGCGCTGGCGGGGGCGGCGGCGGAGGGGGCAGGGGGTTGGCGGGCAGAGGCCGCTGACAAGGTCATGAAAAATTAAGCGCCCTGAAGAAAGCAGAGAAATTTCTCGCGTTAAAAATGCATCTCGCGCCTCAGGCGTGTTAACCATAAATTCCCTTTCCATTTTACTTACGGCTCTTTAAAGATGCATGGCGCCGTGCACTCGGGCGCTGCATTCCCCACGCACCGCCCGCCCACCCACCCACCCACCCACCCACCCACACGCGCTGCCACGCCAGCCCCTCCGCACGATTTCCTTCTGGAGGAGGGCCATGTTAAGAGGCCAGAAATATAGCGCGCCAGGCCGCCTCTCCGCAGTGGAACCTGGCTGGTGAGGGGGCTTGCAATAGAAATTATGTTGGTAACACGAGCTGCAGCTTGAAAACGTAAATTGTGCACTCGCCACTATCATAATGTGTTGGGAGTGTTGTCCCCTTCACTTGTTTCTCGGAGATCTAGTTGCTACCGACGTAATTGCAATTTTTAATAGGAGGCCCTGATTTGCCTCAGCACGGAGAGACTCTCCTGTATGAGGTTACCATAAAAGTCACGGGAACTAATTTATTTCACGAAAATGCGGAACGGGGAAACTATTCTTGCACAATAGTGCTACCCTGGTAAAGAATCATAATTTTTTATAATAATGAGTAATTTGTAAGTATAAATGATTGTGGATGAGTGTTTTTACTTTCTCGCATACTACTTACGAAGTAAAAATAATGTATTACGTATTAATGATAAAGGTAAAGTATTAATGCTGTATTCGAAAGTGGCGATTTTTTTTGTTAGAAAATATCTTATATTGGGATCCTGATATCGAAAAAGGAAATAAAAACTTTGTTTTCAGCAAAACGTTTACTCTCCGTCTGTCAGTCGTGTGTGGTCAACACTAGCACATAAACCGCTCAGTCAGTTTTCTCCAAAAGTGATATTCCCCTATCAATCTGGCTGATCTCGCGGCGTCGCAAATTTGAAATTGATATTTTGATTTGTGGGGGTATTTTACATGTAGCTGTAAAATATTTTCAATTTTCTTTCAAAAATGGCTCCAATATTTTTTATTAATATTTTCTGGGATAGAGCAAAGGGTTTTTAAAAATGACATAGGTCTCATTATCGTTGAACCCTAAATGTTCGAAAATTGCAAAAATTTTTGTTAAAATAATGCAAGGAAATATATGCTATTATAGCGCCATTAGGGTATAAAAACAGTTCAACCACTCCAACTGGAGTGATACCTGAAGCTCACACATTTTGCACGAACACTTTTGAACAGTCAAGAAAGGATATGCTGATACCAGAATGTTACTCCAAAAGTTACAGCCCCTAATTTGTGTCATTGGAAGCAATGCACTCAGAGGTACACCCAGATGGCGTTGTTGCCAGGTGGATGGGCGCCGGACATTAAGGGTGGGAAGTGGGGGGGGGGGTGGACAAGGCGACTCGGACGATCGAGGTGTGCGAGGTGGGCGGTGGAGGTAGAGCTTTATGCTACTTGATTATGATAAGAAAATAGATTAACGCTTGGTAGTCGGTAAATAGTTTTAAAATATACAATGGAGACCTGACACATATTTTGAGAGGCTACTAGATGCTAGAGGGCAGTGGCTCCCAAGACATTGAAATGAGGGAAGTGGAAATCACTGCGACTTTCAAACTTCTGCAGAATGAATACGATCTAGAGTACAACAATTATCTTCGACATCTTAATCCTTCTGCCCACCTCCCAACATTACCACATACTAGAGCATCATTCCCTGACGCTTTCAAAAGCTCAGTGTGTCATTCTTTCACACTCCTTTCACGGAAAAATTCTCTTTTCTCATAACAACGACACAATATCTCCTATTTTCACACAACATTTAAGACAGATAACATTCTTCCTATACGTGTGTTTAACATGAAATGATTTCTAACTTCCTACAGTCCTGTGTCTTGGCAGCCTGTTCTTTTTAGCGATAAGATTGGGCATTGCGTGATCTCTAATTCATGTTTTATTTTTTGTCTGCCCACATTACTGACAAAAAATCATTCGTTTTGCGGATAGCTTCGTATTTCACTCGCAATGCCGATCCATTAAAGAATCTTATGTTCAGTGAACGCCGCTTCTTTCACGAAGTTACAGCAGCAACAATGTGATCCCGGCCTCATCATTTTCATGAAGGGGAGAGCCGGGGAATTGTAAAGCCTTGCTTTCAAGAAGTCCTTTTGAACTCTTCTGCGATTGTTGACCTTAATCCAAGGAATCCTTAACCGTACACAGTATATTTTGTCACAATTGCACATTTGCTGTACGAGTGCTGTTAAATGCTTACAGATGTACATGGACGATTGTAAACATTCATATTGGTTCTGACACTTTTTCTCTTACAGTTTACAATCTTCATGAAGGTGATTTATTTTCCTTTTAACGGTGTCAGCTTATGCTATCCAACTTCTTCGTTAAATATTTTACTCTTGCAATTAACCTGTTTGCGTAACTAGGCACTTTCAAAAACGAAAATTAAATATTTCACGGAAAAGCAATTCTTGGATAACACAAGGGATTAGGACATCTTGTAAAAACAAGCGAATTCTTTCTTTCATTTCTAAACGTCATGACGTATCTCAAGATTTCCTTATCTACTTTAAAAAATACAAAACATTGTTACGCAAAGTCATAAGGCAGGCAAAAATCATGAAAAACGATCAGGATATTTTAAACTCAAATAATAAAACAAAATCAATGTGGAATATAATAAAAAATACTACCAAATCAACTAGAAAACCCGTAGAGAATGTTGTTTTAAAATATAACGATATAAATGTCAACGATCCGGCAACAGTGGCTAGTCTCTTTAACCAATACTTTTCGAGAATTGCTGCCGATCTCACTAAGGGTCTTCAGGCACAAAATTCAAAAACAGACAGTGCACCTAAAATTTTAGACACAATGTTCGTTTCCGAAACTTCTTCCTATGAAATTCTCAAAATAATCGGTAAACTAAAAAATAAATATTCGTCCGGTTTAGATGAATTCCCAGATTCTTTGTTAAAGACTTGTGCGTATGCCATTATACACCCGTTAACTCACATATTTAATGCATATTTATGCACTGGAACGTTTCCAGATATTTTCAAAACAGCTAAAATTAAGCCGCTCTTCAAAAAAGGCAACAAAAATGAAATTCAAAATTATCGGCCCATCTCTCTTCTATCAGATTTTTCAAAAATATTAGAGAGACTGTTTTACGTACGAATGGAAACCTTTCTCACTAAACACGACGCGCTTTCAGATTGCCAACATGGATTTAGAAAATCAAAATCAACGGAAACAGCTATATTTTCTTTTCTTAAAGATGTCGCCTCATCATTAGATCAAAACGAGGCACCTATTGGATTATTTTTAGATCTCTCAAAAGCTTTTGACGTCATTGATCATGACATTTTACTTTCAAAATTACCTTCATATGGAATCCGTAGTATTGCTCTAGATTGGTTATGTTCGTACCTTAAACAACGATCTCAGAGAGTTGAAATACCTTACTGGAATGATGGAACATTACGTACGCACCTTTCCGACTCTTTGCCCATTGCATGTGGAGTTCCTCAAGGATCGATTTTAGACCCTATTCTGTTCCTACTTTACGTAAACGATATGCCCTCGACGATTCGAAACGGAAGAACGGTTCTCTTTGCGGATGATACGAATATCCTTTGCAATAAAGAAACCGTAAATAGTACAATATCAGATGTTTCAAATTGGTTCCGAAATAACAAATTAATAGTAAACGAAAAGAAAACGGTTTTTGTGCAGTTTTCCATTTCAAATAAACAATTCTGTGCTCCATTGAAAATGAACAGTGTACCATTGACTCATGTTAATGCAACAAAATTTTTAGGTCTCTCAATTCAGTCAAAACTTAAATGGAACGTCCATTTAAATGAATTGAACACAAAATTAAGTTCATTATGCTACGCGTTCAGAATTCTTGCAAATTCAGTCAGCCTTCATACTGCTCGTTGTGTATACTTCGCGAATGTTCATTCCCGCCTGAGATATGGCATAATATTCTGGGGAAATACATCTTATAGCTCCCAGACTTTAGATTACAAAAACGAATTGTACGAATAATAACCAAATCCCACCCACGTGATTCATGTAAGCCTCTCTTCATTAATCTAGGAATTCTACCATTACCGTGTCTTTTATTTACGAATCAGTGGTTTTTGTAAAAAATGACTTGCTTAAGGGCGGGAATATATTTTCAGAAACTGCCGAAGTCTATTACTATAACACTCGACGTAGAAATCATATTCATCAGGTGACAGTATCAACAGCTCATTACAAAAAATTCACATACAATACATGTACATTATTTTACAACACTTTGCCAGATGACATTAAACGATTAAATTCAATAGACAAGTTTAAATCCCAAGTGAAATCGTTTCTGCTGCATAACTGTTTCTATACAATTAGAGACTATACTGAGCATCACAAGAAAAGTAACATTAATTTTATCAATGATACATAATGCATTAATTACCATTTGGACTGTATAAATAAGTATAAACAACCTGTAACAACTATTGTAACACAGCTTCCGGGTCAATGACCCCCATCTCGATCAGGTTTTTCGTCCAGTTTCCCTGATCCATTGAGCAAATGCTGAGATGGCCCCTTGTTTTGCTTCTGGACATAAATGTAACTTCATTTTCTGTGCACGTCTTCTAGAATTCAGTGGGAAATACAATTATTCAAATTATCGTTTCCATGTTGTCGCGGCAGGAAGTAATCAGAGCCAAAATTTATTGCTTATTTATCCTTGAAAATAGATTTTATTACATGGGAGTTTTTTTGTTTTTTTTCTCCCTTTCAAAATTCAAAATTTATTGCTTATTTATCCTTGAAAATCGATTTTATTACATGGGAGTTTTTTTGTTTTTTTTTCTCCCTTTCAAAATTCAAAATTTTATTGCTTATTTATCCTTGAAAATCGATTTTATTACATGGGAGTTTTTTTTTTCTCCTTTCAAAATTCAAAACTTAAGTAGTACATGATTTAGTGTAGGGATCACAGAATTTTGAAAATGTGCACACAATTCACTTTTCCCCATAGCCCGTCATACGCAGTTTTTAACTGTTTTTTGACGTAAATAAATAAATAAATAAATAAATAATAGTTTCAATGAAACAGATTAAGGATAATATGTAGTTAATTTAAATGAACATTATACACTCTTTTAATCAAAATCTCACGCTCTGTGTTTATCGAACTCTGGTTGATGTGTTTGGTAACATAACACCTAGACTGCGTTTTACGTACAAAAAGCAAACCACAAAATGGTGGTTGGTGCATATTATGCTCGCTAAATAATGACGTGTGCCTGACAATAGGAATGTACTTTTTCGCATCTGGCAACTTCATAATAAATGTATTAGGTTATACAAAGCCCAACATGTCATCTTCATGGCAACTCGGTTTAGGAGAGCGGATGTGACGGATTCCAAATCCCTATCACTCAAAGTCGAATTTGCGATGGACAGAGATCGCCGCGGTGCTGCAGATAATCTCCCTCAATTCCTCCCATGTTTCATTCCCAGCTACTTTCATAATCATTTGTCATCATGATTGGCAGCAGGTAGACAGACGCCCTTTCTCTATTCCCGTTTTGATCGCATAAACCCTGCATCGGTAAATTTGCTGTTGGCTTCAAACTACCACTGGTATTTGAGGCGCAAATTTTGTATAGATCGTAATAAATGACTGAACCGGCCATAGTTACACTTATAGATTTTTCTGAATGTGCGAACAAGCAATCAAATAAAATACGTACTTGACGGTCTGAATAGCCGAGGTCGCTAGGGATGACGAGCCGCAGCTGCCTTGTACGAGAAGAATTGCGGGTTTGCATCGTGCCCGGGGCACGGATGTTCGTGTCCGTATACCGCGAATGTAGCTTACAGTGGTCGCTAAATGACCTTAGTAGTTGAAAAACGCCTGTAAATGAGTGAGAAAATGTAGTAATAAATAGGTTTAAGTATCACATGAATGATGTTCCTCCTGGGGAAAAAGGTGTTTTGCTGAGCGCGTGATTTGAATGGGGGCGTGCGGTGCGGGGGTGCAGCGAGCGAAGGCAGCGCTGAAAGCCGCGTGGGGGCGGGGCGGCCTGTCAAAGGGCCGTCCCCGCGGCGGCTTCCGCAGGCGACCTCTTTATTGCGCGCTTCCGCCGGCGGCGCGGGATGCGCGCGATAAATCTCCGCTGCCCGTCGGCGGCTATCGGGCGCGCGCCGCCCTCCGCGGGAGCCACGGCCAGCGGCGTCCCTCTCTCCGCTGCCATACACCCGACCGCCGCCTCTCCCCCCCCCCCCCCCCCCCCCCCCCCCCCCCCCCCCCCCCCCCCCCCCCCCCCCCCCCCCCCCCCCCCCCCCCCCCCCCCCCCGCCCGCCCCGCCTCGCCCCGCCCCGCCTCGCCCCCGCCTCGCCCCCGCCCCGCCCTGCCCCCGCCCACGCCCCGCCCCGCCCACGCCACGCCCCCTCCCCGCCCCCGCCCCACCCACGCCCCACCCACGCCGCCCCGCACCACCCCGCACCACCTCCGCACCACCCTCGCACCACCAGCGCACCACCACCGCCACCGCGCTGCATGCATGGTGTTTTTTCCTTTCCCATCCCTCTTTATCTGGCTCTCTCCGCCTCTCTGTTTATCATTTTTTTACAAATATCTCCCCACCCCTCTTCCGACTATGTTCTGGAGTCTTCCCCTGCGTTTCTTATGATCTGCAATTACGCTATTGTTTTGTCCAACAGTTCCACCCTACGGTATTTACAAATGTTCGATGGTGTCGCCGCCCCTTACGGGAATTCTCGAAGCTTCCAATGCCATTGCCACTTTTCCCTTGCTACCGTGTAGCCTCTGGATCCATTTAAATAATAAGAATTCACCTGATCTGAATAATTATGTAAAGAGGCAACGTTTTGGCAAGTCAGAAGGCAAGGTTTTATCAAGTAATTTGGTAACTGGATTAGGAACCTAGGCGGTCACCGCAAGCATGCAAAGCAAACATAAGAGAAGATTCGTTAGGAAAGGGGTGACCCTAGTGGGCGACTGAATTTGAGGTTGAAACGCAGATAAGAGACGAAGCAGTGGGCGCGTGTCGTGCTACAGATACGATTGAGCGGCGCAGTGGGATTAGAGTCCGCGGGCGGGGGTGGGGGCGCGGGATGGAGCAGGCGATAACCGAGCGAGTGGCACAAAGCGGCCGGCGGCTGCGCGCGCCCAGCTCCGCGATGGAGAGCGCCCGCGCCCGCGCCAAATGATCCCTCGTCAAAGGCCGCGCGCGGCGCCTGAATTATCAAACCACCTGGCGGCGCTCGATCGCTCTGGCCATCCACTCAGCAGCCACCGGCGCACTCGCCCCCGCACCCCTCACCCGCTCGTCCAGCTTCGCTGCCATCCGCCCCCGTCGTCCCCACCCCCTCGCCACACCTTTTCTGCCTCTCCACCGCCCCTCCTCCCCCCTCCAACCACACCACCCCCTCCTCCCCGCCTCTCTTCCAACCTCGCTGTCCACCCGCCCCCGCCGTCTCCACCCCCTCGCCACACCTTTTTTGCCCCTACACCGCCCCTCTTCCCACGCTCCCCTTCCAACCACACCACCCCCAACCTCATCGCCTCTCTTCCAACCTCACTGTCCACCCGCCCCCGCCGTCCCCGCCCCCTCGCCACACCTTTTCTGCCCCTACACCGCCCCTCCTCCCCACTCCCCTTCCACCCTCACGGCCCCTACGCCCCCGCCGTCCACACCTCTCCTCGCCACACCGTTTTTTGCCTTGCCACCGCCCTCTCCTATGATGCTTCTCTTCCATCCTCCCTCTCCATATGCCCTCGCAGCTCTCTGCCCGACGTTCCCGTCCCTCGCGCACTGCCCGTTGCACACACTTTCTGCCTCGCCACAGCCCCTTCCTTTCCGCCCCTCTTTCACCATTGCTGTCCATTCCCCCTCCCCTGACAACCCCGCCAACTCCTTCCCCCTCGCCACATCTTTTCTGTCCCTCTTCTCCCGCCTCTCTTTCACCCTCGCTGCCCCTAGGCCCCCGCCGTCACCGCCGTCCTCGCCGTTACCGCCCTCCTCGCCTACCCTCGCCACCTTTTTCGCCTGAGCCTTCCCGGCTCTCTTCCATCTTTGCTGTCCACCGCCCCCGACGACCCTGCCACCCCACCGTCCTCGCCACATATTTTATTCCCCTGCACTCTCCGTTTCCACCACCTCCGCTCCGCCCCGCCCTTCCCCGTCCCCTCACGTCCCGTTGTCCCTCAGACCACTTGGTCCCTCCAAGCCATCGCCACCGCACCCACCACCCCTCCGACCACGTTGCAATCTTTGCCAGGCCCCCCTTGTCGCCCCCTGCCCTGATCTGCCTACCATCTCTCTGCCTCGTTGCCGACCTGGCTCCGGAGCCTCCTCCACCAGCGTCGCCCATTTTGTGAACCTGCGCTGTCCGCGACCCCCGGCATCGCTGCCGCCCCCGCTGCCCTCGACTCCCACAACCCGCCTTTCTCAAACCCCCCACTCCATTTCCACATTCTTTGCTAATTCCGTGTCCTAAATTATAGTTCTGAATATTCACTATTCCTGCGTATTTACATCATTTCTTCTTCGTATCTTCGCCACCTTCCAAATTCCTAGCCGTTCCCTTTCTTGCTTTACCACTGTGACGAACTTTCTAATTCCGAATTCAGCAAAACCATCATATATACTAGTTACTCGCAACTGTTTCCTCAAGTTTGAGCAAGTAGTGCAAGATAGAAAATTTTATTTTTAGTATATTATTACTTACGGTTTAAAGATATGCTGCGCAGAAATATTTTTAGGATACAATGTTCCCATAAGCAATACTGAATTAAAAATCGACCAGGTCACTGTGATTTCCCAGAATTATTTGCTTCAATTGAAATATCTTCTGAGAGTATAATTCGGTGGTAGGAGTGAGTTGTGAGTTAAAGAAGGGGTATTACAATTTTGAGGTCGAGGAATTTGCAAAATACACAACACCGTATAAGTTTCTTTGTGAATCTGCACAAAGCGCGTCTCGGGTTACTTCCGTTTCTCTTGCCAAAATACATTCCACAGAAATGTTCCATCAATCATTTCCTACCATATTTTGTCATTAACCATCATTCCTCTACGGATCAAGTGTAGGCGGTAACCAAGGAACTGGTTGAGAAGGGTCGAGGCTGCCTCAGCTGGTTGGCGATAGGTAGTACCCCCGCCTGGCGAAGTCGAGAGAGAGATGGGAAATGGTGTGGTAGTCGAGGCTGCTCCCTCTCAAGACCCGGTAACGGTTGGTAGAGAGTAGAGGTAGTGCCACGCGGGGCAGAGGTACAGCTTCGTTGAAGCTGGCCCCTCAGGGAAACAAACAGCATCTAGTTTTCAGTTAGGCTTCCCTAAATTGATTTGGATTTGCGATTCTCGCGATTTTGAGTGCCTAAATTAATTTTGGAATTAAAGAAATTAAATAGTTTTTTACTATTCGTTATAATGAATTATTATTTAATGTGGGAGTTTGATTTCGTTTCGTCATTTTTTTACGGATTAGCCCTGGTGATCTATAAAATAATGTGAAAGCGGAAAACCGACTTCGTTTTCTGTCACTCGAGCTTACAATGTCCCGTGTCTTTGATGTTTGTACCAGGTATTTTGTGGCAGCAATCGTTCGCATTTCAATGTAAATAGGATTAGATTACCTTCTATATAATGTTTTTATCTTCTGGATTTAATGTTCCCAGATTCAGAAAAAAGGAATTCACGTGTGAACCGATTGTATAGATGTAGCATATCATCCAATCAAAATTGTTGAAAAATGTGTTCAGCGAGACGTTATTCAATGATACGCTGGAGGTCTGTTATCAGCTCTTTTTGAATTCGTGTAAAGGAGAGAAGAGAGTTAGAAAACTAAAGAAATGGAACCATAGTCTTCAGTTGTTATTCAATTTTTCAAAAAAATCAAACTTTGCGAAATGTATTTAAGCTTTTGGTTCTGATACATTATAAACCAATCTAGCAAACATGTTTACTTTTACAGAATTTCTTGTCAAAATTGTATTATCTGATGGCACATAGATTACTCTAAATATAAATAATAATTCAAATGTTCTATAAGAAAAACGTTTTTTAGAGAACCAATTCAGATTTGACTCAAAATAGGAAACGAATTAGTATGAGATTGTGTCATTTTGTAATATCACTGTATTTTAAATAAATCTGAGAGGACAGTTTCTTAATTCATTGCAAATTTTGGTTTAGTTTTCAAAATCGAATAGAAATGCTTGCTTCCTATAAGTTATTTATCTTTCTTGTAGAAAAAACAAATTGGGTTTTGAGAAGTAACCTGCTACAAAGATAAGTAAACCTTAGTGACAGTAAGATTTTTGGGACTAATTTTTAAAAAACGTTTATTCCTTGAATTGATAGTTTTTATAATTTTATTTTCATGGCTCTATTAATTCCTTTTAGAAAATATAATTTTGTATTTTCTAACGGAAAATACCAGATTAAACCATTCAGTTAAGGACTAATAATCTCATACATGATTAATTGAGAACTTGTAATATATTATTTTTAAACTGTAATTAACATCTTAACAAATGAAAGAAAGAAATGGGGGCGGAGTGATAAAAAATTTAATATTACAATAATATTAAATCGGAATAAATGTAATAAACTAAATAAAATTGAAAACCTATAAAATTCAGTAACAAAAACATGAACTGTAAGTCGAGCTGGTTCTTACCTGGTGTATGGAATCCACAAAACCCCCACAGTGGGGATTCGTACGGGACTAACGACTTAAGTGCCGGGTTGTGGAAGGGAGAAGGAGGAGGAGGAGGGTTAATGGCCTGGGTGTAGTGCGCTTTCTATTGTCCCTTTTCTTTCTTTCATTTGTTAAAAATATTAATTCTATTTTACTATCTATTCCGCCGCTTTCAGATTGGTTGATGTACGATTGTGGTTGCAACCCAGAGACTTCCCTGAAGGGATCTGAATGCCGTCAGTACACCCAGACCGTCAAGCGGAGGGGGACAGGGTTGGGCTGCCCGCCTCGCGAGGGGTCGATGGAGCACGCGGCGACCGCCTGGCAGGAGGAGCGGGGTAGTGGCGGGGGATGGGAGGGTGACATGTTCACCGCCGCTGTCCGCACGTCGCGCATTGCCGCGCGGGTAATGAAGCTGGCTGTCGGGAGGTCCATCAACGGCCGCCTGCCTCTAATCCTCTCCGCCGCCGCGCCGGGGCGCAGCGGTCGCGGCCCAGGCGTGCCGCAGGGAGACAGAACGGAAGATGGTATTGAAAAGAGCGTTTAAGCCTATGTATTCGAGAAGTAACTTCTTCATCTTGAGCTCATGAATTTTATTATTAGCAACGATCAGTTTCAGTGGCAGCTGGTGTCTCTCAAAAAGGGAGATTGTAGTTTAATCGAGGCATAAAAATGTACTCATTTAGATACATGCTTTAGTGTCTCATTCGTCCGCTGCCCTCGAAGTAGGAAATTATCGTAGCCGCAAAATATGTTTTTGTGTTTTTCAGAAGCGTCATGTTTTTTCGAACTTTCTTCTGTGCGGTGTAAATCTCCAAACATACCGATCAGAGATGTAGCGCCATGCTCTTCGTTATGTTTTAAACTCAGTCTTAGATCTTGTATCCACTCCATCAAACAATTTACTAGGAAAGCAAGACATTGCTGACCTCGAGTCACACTCCTGTTGCCACCTATATTTACTGCAAAAATCATTTTTGAATTTTCGGTAAATTACTATTTTTATGATATTACATTTTCAATAAAATTTTGAAGACATGATGTTTGAGGAAAACCGAGATATCGAGACACCTAGAAAGCCGTGGGTTCAAACCGGGATTAGAGTATGAAACGAAATGATTTTTTTAAATTTTTTGTTTAATTCATTGTGTTATTTGAGGTAAATACATATGTAACACTTCTAATCTTCCCTAACCTCTCGATAAAAATCACACAAAAATTTACAAAGTAAAAGTTTTTACTGCGTTTCAAAAGATTTATCAGTTCCCGTTCGTAGACACAGGCACTAAGAGCGTCGACGACGACAACAGCAACAATACCACTGGAAGTAATCACAATAAATAATTTTGGTTTGAATTTTCACACACACGTCAACAGTTGATCAACAGACCTTTTCACAACAGTAACTGCACTCGTCGTATATACACTTTAAATTAACAAACGTAATATAAAATGAAAGTGTTCGCCAAACATGATAAATAATACACTCAATATCTTAAAAAAATCATCGAACTTGTTGACCTTTAATAACGTGCAAATTATTAAAACAATATGCGTACATACTATTGCATTAGACGAAGACAGAAAACTGATATTCTCCGAGGTCCCCAATTCAGTCGGAGAAGTGTTCCTAGCATTCCACAGTGGGAGCGCTCTAGTAGTATATATTTGGCAACACAACAATTGGTTAGCAATAAATAAAGTCAGAGGGCTCCAACGGCTCCTGTGCGCGCCTGAATGTGTCAACAATGGGCGAGAGCTATGCGCACAAAATTACCTTGGGCATTAGAGAGTTAAATTAACAAACGTATTATAAAATGAAAATGTTCGCCAAATATGATAAACAATACACTCAATATCGTAAAAACATCATCGAACTTGTTGACCTTTAATAACGCGCAAATTATTAAAACAATATGCGTACATACTATTGCATTAGACGAGTTCAGGAAACCACGTGACCATTGATCGGGCACTTCGTTTGAAAAGCCAGTTCAGACGCTGGCCGAAATATTGCATTGAAACCGAGAAGTGCTGAGAAACATTTTGAAAGTGGTACAAAATGACAATGACAAACGGTAACCAACTAAAAATAATGTGATGAAGGTGTAAAAGATGTTCTATTTAAGAGAAATGCTTCATAAATCTGTTTCAATGTCTTATAACGATGTGATAATTCTGTTAGTTGGCTGCATTTAAAATTCCCGCTAATATAGTGACGCAAACTGGTGTCTGAATCTGATTGGCTGAAGTCGGATACCATGCTCAAGAGCCCTCCCCCCCCCCGTATAGCACTCGTGGGCTGTTTTTTTGTTTGTCTGTTTGTTTTAGAATAATTATATACGTCAATATTGCTTAAATAATCGATTATTGATTGCATTAAATTGAAGAGATATTTCTAACAATGCATCTTTTACGATTATCTGATGGCTGTGCAATTTTGCAATCTAAGCTCCAGCCCCAACCATTCAATCACCGATGCTATGAATATTTCTTGTAGTCTTGCTCTAAATGATGTGGATGTTTGATTATGTATTCGATTTTTTTAAATATAAAAAATATCGTCAAACTTTTAAATTATTTCGTAACTATTTTTAACGTTATCTTATCATCACTGTCATGAGCAACCTAGATTCTGTTAGTGGAGTGCCTTTTTTCTTGATTTTCAACCTGTCTGTGGGCGAGCAGCCAGACATTTTCTTGCTCCTTTTCCAATCAGATAAATTGAATCTACGGAGTGTCTCGGAGTCTTCTTCAACAACTCTTGTTCAGTTGTAAAGAAGCAAAGATTGCTCTACTTTTAAAGTTGGCCAATTACTGTGGAGAACTTGCTACATTCAAGGAATTTCGTCTTGTCTTTCATTTTCCTTCGCTTCTCCACTTGAAGACGCACTCTCAACACACGACGTTTCGTAACTCCTGTTGTTTGAAGGCTGTGGTGGAGGCAGGGGGGTAACTAACGATGCAAAATAGTCCACTGGAAGTCACATGACCTTCAGAAACCTTAAACAGTAGAGATGTAGATGAAAAAAGGTATTTCAATACGTATTATTTTAATATTTTATTATATTTCTAAACTGTGGATAGAAGGTAAAGAGCGATGGTTCATCTTGTTAATTTTGTAACTTCAAGTCGATTTATTTTAAGATTGAGAGCGCCGGAAACGTCGCGTGGTTCATAGAAACTTTCCGCCTTTTATGGCGAAAAGTTTTCAATATTGTATTATTTTTAGCGATTCAAGTTTTACGTAATAATTAAAAGTTCGAAAATTGAACAAAATTGAAGTACATTTTAAAACTCTCTGAGGGGACGACTTAAACGCTAATATTTACACCTGTTAGAACCGTACCAACAGGCCACGGACCGCGCGCGTTCTTTGCTTCCTCTTCCTTGCCTATCCTCGACCCTCACTTACACACACTTAATTACATGCATTACACGTATGTGTGAGGCTTAGAGCTTGTCCCGACAGGGACGGTGCATTGCTGGTGGTGGATATACCTCTTTGGGGAAAGTCCACGTTTAAGTCGACCTAGGATCTCATCTTCTAGCGAGGGAAGATCACCGCCACCTCGCCATACAAAACACACACTTCTATTACAGGACTAATAATCATAGCACTTAACGTGCCCAGAAGATCGAAATAGTCAATCAAATTTATCACTGTTTCCTTTTTATTAACTACCCATTGTATCTCAAAGGTTTGACTATGGCTAAATGCTATAAAATTAGGCTTAATTGTGCCTCTGACCGGGCTGTCCTGGGGTTCCGGTGCGACCCCACGGTAACAGGATTTTAGACACTAGCTTGTCAGCTAGGTCGAATTCAGTTGCTGTCTGGGGAAGAATTCCAGCGGCAGGCTGCTCTGATCGGTAGTTTCCCGTGGTTTCTCCAATCAACACCAGGCGAATGCCGGAGCAGTACCCTAAAAAACGGGCCACGGATCGTGCGCGATCTTTCCTTCCTTTTCTTTGCCTTTTCCGCACCACTTACTTCACACATTTGCTCTCACGTGCACTACACTACCACATATCTCGGGACAGCAGTCGGGTGCTTAGAGCTTGCTCGGCTGGGGCGGTGCCAGGCTGGTGGGAGATGCCTTGCAGGGGAAAATCCCCGTAAGCTGACGTAGGTCGGCGCCGAACCTCGCTTATCAGCGGGGGAGATCATCTCCACCTCCACTGAATAAGCACGCACTACACTTACAGGACTAATGACCTTATCGTTGACGCGCTCGGAATCACTAATCAGACAGTCAACAGACTTAATTGAATATAATTGGTAATCACAATAATATTTTTTATTTGGCACTTAGGACAAAAAAGAACATGTCCTAAGCAATATTTGACGATTCCGGGTTTCTAGGCCGTGGTCTAAGGGAGACTTCTCCACACGTTTCGCCTAAACTGTGGCAGACATCCTCAGGGGCGTTGCTGGCGGGGGCGAGGTGTTCTACCAGGCAGCACCGCGTTGAGTGACGCTTCCGTCTCCGTCAAGTCTCGTCAAGTCTCCGTCATACCACTGCCTACAAACCCGGAATCGTCAAATATTGTAGAAACCGGCCGTGAAAGCCTACATTGTATGTTAATGTTCTAAACAAGCTTAACATGACGTTCCATTCATTTCTTCCCGAACATGGTTAAGTGTGTCTTCCCAAAATTTGTGAAGTTTCTTATTCAATATGTGACAAGTTTCAATATTATTAAATATTACTGCCGCAGTCTCCTTTTAATTGCTACTCCCATTCACACAATGCACAGCGTGGATGTTTCCGACGGGGGCTGCGCTGAGGCCCCCGCTGGGCCTGTGTCATCGCGGCCGCCTGATTTACGGCCATCATCTGCCTGGCTGCAGTTGCGGCCGCCGCTGCAATAATTGACGCGATGTAATGCCGTATTAATAATGTTCTCATAAATAGTAATACAGCGCTCTGATGAAACTGCGGTCGCTGGGACGAGAGGATTAGGCGTATTTGCGTTTCTCGCGAAATTGCGCGGCATTCAGAATTTTTTTTATCGTTTAATACGGAAATGCCACCTAAGGGGTTGGTGATGCTGCAGTGTATTTCCTAATCGTTTTCCAGTTTGTCTCTATTGGTAGATTCAGATAATATTATTGTAGACAGTGATTTTTTTAGTTGTCAGGGTGCAATGCATCAATATGTACGCCAACAGTTTCTTGGATTATTTTGCGAGCTTTGCTTGATAACCAAATAACTTATTGCTACTGAAGGAATGCAATTATACGTTAATATTGTAATATTAGGTACCGCCAAATTCGATTATGTGTTTCAAGTTATTGCAATGCAGTATTTATAGAAGTGTATCGGGAATAGGGCTAATTGATGTATGTGTTCGTTTCCATTTTATCACTTGTATTTTACAAGATATTGAGGCAGCTTTATTTTTTCAAATGGAACTATAAAATTTTTTTAGTCTATCATGACCTACGTAAAAAGAAGAATCCAGTGATATACATATTGTCAAATGTTAGATAAATAATTTTTTGAGTAATTTTGATTTTTTTGGGACTCGTATTCAACGGATATTTTGAATGAAACAGTCTACCATCGAACACGCGCTCTGCTACCAAGCACTCGAGGCGTTACAATGACCTTTAAAAACGATTCGCGAAAAAACAAAATTACTCAAAAAATGCTTATGTAACATACGACAGTACGTATATCACTGGATTCATCTTTTTACGCCCATCGTGGTAGACTAAAAAATATGTATAGTTCCATTAAAAAACTAGTTACTTGAATTTCTCGTAAAATGCAAGTTATAAAATGGAAACAAATACGTACATCAATTAGCCCCATTTCCTCAAGCACTTCCGTGAAAACTGCATTGCAATAACTTCAACCGTTCAAAAATTACAGGATGTGCTAAAGTTACGTGGCTCATCATGAATAGTAAATCAATATGAGTATCGATAAAAAAATTTGAAGTTAAAGATGCAAAAATTAGCAATTTACAGAAATATTATGCTTCTTGAGAAAGCAGGTAAAATATTCAAGATAAGCAACATAGAAACATATTCAAATAATTATAAATTAATGTTTCGTAAACTTTTTTTAGTATCCTTTCTGACTACAAGATAAGAGGAAATATACATTTGTATTGAAATCAAGTCTCTACTCACTGCAAATATGGATTAATAACGATGGAATTCGTTATTACATAATTATTTCATTTGTTGAATACCATTCTGAAAAAGCCTCAATTTTGGCTGAGAACAAGTTCTCCGAAGAAAATCTATTTTCTTGGCTTTAAATTAAAATAACAAATATAAAAAAACTGAATGTCGTTTCACTTCTTTCCTTTCTCCATTCCTTGTAAACAACAAATGTTCGCTTTAACTCACTAATCGTAGTAAAACACATAGAGAATCAAAATAGGATTAATCTTTGTGAGAGTCAACAATAGCGCCTTGTGGTATGCCAGCGTACCACAAAAACATATTGTGAAGAGCTATAAGAATAATCCATTTCTGTAGGAAAAGAAGAGCTCATGACGAGATGATCCCCCGCCTCTTTGCTGGGGCGCTGTGACAGCTCGAGAGCACGGACAGACTGTCGACGATGGCGGCGGCGGGGCGGAGGAAGGGGCGGGGGCCGAGACCGCCTCAGCCTGATTCACGGACGGATCGAACGGTCAGCGGACAAAGCCCTCTCGCTCTGCGCCCAGCCGCGCCGCCCCGCTCCGCGAGCTCTCGCCTCGGGCTGCGCCTCTCCCCCTCCCCAAAAGGCCTTCTAGCGGAAAAACGGCTCAGCAGCGGTCACATGGACTTCATGAACGAGAAATTTTCTTTTTAATCACGCGTTTGATATTGTCTTCAATTTTAGCAAGTCGATAGTTACATGAAACTACTTCTGAATATCATTTTTCCATAATTGAGAAATGCGTTTTACTTTTCCAACCAAAATCATCTGTAAAACGCCGTTATTTATGAAGTATGGCAAAGGGAAACTGGTTATAACGATTTCAAAGGGCTAAACAACAACAAAAAACAACAAAAAACACTCTGGCCAAAGGCTCTTGAAATTTTCGTCGCCGCTCGATCATTAGAAATCTTATAACACCCTTGACGCACAAATGACTATTCGATAAATATTTATCATGTCTGCTTTTATGCAGCCCCTCTTATTCTATTGTTTTCCCACCGACGAATTGTTACGGTGTCTTCACACTTGGTCTTCGTTTCTCTGACGTTTGCTCCAGCGGCCTATGTTCTTATGCATCCTCTTTGTTCGTGTGCGCAGTCCGTTCCCGCACAGGGCCTGAATCGCTCATCCTCGTCCGCCTTTAAGCCCGTGCTATCGCGGCCATGGCCTCGCGCTCTCCTTCTGTCCGAGTGCCGTCGGCCGACAGGTCGCGCTGGCGAGTCACAGGGGCCACGACGTCGCCGACACTCGCCCTGCGCCCCCCTCCCCGCCCCGCCCCACTCCGTTCCTACCTCCTTCAGCCCCACCTTCACCTCTCTCTTCGTCCCTGCCCCCCTCTCACCCCCAACTTTCTCCCTCGCCTTACCACCCCCACCCCCAGCAGGAGCCATGCCGTCGCCGCCCCCCCGCCCCGCCCCACTCCGTTCCTACCTCCTTCAGCCCCATCTTCACCTCTCTCTTCGTTCCTGTCCCCCCTGTCACCCACGGTGTCTTCCTTCCCCTCCCCAACTTTCTCCCTCGCCTTACCACCCCCACCCGGAGCCATGCCCCTCCGGGTCCTACTGCCGAGCCCTCCATTCCCTCCCCCCAGCCCTGGCTCTCCCCCTGCATCCACTCACCCCTCCGCCACCCCCGGCGCACCCTCCCGCCCTCCTTGATCCCGTCGCTCCCCCTGGCGGCAGCTCGACCGCCCACGCCCAGTGGCCCGCCCTCTGCTGTCGCGCTTTCGCAGTCGCCGCTGATCCCCGCCTTCATCTGCCTAAAACCGGGATGAGCCCTCCGCCCTTTCATTCGCCGTCGCCGCTGGAGGGCGCGCCCTGCGGTGCGGAGGCGCCGGATTCCTCCGCCGAGGAGCCCCACACGCATTGCATTCGCCAATCGCCCACTCAAACAGCGTTTGCGCCTGACCTGATTTAATCTCATGACGGCCAAAACCCAAGTGGTTGTGAGTTGAAAATTTAAGAAATAAATAAATTACAAGTTTATCAATCTATAGTTTATATTGTTCAAGAGAAAAACACGTATGAACACACAATTTTTTACAAAAAATTATCACTGATAATTTTTAATCTTTCCATCATTTGAGATTCCTAGCAATATTTCAAATTCAAAATAGAAAGATTACGAGAATTACAACTTCAAACAGAAATGTTCACGCAGAGAAATGCGCTTCTTTCTGAGTCTGAATGTAGGTCAGACATGTTTTCTCGTACAAGAGTAAACCTCAAAGACCTTCCAGGAATTTTTGAAACTCTAAGAAAGAACAATTTTTCGAAAAGAAAAATATGTAATAATATCAGTCGCGTCAGTTTCTCTGATAATTATTGTTTTCCTGGTGAGAAATACTCGCTCCCAAAGAAGACGCAGATTTTAGAGATTTAAATAGAGTGAGGATTATTAGTGTTATAGGATAAAAACCAAATTATTTTAGTATGTTGAAGAACGAACACTTTTCATGTAACAATATAAACAAGTATTACTTACCCTTTACATCAGCAAAAGTTGTCTCAAACTGTTTCCATCTCTATCTAATTCTACTTTTTTCTCGTTTTAAAACTATATTTTTCAGTTTTTAGATATACCGCCTTATTTGCCACTTCCGGAAATCAACATCCCCATTTTTTCTTTTCATTGCTTTCCTTCTTTCTCTTCTATTAATATGCTGTATTTTACGACACTTTGATCATTAACAAAATAAATTCAATGATAGAAAAAAAGCTTTAAACACTCCCAGTGGACACCATGTTTTCTAATTTTCGATCAATCAGTTTCCGTAAACAGGCTGAAACAATTACGTATTTGTCTGTGCCTAGTTAAAGAAATGTCTGTTTGCTGTTTTTGAAACTACCTTTTCTATTTGAGAATGAAGATAAATTATGTATCCCTTCATATAATGATATAAGTGTAATATACGTAAAACGCACGTGTTTCATGGCCTTACATTTCGGTCTAAGGGACATTGATAATGACGCTCATCCATGGCCATGAGGCTTCCACCTCCATTTCCTGGGGCGCGCGCCTCCGGGCCCAAATACTTTCTTCCAATCTCCTCCTCCCGCGCCATCCTCCCGCGCTATTTACTCTGGGACGGCCGGGCCGCCGCGCCGTCGCGGAGGCTTAGGAGAGTCGTCCGCGAAGGGCGAGGAGGGCGGGCGTGGGGTAAGTCCCCATCTCGTTGAAAGACCGCAGGAGCCCTGAGTTCTGCCTTTCAGCTTTAATTGATGGTCCCGCGCCCGTCTTTCACCGCGTGGGGCGTCCGACCTCCAGCTCCGTGTCCCCTCGGCACAGCTCCGTCCACTCCGTCCCCTCCGTCCATTCCGTCCGCAGAAAGAACCAGTTTTGTTTTTTCCGGTTTGTTTCATCTTCGGTTCAGTTCCGGTGCTTATACAAGGTTAAAATGACCTGTTAGTGCCTTAACAGGTTTTTAATTATTGAGGAAAAAGCAGGTGTACGCCAAAATGAGGTTTTTGGTGATTACAGGAGCAATATTACGACTACAAACTAGTGAAATGTAACACATTTTTTATATATGCATTCGATCTTTTATGTGAACGGTTCTATTTACGCACGATCTGAAGATAGAGCTCAAATTCAGACCTGACCTAAATTCTCACAGATTGTCCACTTGCAGAAATTCTATTCTACTTGTGATTTGTATAGAGATGGGAAAGTAAAATGACCTTGGAAAATATTTTACATATAGCAACAGGACACAAGGAAAATGATAATACACCTATTTAACGTTTAAATTTCATGTTAAAAACAATTTAAAAATACAAATGAAATGTATGAAGTATTACTCGACCTCTAAATTGATTGTAATTCAACAGAGCCGGAAAACAATGATTAAATTCTACTTCTGCGCCTTCCCACACCTCGTCCTGGAACACTTATTTCGTTTGGGCCCCTCTCTCCCCTTCGCTCCATCCCCCGGCGCCATCATCGCTACCCGTCCGCTCGGCTGCGCGCGCGCCCTTCCACTCCAGTGGGGCCCTCGCCGGGGCAGCTGCCCGGCAAATGGGGCGGCGTGCGCGCGGGAGAGCCATCGGCCGCGCGCAAATGAGATCAGGTTCGCCAGCGCCAGCGACGGCCGGCGCGGGCGCACCGGGTGATTGGGGGGCGCGGGGTACGCGGGGGCCGGGGGTACTCGTGGCGGGGCGGGACGGGTTGAGACGGGGCGGGGCGGGGCGGGACGTGGCGTGGCGTGGCGTGCCGGGGATGCGTGGCGGGGATGCGTGGCGGGGATGCGTGGCGGGGGATGCGTGGCGGGGGATGCGTGGCGGGGGATGCGTGGCGGGGGATGCGTGGCGGGGAGGGGATGCGTGGCGGGGGATGCGTGGCGGGGAGCGCGTGGCGGGGCGCGTGTGGCAGGGAGCGTGTGGCGGGGAGCGTGTGGCGGGGAGCGTGTGGCGGGGAGCGCGTGGCGGGGAGCGTGTGGCGAGGAGCGCGTGGCGGGGAGCGCGTGGAGGGGAGCGCGTGGCGAGGAGTGCGTGGCGGGGAGCGCGTGGCGGGGAGCGCGTGGCGGGGAGCGCGTGGCGGGGAGCGCGTGGCGGGGATCGCGTGACGGGGGGTGCGCGTTGCGGGGCGGGCGAGGCGGGGGGCGCGTGGCGATGGGCGCGTGCCGGGGGGCGTGGCGGGGAACATGGCGGGAGACGCGTGGTGGGTAGCGCGTAGGGCGGGGCGGGGCGGGGCGGTCGTGGGCGGGGGCGGCGGGAGCGGGGAGTCTAATGGGGCGCTAGGGCTGCTTGCGTGGGTTTCCAGTGTTTTCCATTAGGTTTTCGAGCACCGTTAGGTCGCCTAACAGGCCTGCCCTGATTTCGCTTCCGGCGACCGCGAGAGCAAGCTGTTAGGCATCTGCAACTACATTCAAATAACAACGTGATTGACACTTGAATGTCAGTGGTGACACGAAAACCACATACCTCAGAGTTCCATTTGCGCTAGGTCTGTCATTGAAGCGGTCAGATTGGTTCGGCGTAAAAGTATCCCTCATCTATTGTCATCGAAGGACATGTATACAAATGTGGAGTCTTTTCAGGTTCTTTGAAAGTAATAAAATGTGAATATAGAGGTACAAATTGTTTTCTTTCGGTGAAACATGTTTGTATACATCACTGTTTTGTCCGACTCCAATAACTGATAATTTATTTACGTTGCAGAGTTCTCGAACAAACAGCCCACTTCCGACGGTGTTTGATGCAGTGCAAGGCAGACTGTTAAACAGGTACTGGCATTTATTCGTAATGTAGAATTTAATTTCTTATTGCAGTTGTTGGCACATGAGCGGCAAAATGAGTTGAAATTTGGCGCCGTAATTGGATTGCAATCATTTATAACTATTCTTTGAGGCGCATTAAAATCAAAGGGCAACGTGGCGAGCTGGAGACACCTTACAAAGAGAAAAAAATTCTCGAACAAAACTTTTTGAAAATGACAGCAAGAAGCTGTGCACCGAAGGCAGCGGAGTCCCAAGGAGCGCTGGCAACTCTGCACATTGTCACAGATTCAAAGAAATCAACTCCTGACAGTTGTGACGCAACGAGATCACATATTTTAAAATCAGAGCAGCCGTGCGATGTCATGGCAGATCGTCTCGCTCGTGTAAAAACTAAGTAATATGCGCGTATCGACTGCACTGAAAGTTGTGTTACTCACGTAAAGTTGATATGGCATTCCGAAGCCACAAATATATTCTCCATGAACCCAGCGCGTTGGCGCGTGAACTCCGTGTGAATTTCATTGCACACGAGAGTAAAAAAATACAAGCAGAAAGTATTACTATTTTACTTTTGTCCAGGCACAGGCAACACTAATATTTTCTTCAGTATTTAATGATCCTTATGCTGAGGTATGCTAATCGTTTTAATACTTGTCGTTTTCAGAATATTCCCTTACGACCAGAGCGCAAAAAGACGAATAGCAGTTTCCTTGCCTTAGATTTATTCAAAAGCTCTCCCGATATTTCGCAGCATCAACAGCAGCAATTATTTGATGTATTTTAATACTACGCAGATTTTATTATTTGAAACATTCACGTTTAGAGGAATGCATTTATATTCGTTTTCGTACCGTTTTGTCTGGAATAATTGTATAGTAAATTTCTATTTGTGTTAAGTGCCATTAGCCGACCTGGGTGGTCGAGTTGACTAATTGCGTGTACCGACTCGGCGCTTCGGTCTGAAGGGACGCGGGTTCGAGTCTCACCTTGCGCATGGTTGTTTGTCACTTGTCTTTCATACATGGGTTGGCGCACAGGACCTTGCGTTCTGCTGATACCAGATCGGAGGAGCCCGCAAGTGCGTTGGTGTCTAGTGTATGGACGATAATGCTTCCCATTGGGACGTACGGGTTAACCGGCTGTCGGCTGTCGAAAGCCCTAAGGAAGTGCAATTAACATATTATGTCTATTGAGGGGTTTCTCAGGATTATTATCATTTTTTAATTAATAATCTTTATGCTTTTATACTGTTATATCTTTCTTCGCCCCACGTTGGGAACGACGACTGAAACGGATGGGGTGTCTTTTATTTATTTCAATAATGCAATACTAACAATAATAATAATAATAATACTCTGTCCACAAAAAATATTTATTTGTGGGCTGACAGTCGTTCATAACAAATTTCGTGCCGAAATCTTACGTAAGGGATTATTTATGCTCGTGAATATAGGATCGTGAAAAATATTATGCTTCTGCTGAAATAAATATTCCTTCTTTCTGGAAATATATATATACATATATATAATTTGCCCCCTGCTGGCTATCAATAGAAAAAAAAAAACAATCACGAAATACAATGTCTCAAGACCACAAAACATAGAGGAAAGAAAAACAAGTATCACCGTTCATATTTTCATGCACATCTTGGCATTCCCCGTCACTCACGGCCATGATTTCCCTATTTTATGATTGCTATTAGAAATCATGGCCTTTTACAGATCAAAAACAAAATTTTCGTTCTAATGTTCCACTTCCCTTTCTGTGGTCCTCAACCATCTAGATCGACCTATCTCCATATTACAAGTCCATTCCACGGCAACGTTCACGTCTCAAAACAAAATAATATCTTGCACGAAATTTTTCTCCCTCTCTCTCCCTCTCTCTCCCTCTCTCTCCCTCTCTCTCCCTCTGTCTCCCTCTCTCCCTCTCTCTCCCTTTCTGTCTCCCTTTCTCTCTACCTTTCTCTCTCTTTCTTTCTCTTTCTCTTTCTTTCTCTTTCTCTCTCTTTCTCTTTCTCTCTCTTTCTCTCCCTTTCTCTGTTTCCCTCTCTGGCTGTGGCTCTCACTCCACCTCTGTCTCTCTCTCCGTCTCTGTCTCTCACTTACACACACAGACACAGACGGTCAATTGCTTCCTTTTTACATGCCACCGTGTCTGCGGCACGAGAGCTTCCGCAAGTTTCCTCCCGCCACAACCCAAGTTCTCGAGCATCTCTCCCGGCAGTTCATACCTCGCGCTGCTCAATTGTTCTTTTCTTTTTTGATTGGCCGATCGCATATCGATACCAGATGTGTTTATTCTTTGATTATATTACACTTCCTTCATAATTATTCTTTATCGAAGCATCAATTAGCCCGTGACCCTATTGCACCTTGATACGCTGTAACATCATTGTTTGTTTCTTCCTTTTTATTCCTTTTTCTTAGTGATTGATTTCTTTCTTTGTGCTTTTATTCAGGCTTTCTTTTCTTAAAATCATCAATAAAATCTGTTGTCATTCTAATTTTTTTTGACACGATTATTTTTAGATGATCTTTTGAGGTTATAGATTCTCATAATCGAATTATTTCTTATATAATAATAATAATAATAATAATAATAATAATAATAATAATTATTATTATTATTATTATTATTATGTGTTGTAATCAGGTTTACAGCTTGTTA
The DNA here is from genome assembly GCA_011170035.1 of Teleogryllus occipitalis. NCBI lineage: Eukaryota > Metazoa > Arthropoda > Insecta > Orthoptera > Gryllidae > Teleogryllus > Teleogryllus occipitalis. The sequence goes on from BLKR01000280.1 coordinate 462,961, forward strand.
ATACTACTGAATTAAGTTTACGAAAAGGTTAACGTGTGTTACCACATAGATTAGTAAAAGCAGTCTGAGATTTCTAACATTTTTTTAAAAGCAGACACAACAATATTATTTTTTGAAATAATTTATTATCAATTTTCCGTTTCGACCCTATGGTGAAGGTCCAGATGTTTTTAACTAACCTGAATGTTTTGAAAAAGATCCCAATTAGGATCGCAGTGTCAAAATGTTAATAAAGTAGTGTAGTAATCGTGCCCCGCTTATTGCGAGAGTGCTGCATCTCCCGCAGGGCGGGGCGTCGCCTGTTGCGGAGTCCGGGGCTGCGTTGTATGCGCGGCAAGAAAATACAAAACGTCGCCTCCGCGCCGCGGCTTCAACGAGAAACAGGGGGCGGGCGGGCGAGCCGAAGGGTCTTCTTCGCCATCAGCGGCTTCTGCGTCTCCGCTTCCGCCGGCGAGAGCCGTCTTAAAATAAAATATTAACGAGCGGGCACCCCTTCAAAGCAGACGGCCTGAGAGGGCTGTTTTTGCCGGTAGACGCGACGCCCCATCGCGCGAGGACACTGTAAACACGGCGGAGGCGGAGGCAGACGGGGAGGAAGCGAGATGAGGCAGAGAGGGCAGGTTGAAGGTGGCGAAGGCGACGAGGAGGAGGAGGCGAAGGCGACGGAGGAGGAGGGAGGCGAAGACGGCGGAGGAGGAGGTGTGGTGAAGGTGGCGGAGGAGGGAGGAGGCGGGAGGAGGAGGAGGGTGAAGATGGCAGAGGAGGAGGAGAAGGCGACGAGGACGGGAGGAGGCGGAGCACTGTGGAAAGGGGCGAAGGTGGCGGAGGAGGAGGAGGAGGAGGCGAGGCGTAGGAGGAGGAGTGACGTAGGAGGAGGAGGCGAAGCGTAGGAGGAGTGAGTAGGTAAGGCACGAAGGTGGAGGAAGGTGGGAGGAGGAGGCGAAGGTGACGAGGAGGAGGAGGTGACGGAGGCGATGGTAGGAGGAAGGGGGTGAAGGTGGCGGAGGAGGAGGCGACAACAGGAGGAAGCGAAGGCAGGAGTGGCAGGCGAAGGCGACGAGGAGGAGGCGAGGAGGGTAGAGACGAAGGCGACGTAGGAGGAGGCGAAGGCGACGAAGAAGGCGGAGGAGAAGGAGAGCGAAGGCGGGACAGAAGAGGCAGCGAAGGCGACGGAGGAGGAGGGGTGAAGGCGGAGGAGGAGGAGGGAGGCGAAGGCGACGGAGGAGGAGGCGAAGGCGGAGGAGGGGTGGGAAGGTGGCGGAGGAGGAGGAGGGGTGAAGGCGACGGAGGAGGTGAGGGCGGAGAATAGAGTAAGGCAACGGAGGAGGAGGGGAGCACACGTGGGGCGGAGCACACGTAGGAGGAAGGGGTGAAGGTGGCGGCGGAGGAGGAGGAGGAGGAGGAGGAGGAGGCGAAGGCGATGGCGGAGGAGGGGGTGAAGATAGCGGAGAAGGAGGAGGCGAAGGCGACGGAGGAGGAGGAGGCGGAGCACACGTAGGAGGAAGGGGTGAAGGTGGCGGAGGAGGAGGAGGAGGAGGAGGAGTAAGGAAGGTGGACGTAGGGAGGAGGAGGCAGGAGGAGGCTGGTGACGAGGAGGAGGCGAAGGCGACGTAGGAGGAGGAGGAGGCGAAGGCGACGTAGGAGGAGGAGGAGGAGAAGGCGACGTAGGAGGAGGAGAAGGCGACGTAGGAGGAGGCGAAGGCGAAGCGAAGGCGACGGAGGAGGAGGGGTGAAGTTGGCGGAGGAGGAGGAGGAGGCGATTCACACGTAGGAGGAAGGGGCGAAGGTGGCGGAGAAGGAGGAGGCGAAGGTGATGTAGGAGGAGGAGGAGGAGGAGGAGGTGAAGGCGACGAAGGCGAAGGCGTCAGCGGACGCGGAAGAGGAAGAGGAGCCGCGGGCGGTGAAGGAGACGAGGGCACCGAACGGTTTCCGCGATGTGGGTGCAGCGAGGCAGGTCTCGCCCACTCGGCGCCTCCGTTAATGGCGGCTGTTTGTGCAGGGCTTCCGTGATACACCAAATTGTTTTCCTTCTCGAGGAATAATGGAGGTCACTTGTTCATAGTGCCTCAACAAACAAAATGGTTTGAATTACTACCGATATTTTTATGAGTATCCGTTCTTAAAGTATTAGTATCAGAGTGATTTTACAAGTATTACTTAAGTTTTTGTAAGTTTCTTTTTTGTTTGCTGTAAGTAAATGCGTACTCCGGTGGTGTGGTGGTGGTTACCACATTAGCTTTTCAAAACTCACGTTAGTGGATTCATTTCATGCTAAGTTTTCAATGGGTGGAAAATCTTCAATTTGGCATGCAAAGAAATTTCTGGCTGATAGGCAGCAAAAATAATTCCCTCCCCTCCGTTACTATCTCACTACAAATACCCTCGCCCGAACGGGCCGCTCGGATGTAGTTAAGAGTCCGACATCTGGCGGGGATGTGGGAATCACATCCGGGCGCTTCAAGGGACGCTTAGGAGGTGTGACTGCGCGAAAGACCTGCGCAAGAAGGCTTCAAAGCAGGCTTGGAGGCGAAAGGGCAGCGGAGAAACCAGCGACCAATAGACGCTTCACTACAAACTACACCGCGCTAAAAAATATAATGATGGTTTCCTACAGCTTTGTTGTTGGATTCTATTTTGTTACTTAGTAATCACAGAAAACACGGTGGCCTGTTTCGCGAAATATTCTATGAGCGTTATTTTCATTTGATCTATGTAGGAAGAATTAGTGGCCGCTACAAATACATATGAAATAATGTTTTTAAAGTTGTGTATAGGATATAAATATTTAGTTGTACTTCCTTGTCTACTCAAAGTACGAAGATAGATAGATAAAGAGAGAGAGAGAGAGAGAGAGAGAGAGAGAGAGAGAGAGAGAGAATACTTCATAGGGCTTGAAGATCATCGAACGAATTATTGTATTTCTCGTTTGAATATCAAAAGCGTCTTCAACCGTTAGTCCGTTGATCTCCAGAAATCTGCAATGATAGGGCTGGTGGTTCTAGGCTGTATATTCAAGTAGACAATTAATTTTTTCTACTTAAAAATTGACGGAAATTATAGAGATTTGCTCAACAAGTGTATAATTCTCAATGTTCTTAAAATGCACTTAAATTCTTAATGATTGTCATTGTAAGTATGCGGTAATATTAAGTATTCATTAAGTTTGACTGAAACAACAAAATTTTAATATTAGAAGTGGTAGGTTCATAAGTATTTCTTCTAAAATTAGTACGTACAAACTTCAAGCTTTGAGATAGTGGTACACTGAAATTTCAAAGAGATTATTGGGGTGAAAATATGTTGCAATTTGTTGTGGGTGGCATGGGAGTGAAAATATGCAACACTGCTTTAGATGACGTGATAGAAAAATTGTTGATGTGACATGTAGTTCAAAATTTCTTAAGGGAAGTGGAATGTTGATACATTTTCCACCACCAAAGAAAGCAAATGTAATTTTTAGAATAAAAATAATTTATTACTTTCCTTTCAAAAAACGATTCATAATTTTGATTATTATTATCTGGGTTGTTGAGAGAAAGCAATTTGTCAAATGAGTTTGAACATAATTTTCCTGTAAAACTGGGAAATGTTTTTCAGTAACTGCCTTATTTATTCTTCAAGGGTCCATTACATTAATTGACCAATTAAAAAAAGTACCTCGATATTGAAGTTGTTTTGACAATTCATAGATCATAAAAACATTGCAAACGAATCTTTTTATTGGAAATCATATTTAATTAAACAGATTAATTTTTCTCATTGTATTTCGCCAAATGACGGTACTTTACAAATTGATAAGCGAAACAATATTTTCACATCGTGCGCAATATTTTCATCTACCACTGCGTCTCGTCTCGTCTCGTCTCGTGTGTCGTGTGTCGTGTCGTGTGTCGTGTCGTGTGTCGTGTCGTGTGTCGTGTCGTGTGTCGTGTCGTGTGTCGTGTCGTGTGTCGTGTGTCGTGTGTCGTCGTCGTGTCGTGTCGTGTCGTGCCGTGTCGTGTCGTGTCGCGTCGTGGCCGTGTCGTCGTGTGTCGTCGCAGCCGCGTCGCGTCGTGTCGCCAGTTTCCGTGTGTCGTGTGTCGTGTGTCGTGTCGTGTCGCGTCGTGCCGTCGTGTGTCGTGTGTCGTGTGTCGTCGTGTGTCGTCGTGTGTCGTGTGTCGTCGTGTGTCGTGTGTCGTGTGTCGTCGTGTGTCGTGTGTCGTCGTGTGTCGTGTGTCGTGTCGGAGGAAGATGGTCTTGCAGAAAAATATATATTACAGGCTTCATATGGAAATGGAAAAATTGGGAAGAGGGTGGGGTTTAACATACGAGAATACTCGCACGGGCACACCAGTAGTATGTAATCGCACGAAATATGGTGTAAGAGCTTTTCCTGCAAGATTATTATTCCGGAAGCTCTGCCGTCGGAGCCTCCTAGCCGCTGCATGTGCTCTGCCGCGGACAGTAGAAGTTGATGTTGATCATCACGATGTTCCTTCCATTAACAATGTTTGTTGTTTTATATTTGATTTAACTTGATACGAACCATAGATTTTTGTTTACTTTATATGAAACAAATAACAATAACCATAGTTATTATATTATTATAACGTGTTGAATGTTTATTAATTGCTAAAATGTAATTGATTTAAATAATGTTTCAATGGACGTAGACTGGAGAACCTTTCCACTGTGAATCGTGTCCCTCGCTGGGGAGTTTGGGAGAGGAGTGTCGGATGAGGGCCGCGAGGAGGAGCGCTCGTTCGATCGCCGGCTGCAACGACTGAATGCGAGTGCGAAATCCCGCCCCCGCACCCGCCCCCGGCCCCGCCCTCTCCCCCGCCCCTGGCCCCGCCTCCGGCCCCGCCTACGCCCCCGCCCCCGCCTCCGCCCCTGCCCCCGCCCCCGGCCCCGCCCCCGCCCCCGCCCCCGCCCCCGCCCCTGGCCCCGCCCCGGCCGCGGTCGCCGGTTCGCGTCTCGGGGGAGGCCCCGCGGCGGCGGTTGCGCGGGGCGGGGCGGGGCGGGGCGGGGCGGGGCGGGGCGGGGCGGGGCGGGGCGGGGCGGTGGGCAAGCGCTGCCCGGAGGCCGCCCGGGGCCGTCGTTGACCTCAATTCCCAGCCGAAGCCAGAGTTAACCTCCGACCCCGGACGGCGCTGGGCGGGGCGGGGCGAGGTGTCGCCGGACGCGGTAGTCGCTGAAAGCGGCGCGCGAGTTGATGCGCTGGACGGCGGAGGAGGGCGATCCACTCGCCTCATTCGCTTTTGCGAGTGGCTACATGACAGCAGCAAGACCCACTGTCCAACGAGCCCTTCACACTGCGTGCCACATAAATACAACTACTTACGCAGTTTTCGAGGACATATACAAAGGCCGAACACACATTCATCTCACGAATGTATCTAAAAACGTTGTGATGTTCCCAAACATTTCTTAACCAGTACCCAAATTCTCCTTAACACTTTCTAAAAAGTCTCATTTCGCCTGATTTATTCAAAATGTCCTTGATTAATTTATTATTTCCTATGGCATTCTGTAATCACCTACTGACGTCCTACTAACGTCCTACTAACAGTTAATGAATGGAGAGTCTGAGTGATATTAGTTCATTTCCTCCAAAAAGTTCTTCGTTTTATGTTTTCTTTGAATTGATTCCTTTGTATTAAGGGCACGGTTAAATATCACTATTTGCTTGTTAACTGATAGTTATGAGACATCTTCGCATGGTTGTAATTTTTAGCATAAAAATTAATGCATGGTCTTGACAAAACATTATGGAAGTAATATTTTCCTACCTAATAATTACCCTCTAAGAACATATTATAAACTCGCCGTCGTCCCTAATTTGGAACAAAAGTATTTGTTTGTACAATATCACTAACCACTTATGTAGTATAGAGAAATATTGTAAAGCTGCCGCAAAAACCGGCGATTTTTCGTCAGAAAACTTATACTGAGGGGCCCTGGCACTAGGAACTATATAAATGTGCAACGAACTTGCAATATGTGACAATTTATTTCCTCTAACACGTTTGAAGCCGGACGAAAGCACTATAGTAAAGTAGTCTCTACAAAACAGGAGAGTTAAAGCAAGAGTCTGTGCTATATACGAAGCATATACCGGTTATCCAATTTGGAAAGATTCTGCATCCAACTCGGTAGACACACATACTTTAACTGAGGGATTCACAAGCACAAAAATTCCGGTCAGGTTTCAGAAAACATGTTGGAAAATTTTTTCATTAGATGGCCAAGAAAAAAATCTAATATATTAAACTCTTATAAAAATGTGTTGGGCTCTGAATACAAATGTAGAAAAATATATGTTTTCGAGTTTTTATAACAATTTTATTACAAATTGATAGCAGTCTGGTGTTTTAAGCTCTATTACTGAATGCAATGTTTTAAATTTATGTGTTGACATTGGTGGAAGTCTAACTTTCTTTTTTGTTTATCAATTCCCCCTTCACCCCCTCACTCTTCCTCACCCTACTGTTGACGCCTTAGGTAGTTTCTGGCTCTCACTTTCTACTCCTAATACGACGAGAACACCCAAATGGTAATATAACTTGGAGATATTTTTAAAAATTATTGGTGACAGTTTTATTTGTATTGTGTGCTTTTAATGTTTGTATTTTTTATGTTTTGTATGTTAAATATCGGTTTTTATTTTTTCCTTATCTGTATTGTTAATGTTCTCTTGTTGCATATATATTCTTAGGTCTGTAGTAATTTATTTTTTTATGATTTTTTGTAGTCTGTTTCTCCTAAGGATGTGATTAATTATGACACGAAACCTTATGAGTTTGTGTAATGCGAGAAATTTATTGAAGTTTTCCTTTTAATAAATAACTGTTCTTTGATTGTCTAAAGTGAGAAAAATACCTCTAATGTAAACAAAACTCTGTGTACAAAGATTATCCTTTCTACTTGACTTGTGAATCTTACGGGAGGGCAAGAGTGTCTTATTAGGCATTATTACAAGTGACGCTACTAACTACTCTCATACGTAGTAAATTTTAAGAAAAGTTTCATTTTTACGCCTTGAAGAGAACTGCACTGAAGAAAAGGATACCATAATTGCCAACAAGATTTCAATAGTTACACAAAACCTTCGTATGCGAAACAGATACCTTATTGCTTTACTCCCTTTCCTAGCTACAACAGCATCTAAGATTGCTGACCTTGATAGACCAACCTTGATGGACCAACCGGCCTGTGATTTCTGAGAGGTTGATGTTGCTTCATAACCGGACCTGTCGGCCTTATCAAGCCTAATCATGTTGCAAAGCACTAGCTGGCCATAGCAGCCAGGTACCTTGTCAGATTAATTACGTATTGAAGAAAATATACATTGAAAAACATTCAACATCTGTTAAACACACACACACACACACACACACACACACACAATCACACACACACACACACACATACACACACACACACACACACACACACATATATATATATGTATATATATATATATATATATATATATATATATATATATATATATATATATATATATATATATATATATATATATATATATATATGTATATATCACATTTCAATTACGTAATACACATGATGCGATAATTATGACTTTATCAAGCAAAGAAAACATAACTGTCATTCTTGCTCAAAACGGAAAAGAAGTTTAATAATTATATTATTTTCCGTCTGTGCTGTTACACATGTAAATATAAATGTAGAAAGGCAAACTAATTACGTTATATATTTATCAGCTTCCAGTCCCAGGTCCTCGGTGGGCTCTTGGAAGTGTGTGTGGGGGGGGGGGCAGGAAGTTGCGCGCGCGCCTCAAAGCTTGCTGCAACCTGAGTGCTACGCAATATTATCCGTTCATCCTAAGAAAAATTCTGATTTAAAGAAGTACAAATGTAAGTTCACTACATAAGAACTAATTTGAACCATCGGTTGTTAAATTAACCTTTCATCAAAACTACTGCAAACGAAGAAGAGCATGCGTGTTGCTGGCCGATAAGGACCTGATATCAGCTGAGGATTGACGAGGAAGTGCGTGGGAAGTGGAGCGGCTGTTGGACCGCAGCGTCGCGCCGCCGATCTGATTCAGTTCAGTTTGGAAGGGCTATGAGAGTGACTGTCCTGTCAGGAAAGTTTCTTCGAAGTGGCGAAAAGCGCATCGTTGTGAAAGTTTTCAATTTGTTATTGTAGAAAAATACGTCGTTGGCAAAGCAAATCGTTGAACGTACTATGAGTTCACTGGTAAGTACCGTATTGAAACTTATAGTGCTGCATCAGTGTGTATTATAATCTAAAGGATATTGGTGAATATCTTTTAATAGGTGCCAGACTACAGAGTCTAAAATACCTCTTTGAAGTGAAAATCTTATTTCATTGGAAGTAAACGGGCGAATGAAGTTCGAAAGAAAATGATACCTTCATTTACACCGCCTATTTGAAATCAAACAAGAATTGTCAACCAAGATTAAAAGAGAATGGTGGAATGGAATTGCAACTTTTAGGTACGTATATATTTCTATCATGAGTTGTAATAATAAAAAGGCATATATTAGTGTGTGTGCATTTCTATAACCTACAAAACTTGGCCATTAATCCAGCTCAAAGTTATTTTAATGTAAATTGTAAAATTCCTCTAAAAGCTTATGTCGAACAAGATAAACAATTATTTCGTTTTACATAATCGGTTTGAATCCTTTCAATTCAAATTCTAACATTGTTAAGTGGATATGGGGCTTGGCGTCCAAACTCATTATTTTGCATTCCTTTGTGCATTTTTTAATAGTAAAAAAAGTACCTATTAAAAAAGTTTATTTGATTAGTTTTTAATACTCAATTAAGCATTGCAAATGTGTATTAAAATGTAAAGAAAAAATATTTATTATGTTGCCAATTCATTGAAATAATTTTAATATAGTCTTGAAGTGTCATTAATGGCAATTAGAAATTGTAGAATTAATTGTTGTGTAGTATTCCCATATGTTATAAGTGTACAGAATTTTGATTACTGTATTTAAATTGAGACTAAAGCCTATCATGTTCTGTAAATAATTGAACAAAATAATAATGCATTCCTCGAAAAACAAAAAAAACCCTGCTGTAAAACACTTTCTATTTTTTTATTTTTCAATAATTATCACTTTAATTATATTTTCAAATACTATTATATTTTTCAGGTAGTTTTGGCACAAGTGATGGAAATTGGTCATTGAAATAGGTGATGGTTCATCAATGCAGATATTCATGGATATTGTTAATTCTAAATGGCTATTGCATTCTATAACAAGATCATGAACATGTGTTTGAAGGTGATGCCAATATACATTTTGCTAATTTTGCAAGCATCATGGACTTTTGTGATTTCATTCGTATTCAACATTCACAAATTGTGTATACATTAATGGTTCAATTATTTTAGTGTGTATCATTTTTGACCAGGCAAGTTATTTTAAAATTCTCATTAGGTAATATAACTTGTATTATAATTCTGTTATAGTTTCAATGTGTACTATTTAGTAGTGCTCTCAGAATGATTACAAATGAGTATGAGTAATATAAAAATTCACATTCCCACTAGAAAAGTGTCACTAACTTCAAAATGCTGGTTTTTCAGGACATTGTTTTACAACTAGAGTTCTGAATCAAGTTCATGGAGTGTGACTATTTGTAATTTTCTTTTGAAAGATTATTAATTTTTACTTCGGTTTCCAAGGAAAAAAGATTTCAAGTTTTTTCATAATTTAGGGTTCTCCACAGTGTGCTGTTTGTGGCAAATAGTACGGATAACACTGCATTCTCAAACATGCAATGATTTTGGCTATTATTCATCTTCAAAATTGCCAGAGAAAAATATCTCAGATTGTGTTAATGATTCTTGGGCAAAGAAATGTCATTACTGTTGTAATAGTGTTGACCTTGATAATTTTCTGAAACATTTCCCTTGTCAAGTGAATAAAATACTTTCCTCTTGAAATAAAACAATTAAATATTACTAGACATGATTCTCGTGCCCTTTAAAATGCTAAAACCTGCATACATATGCCAAATAAAATTTGACAAAACATGCACAATCAAATTTTACCTTGGTATTTTTTTCATTGTCTTTTGAAACAGGAACACTAAACAATTTTTCAAAATTTTACTCAGTCAAATTCATCCTTTTGTGAGAAATGAATCTTTTTGAACATTCTACTACATTACCAGATGTAATTGGAGCATATTTGTAAGATGAAATCTGAGCCAATATGAGGTCAAATTCTGCATTTTCTGCTCTTGAATCTCAAATTTTTTTTTCTTTAAATTTCATAGAAGTTTTAAATTGAATTTGAATTTACTGGTTTTTATAATTTTTCCTCAGCAGTCACACTTGCATGTCCAAACACAAATTTCGAAGACATTGTAATATCTTCAACAATATTTAATGACTTCAATAGAGGTAATCCTGCTGTTTTCAATTTGTGAATTGGTATAGGCAATTTTACAAAATTTAATTAAATATGCATTTTTATTTTATTTTTTTATATACATGGTTTTATAACATATTTTATTTTATTTTTTTTGCATACAAGCAGACTAAGAGTCTGCACCTAATTATTTTCCCTTCCCTTGTATCACGGTCAGTTACCAGTGATACTGAGTAGTGATTTATGTGTGTGTGAAATTAATCAATAGTATTCGAAGAATATAATCCTAAATTTTGAAGCAATCCAGAAAAGTATGCATTTAACAAAATAACTTGCCAAATTTAAAAGTCACTTCAGAACTGGTTATTAATTTGCTAAGAAAACTTATTATTTGACTCATCCAATAAAATGAAGGCCAAGCATTTCGTCCCACGCTAAAGTGATGAGTCTTCTCCCACCTTACACAATACTTAAATTATGATTTATCCCGACCTCTCACTATATTTATTCGCTGTTATTGAGTGCACATTCTTCTCTACAATTTTTTATTGTTGCATTCAGGTGATAATAACAATAGTTATGACACTAACTTGTTGGGAGTGTAGGATTTGTAAATGCAGGCCAATGAGCTTATTCATTGTCAAATGGGCAAAGAGGTTTGTAAGCAATGAGATTGATTCAAATTGCAGACCCAGCAGGTAAATCAATGCTGGGCAATACATTTTAATTCCAGGTTTTAAATTAATTTAACTAATTTAATTTGATTTTATAGTATGTTTGTACATTTAGATTACAGAAATTGAAATAACAGAAGTAAAAAATATAAATATGATTTATGTTGGTGTTTTCTTCCATATACTTTTTTGATTTTAACAGTATGTAAACTATTTATGAATTCATTGTAATTGTAAACTAAGTGTTAATTTTATGTAGATGAATTTTGTGCTAGTGAATGCAAGAACCATAAGTATAATGAAGGGACTAATAGAATTGAACTTTTAGTAACCAAAATTAATATAAACATAAAACAAGAATATTAAATTTGTAAAATGAAAGGTTAAAAGAAATAAACAACAAATACATTCGAAAATAATTTTCAGCTACATATTGAGCCATAATTTAAATAAATCTTGGCATTTTTATAAAATAAATGTGAATTAAATTTGTTTTTTGGGGATCAGTAATAAAAGTTGCTATTTAAATGTACTTGTGAAACAGTTTTAAAATAGTTTTGAAACATTTATAAAACGTTTTTAAAATCATTTTGTAACAGTTATAAAATATTTTTGAAATAATTACTAATGACTGTAAACATGTTCTTAGTCTCCTTGTGTATTTAATCCACCTGATCACATAAATGATTAAGTGGTACATAAATGTTTCATTATCATTTGTTAGCTATTAAGTTTATGTCAATATATTTCATTCTATTGTGAGTTATGTTATATTTTACACATTTTACTTTACTAAATAAATATTTTAATGTTAAATTCTAATATTTTATTTTTAGGTACAGGCTGTTTCAGAATATTCATTATATATATATATATATATATATATATATATATATATATATATATATATATATATATATATATAACATTTTCATTCAACAACAATGCAGGCATATTGATGTATGTATATCTACCGTAATAACAGTCAGACTGCTGAATTTAAAGGCTTTTGAAGCTTGTTGTGAAATTTAATTATCACTAAATGCATAATTTTTATGCAATTATTTCCGTTTTTACGGTGTCTGGTTGTGTAGGTAAATATACCGATTTGTTGTTGGATCAAAAATAATGAATATTCTATTAATAGCAAGTACTACGTATAACCCATCCTATACCCGTCAACGATCAGTAATTGTAACACCAATAAGAAATGCTTCAATATGGCAACACGTACGGCTGGCCCTTCAACCAGTATAGCTGTGCAAGCCGACACGGAAGGCCGGCTCCTTCTATCAGTTTGGCCCGGATGCGTCATGACGGTAGGCTGGATCCTCCAACCTGTATTGCTCGCTTATGCCGAGCAGATAGCCAACTTTTCCAACAAGGTTGCTTCGGCTCGGCAGCTTCTACCCGTGCACTCTGACAAGGTGAATTCAGAGGAGTGCAACAAGGGACTCTTTACGATGCAACTTTTCGTTCCAACTATCTCCGTCACGAAACAGCAACAGTGAACCTGGTTGGGCCTATATTATCATGCGTTCCCTTGATGCAGTATAATGGATCAGGTATACTGCAACTGTTCTTTTTTCTCCGTGTGTAGAAGTGATGCATCGAAATAGGTAGCCGAGAAGTTAATGGAGATATCGACGAAAGATTCCTGGGAGGCAGCTAAATGGGGATTTATTAGAAAAAACAAGCGCTGGCTAGTAGCAGTGTGTATCCGGTTTTGATTTCTGGAGGCACAGTTGGGGTTATGCGATGACAGAATATGACGGTGACTATGCGTGCTTTAAAGTTTGCGTATTACGAATCATCAAAACAAGTATCAAGTAAATAAATCAAATGTATAGTGTTTGTGTTAATCTAGTAATGTATTTTTCATAATGGAGTTTACAAACAAGCTCGTGGCCGTGCAAATATTATCAATGAATAACCCATGAAGACCTTTCGTTGCAACTGGCGTAGACTCGTTTACAGGCAACATCCCTGATTGAATGTGACAAACGCGAAATGGAACTCTCGGAATTGTATCAGTATTTTATCACATTTTGTTGAAAAATTCACAGACATATCGTGAAAATCGTAATTAAAAAAAAATAAAAATGCCTATACATATTGTGTTACTTTCTTGACCCTTTAATACAAAATCGAAATTCTTGAGATGTTGGCAATGAAAAATCATGATGGCACAATGACACAAGTTTGTAAATATGAAGAAAAAGTAATAACATTTGCATTTATTATCTACACGTTTTTATAATTTTTTAAGAAATCAATATTTTTTTACTTTCACGTACACGTACATATATACCAAGTAATACGCTGCATAGTTTAGGTTACTTTCTGATCATCCCTGAAGTTCACAGGAAAGGCAAAAGAAATTACTTTTTCTACTTTTTCATGTAGAATTTCGGGTCTACAATGTTCACACTGTGTTTTCGTGTTTGGACATTAAGAAATAATAATTTGAAGCAATATTGTATATTCCGCTATTGTCTCTTTAAGATGCGTTCAGTTCGATAATTCTGTATTGTGTGAGTTTTGTTGCAGCTCCTCTTTTGTAGGCACTCCAACAGGTAGACATTCCAACCCCAACAGCTCCTCCCCTGTCCCCCGTGGCGTGGCGTGGCGCCTGTGTGCTCGAGCGGGTCGTCGGAGGGTGCGGGAGTGCGATAGAAGCGGCACGCAAGAGAGGAGGGGCGTGGCGAGGAGAGCTCGTGTAGGGGCGGACGGGGTTCGGTCTTTCGTCGTCAGAAGCCGCCACGCCGCCCAAGAGCGATTGCCCATCAAACGCGCCCAAAATAGCCTCGACGCGACGGACGACCTGAAGGCCTCTGCGCAGTTCTCGCAGGATGAGAATCTCCTGCCTAAGAATGTTTCCGAGTTTACAGTTTCCGAAGTTTACCTATTTTATCTGATATGATGTATTTCTTCTCATCTGCATGGTTCTTTGGTCATTTGTGGGAAAGGTGAATCACCAAGGACACTTTGTTGTATTATTATTCAAGACAGATTGCTTATTTATGTAATCCGTACTATAACATATCGCATAATTCTTCCTGTCATTTCCACATACTTTGCCATTCATTTTGCAAGCTTTAAGGTATGTAAATACAACACACGTCTAAGAGTAGAGAAAAACGTCTAGTTATGAGCAACAATTGATATCTTGTGAAAATATATTTGCATTTATATTAATCGAAACATTTTAGCCGTCTTGATGTCTTTATGTTCAGTACTTTAAATATACAATCGGTTTATGCTCCAAATTCAATCCAATATTAAATTTCATTTTAAATTTAAATTCTTACACCTACACCCGTATTTTACTGTATCATTTACTTTACATATAACAACAAATTTCCGCCGTTGCATGGCAATGCGCCAATAATTACATGATGGTAATTTTTAGCTGTTTTGAATTCAACGAATCAGTATTCTTCTCTACATTGAACAAATGAGCCAGTGTTAACACATTTTATTATTTTTTGAGTAATTGTTCAAACTTTTAGATACCGAGCTTGTAAAAGTCTTCTGAGAATCTTCATGACCTATATGAGTGATGTTTGAGGTTTTGTTTCTGAGAAATAATAACGCATTAGCATCGTTTTGACAATCTTCAAATGCGCTTATTCACTAGTTTTGGATTAACCATTACTAAGAAAATCACGCGGAGCATCACTGTCCGTATACAATAGGACACGAATCGTTGTTTCCTGTCCCCACCGATTTTGGGCTACTGGGCCAAAAAGCCGCTCAGAATGACTGGCAGAAGCGCAGATCGGAAAACGAGTTTCGCGAAGTCCGTCTTCGAGGGAAGAAATTTCTCGCTTGTTCTGCGGGGTTCGTTGCACTGGAAATCGGCGGGCGGGGGCGGGGCGGGGCGGGGATTGAGGGTAAAGCGGAGAGTGGCGGGGGTGGGGCGGGACCCCGCGGGAGCGTCCCGACGACCCGGCCGCGCCGCCATTCGGGTGCAAATCAGGGCAGGCGGAGCGGCGCTGGGGAGCGGCCTTTCTCCCTGCACATATGTATGCGGCGGGCGCCCCGGGCCCCGAGCCTGCGCCCCAACCCCACACCTCCGCCCCCGCTTCACTCCGTCCTTTCCCTTTGCCCCGCCCCTGATTTTCCCTCCATCCCCGCCCCTGCCCTTTCCCTCCAACCCCGCCCCTGCTCTTTCTCTCCATCCCCACCCCTGCCCTTTCCCTCTGACCCCGCCCCTGTCCGTTCCCCCGCCCCAACCCTCAACCTCCACCCCCGCTCCCCTCCACTTTTCCCTCCGACATCGCCCCTGCCCTTTCCCCTGCCTCACCCCCAACCCTCCACCTCAACCCTACACTTCCACCCCTGCTTCACTCCATCCTTTCCCTCCGCCCCCGCCCCTGTTTTCCCCCCGACCGCGCCCCTATCCTTTCCCTCCAACCCCGCCCCTGCCCTTTCCCTCCTCCCCGCCCCTGTCCTTTCCCTCCGACCTCACCCCTGCCCTTTCCCTCCTACCACGCCCCTGCCCTTTCCCTCCAACCCCGCCCCTGCTCTTTCTCTCCATCCCCGCCCCTGCCCTTTCCCTCTGACCCCGCCCCTGTCCGTTACCCCGCCCCAACCCTCAACCTCCACCCCCGCTCCCCTCCACTTTTCCCTCCGACATCGCCCCTGTCCTTTCCCCTGCCTCACCCCCAACCCTCCACCTCAACCCACTTCCACCCCCTGCTTCACTCCATCCTTTCCCTCCGCCCCCGCCTCCCTCCTGCTCTTTCCATCCTCTCTCTGCTCTCTTTCCCTCCATCCCCGCCCCTGCCCTTTCCCTCTGACCCCGCCCCTGTCCGTTCCCCCGCCCCAACCCTCAACCTCCACCCCCGCTCCCCTCCACTTTTCCCTCCGACATCGCCCCTGTCCCTTTCCCCTGCCTCTGCCCCCAACCTCCAACCCTACACTTCCCCCACCCCGCTTCACTGCATCCTTCTCCGCCCTGCCCCTGTTTTCTTTCCGACCACGTCCCTATCCTTTCCTTCCAACCCGCCTCTGCTTCTTCCCCTCCATCCTCGCCCCTGTCCTTTCCCCGTCCCAACCTCCACCTCAACCTCGACCTCCTTGACCCTGCTCCCTCCGTCTTTTCCCTCCGACCCCGCCCCTGTCCTTTCCCCTGCCCCGCCCCAACCCTCCAACTCAACCCTATACCTCCGCCCTCCTTCGTTCGCCTCCGTCCTTTTCCTCCTACCCCGCCCGTGTCCTTTCCCCCGCCCCAACCCTCAACCTCCGACCCCGCTCTCCTCCGTCTTTTCCCTTCGACCCGCTCCAACCCGCCACCCCAACCCTCTTCCCCCACCCCGTTCCTTCTTGCGGCTTCAACTTCCGTCCCTGCACCACACTGTCCTTTCCCTCCAACCCCGCCCCGTCTTCTCCCCCGCCCCAAACCCTCCACCCCAACCCTCTGTCTATGCCCCGCTCCTGCCTTCCGTCATCTCACGTCTTTGCTTCCGCCCCCTCACCGCTCGTCTCCTCCGATACGGCCTCCGTCCTTTCCCCCGCCCCTGCCCACTCCTCCTTACCCCGCCATGCACCCCGCTGCGCTTCAGTCCTCCGACCCCGCCATCCATCCCTACCCGTCACTCCGTCTTCGCCTCCGCCCCGCTCCAGCTTACTCCGTCTGTTTGTCCAGTGAAAGGGGAGAAACTTCTCCTGAATCCAGTCGTCGCGATCCGCGCGGGGCGGCGCGGGGCGGCGTGCAGGCGCCAGGCGAAGTGAGCCGGGTGAGAAGGGCGGCTGTGGGAACGGAACGTGGAGTGGGCGGGGCGGAATAGAGCTGGTGAATCTAAGAAAGGGTTCGCGGTGCGTCAAAGGAGCGAGGGCGCTGAGAGGAGAGAGGGGGCGGTGGGGGGCGGGGGCGGGGCGGGCGGGATGCGGAGCTGTGCGGTCGGAGAGACTGGGCTAAAGTGTCGTGCAGTGGAGGTACTGAAGGATCCAAGGGACGTACGGGATTCATAGGTAAAAATACTATGGACTGCGCTTGTTAATTTGATGCTGAATAAATATCCTTATCTCATATTTTGTAATATATAAAATTCTAGTAATAGATTAAAATTACAATGCTCCATTCGCATAGTTATTAACTAAAGATCTAAGGAAAAATACAACTTCTATGAAATATTTACTTGTATAGCATGAATGTTATAATATTTCGCTCTTCGGCTTGTGGTTTGCTTGATAACGCGCTTTCGCGGTTATTTATTCACTAAATGATACTTTAGGTAAAGTTTCGCTTCAAAATTCATGCCAGTAATTCTTTCAGTTATACCGGATATCTCCATAAAATGAGAAACTTATTACTATTTCTTTTCTATAAACTCAAGTGCGAACTTGACTCAAAGAATGCTTCTAGTTTCCTAAAGTATTTCTATATGATACAGTATTCGTGCACGATTTGTGCACGAAAACTTTTGAATATGTACGATTTTCTTCATACAGAAAACGTACACTTTGACTCTAGGAACCCGAGCGGCAGAATCGTTCACTAATTTATGGCGGAAACCGTCCATCTCTGTTCCCTTTTGTGAATAGGTAAGCTACGATTCGTAAGATTTTGTGTATTGATGTGGCGAGTTCGAGGTCTCAGCGTTTCTGATTGGTTTATTTTACAACCACGTACAAATACGAAATTCCTGAATCTCGCTTCTGCAGCCAATATTTACTCCATTCGGAGCGGTTTTTCCACATACTCATTAAAGCCTTCGAAGCTGCAATAATGCTTGTATGGACAACGATGAGGTAATTCTACTTTTTTCTCCCCGTTTTTCATCAATACTTAAAAGAATTATTAACAAAGTAGATCCGAACACTCGTACACAAATGCCACGTACTCGGATAGTGCTTTTCATTCGTGTGCCGTATGATCCCCTGGCGGCGTCTTGAAAACGTGCAGACCGTGTTTACGACTTTTGTCATTGTATACTTCTGGCTTGGGATCTTATTCTTTCTGTTCAGTTTCTGTATGGGAATCTTCACAAAAACTGTACCGTGGAAAAAAGGCCTGTGCGCAAAGCGGTGAAATGGGTAGAGACTTCCAGAGGCATTACTTATTTCTTATTCTTGTTGCTAATTTTTGTTTTCCTGATGTCATAGAAGATAAATTGTAGGCATAGATTGTTTTGAATTGTGCGTAGCCATAAAATAAACACTGCATGATAAAGCGAGTTTCAATGACATAAAATGTTCATATACAAAATTAGATGTGTTAGTGTTGGTGTATGTACTACGATATGTTTATGCAATTAGTTTATAATGTTAAGCTTTATTGCGTGAACACATGTTTTGAAAACGAGCGACGTTAGGGGCAAGTTTTCAAATTTGTACGAATGCAATAAAGCAACTTTATAAACGAGTTGCTTACGATATTTTTTTGTTTAACAGCATTATAACATTTTTAAGAGAATCACACTTAATATTGCGAAACAACTTTCTTGTGACATTTCGGGTATTTGACTTCCGTACGAGAAAACGGTGGTCGGTTGTCGCTACCACCCCAAGATTCTATCGTTGGGATTGGCTGATTGTGTGATGACGCAATCATTCGCACCGTAAAATCTAATAGTCATCATTTGTCCCGTAAAAGGCTCTTTTATGAACGATTTTTTGCAACAGAAAAGGTCGTTTATAATGCTGGTATACAAGAAACGCTTTTACACCACTTGAATTACTCCGAAATATCGCACACACATTTTTGTGCAGCCAAGAAAAATCACAGGGGATTCGCGATTCCAATGATGTTAGTCCAAATTGTTTACACCCCCGAAAGTTATGCTACCTGAAACGACACCACCCGCAAAGTAACTGTTGAATGGCGTAGTTGAATGACGTGGGTGGGGCGTAGAAAGCAGACGGGGTGGTATGTAAATACAGGGATAACAGATAAAACGGTGTAACTAGCAATCACCTGGTTAAAAGAGGATAATGAAGTTTTGTGAAAATATATTCTTCTAGAGCTAAGTAGTGATGATAAATGTCGCAGAGAACATAAACAATAAAAGAAGCCCGCAAATGTATGGGTACCTCTTGGAAATGATTCTTCTGTGACATAAATAATAGGATTTTAGGAACACGAAGGGGGACCGTACGCTCGCCCTTTAACATCATGACGTCTTTCATGGAGCCCGAAGAAGAAATTTGAGAGTTCTTGATCTCCCATCGCACAGCAGCGCAAGCGAGTGCAGCAGACGGCGGTGGCGGCGGCGTCGCGCGTGGCCCGGGGCACAGGCGCTGACGTGCTCGGGACCCGCCACGCCACGCCACGCCACGCCACGCCACGCCACGCCACGCCACGCCACGCCCCCCCCCCCCCGCCACGCCCCCACCCCGCCACGCCCCGCCACGCCCCACCCCGCCACGCCACGCTCCACCACTCCCCACCCCGCCCCGTTCCACCCGCCCGGCCCCCACCACCTGCCCCTCCCCGCACCCCCCAGCCCCGTCCCGTCCTGCCCTGCCCCGCCCCCCGCCCCGTCCGTCCTGTCCTGTCCTGCCCCGCCCCGCCCCCGGCCCGCCCCGCCCCACCCCAACCGCCCCGCCCCACCCCAACCGCCCCGCCCCACCCCAACCGCCCTGCCCCACCCGCCCCGCCCCGCCCCACCCGCCCCACCCCAACCGCTCCGCCCCACCCCAACCTCCCCGCCCCGCCCCGCCGCGCCCCACCCTCCCCACCCCAACCGCTCCGCCCCGCAGGCCTCGCCCCGCCGCGCGGCGAGGAATTCCCGCAGGTTAAGAGGCCCTTCCAAGCGGATCGCCTGTCGCCGGCCAGCGGCGCCGCCGCAGCGACAGCCTTTGGGCGGCCTTTGGCGGCGCGTGCCTTTGAGCGCCGCCCCGGCGACCCTCGACCCCGCACCGCCCACTCAGCGCCTCGCTGGCCGGAGGTCGCGCCGCTGCATCGCCTCCCCGCACGCCCACCACCGTCCTTAATATTCCTGTACTCCCATCTATTTACAGTGGCCTTTGGCGGTTCGTCAGCTGACGTTCAATCGGGAGCTTGAGCCTATAGTGACGTCAATGTGGTTACGTTTAAGTCCCCGATTGGATGACACCGAAACAGCTGATGATTTGTCAAAGAACACTCTAAATAAATCTTTCAGCGTGCTCACTTTCCATGACACGACCCCGGGTTCGATTCGCGGTTCGGGGCAAAATTATAATGTGCTTTTCCTTGCAGTGTCCCATTATAGGTTGCTGTGCTGTGTCATTTCTTAGGTTGAGAACTGCATGGGGATGACTTCTTGTTAACAACATGTACTCTCCTTAACTCATGGCCGCGAGGCCGGGTCGCTCCTGGTAGGCCATGATCCGTACGCGGGCTGTCGCGCCAAGTACAGACATATACGCATGTATGTCCGTATAAAAGCATGCACTACGCTTGGGACTGACGACCTCAGTAGTTGATGCGCCCGGAATCACTAACAATCAATCAATCCACTGTCATTGCATATGCTTCCAGGCGTTTCTCGTCCCCCGTCGTGAACCAGGGAACGTCGTGTTCCATCGCCACTCCGCCAAGCGTCCACTGCTTCATCCATCAATTAACGATTCCTAAGAAGCTACAAATGTCTTTCGTCACGTTGGGGGCTCACGAACTGACCTCGCAGACGACACATGCAAATGTGAATAGATGAGAAATAAAATTTTAATTTATTATCAATTATTTATGAGCAATTTATTCATTATATACATCTGGTTAATAGAGATTAATATGTAACATTAATTAATGAGCGAAAGATGTGTTATATTTTATTTTTAAGCTAAAAGCGGTTATATTAATGTGACAGTAATAACATTCCACCTCTCTTCCTCCCTTTCTTATCGCTTAGCGTCACTCTTTTGTTGTAACTGTGTCACCGTGCTCGCCATTGTCGTTCCGACTCGAGCCGGTTGCGCCATTTCGCAACTGCATCTCTTCTTTCTCATTGGTTTTCCTCTCTTGGCCACCCACCCGCTTCAGCCTTGACCCACCTTAAAGGCCTCGATCAAATATACTTCTCCCAACTCCTGATATTATCTTACGTTTCTAACGATATTTGACGGTCATCAGCGTCTCAAACTTCCAGGTCCCTTTTCATCCCAAATATAGTACGTCTTGCCCGCGCTAGCCTCTACGGCTTCCGGTTTGTCACAGCTTTTCATTTGCGATCTCATCGAGAGTTATCGTTGCGTAGTTATCCTGTTACACTACTTCTCCTCTGGCCCTCGCTGGCCTTGTACTTAGGGTCTTCTAGCTTTAATTTTTCGATGCACCTTTCACAACGTTCTTTTTGCCTTGTCCTTCATTCGAATAAGTTCTTCCCCACCTCTCTCTTTTTTAAATAGGTGAGATTGAGGCCTTGTTCCTTCCTCATCGCATCTCATCAAACCTATTCTGCGGCTATTGCAGATCTACGTTTGAAGTAAAACAGTTGTTACGGTGTCATCCGATCGGAAGGTTAAATACCACCATACTGATGTCACTGTAGTGACGTGTAAGTTCCCAATTGAACGGCACCGTAACAGCTGGTCAAATGTCAAACGCAGCAATATAAAAATCGCAATATACTGTCGTGCACCCAAATCGCCCCTCCCCTGTCAAATCCACTCTCTTGAAATTTCCTCTCCTGAAATTTCCATAACGTCTCATCAGCGGAACCTAAGTTCTCATCCTAGAGTGGTGCACCGTATGTCTCTGCGGCGTCATTCACTCGAGACTGTTGCACCAACAATGCGCGTCTCGTGGCGCCCCCGCTTCCCACGAAACCGTGACCCCCTGCTGCCCTCGCCGCCGCCGCTGCACCGTGCTCCCGTTTGTGCACCCCGCCGTTCAGGTGTCTCTCGGCGAGCGCTGCTAATGAGGCTATACATCCAGGCGCTGCGGACGAGGCGAGCGCGTGGTGACGGGGTGGGAGCGCCGGCGAGGAGCAGAGGTGTTGGTGTCTGGAGGGGCAGACGAGAGGGCAGGTGCAAAAGCAAAGCCTCGAATGAGGCCAAAAGAGGAAGCGAGGGCTGCGTGGGACCTGCGCAACGGGCGCGAATGAAAACTGAACAAGCGATAGTAATGACGGCGAGGTGTAAGCCCGAGCGGGGCAGGGGACAACACAGGAGGGGCATGCCTGGGGAAGCGAGGGTGGAGAGGTCGGGGAGACAGGCGGAGGGCAAAGGGCGTAAGAGGGGGCGAGGGATGAATGGGTGGCAAGGGCTGAAAGGGCGGCGGGGTCTCCGAGATCGGGGCAGGAGGGTGGAGCAGGAGGGAAGGGCGGGGAGGGCGGGGAGGGCGGGGAGGGCGGGGAGGGCGGGGAGGCGGCGAGGACGGACGGAGGTGTGGCTGCGGAGTACGCGCGGAGGAGCTCGGGGCGAAATTAAAGCAGTCTCTCTCAGCGCAAGGTCGAGATGCCCTTTTGGATTTATGCCCGCAATATGCCCGCGGCCGCCTAGTTAAGCGCAGATGAGTGCGTATACCTTGAGTAGTCATTAAATTCACAGCCGCTAATATACTGCTCCCTGGAAATATTCGGTGCGACCGCTCACTGCCTGGAGATGCACAGTGCAAAATTTTCCCCATCCCAGAGGACGAAAATTCGAAATCTCTCAGCCCGTGACGGTAGTATTAAAAAGTAGAGTGCAATTCCAGTTTACAACTGAGGTAACACTTTGGAATTTTCTTATTGAGTACACGTATTAGTTAGAATTTCAACCGAAAACTGCAAAAAGATAAAACAAAAGGGGTCTTCGTATATTCAGAATTAGTTATCTCAAAAATAGACATGATTTGAAGTACATAGACCCGCAGATTATCGGATGCATTATTGGTTGTGTAGAAAATTTTATTTTGCTTTGTAAATTTTCGTAGTATTAATTCTTGAAACTCAGTAAACTTCACTATGAATATTCAACAGAAAGAAAAGTTATTCCTATCTCAAAACATTTCTATATCTACCTGATACATCCACATCATCTATATGTACTCCTTACAGTAGCAAATTTAAAAAAAACAACTCAAAATGTATTTTTCTGTTCTACCTCCAACCCCTTGTTTTGATATTTTTTTACTTTAGGAAAAACGTGATATAAAAGTTCTATCATGCTTCCCAATCACAAATTCAGATCTCCTTCAAGTAATATAAATTGTGTTTTTTGGTCATCTTTTCTTTTCTATTATCACATAGATACATTAATGGAAAAAATTATTATCAAACAAAAAAAGCAAAAACGACGAAATGCCATAACATTGTGGATTCTATTACAGAAGATACAGAACTAACGTGGTAGATACTTTATGAATTTGTCCTGGAACGTGTAAACTGAACTAAAAACTTCCTTTCTTATGACTTTTTGGAGTCCCTTATGATAATATGACATAACAAAAGGATTTATATGGTATACTTTTATGGTACATTCAATCCCACCGTACTCAACTTTCGGGTTTCATCTTTTGAGCTTCAGGGCTATCCAGACCAGTGTTATTTCACCTCGCGTTCAATGTTATTTCGCCCCCTTCAGTCGTTGAATTCCACACTGTGTTCGGTGCTTTGGAAGGTGAGGCGCCGCAGGGACGCTGCTCCTAGACCCCGAGGCCCTCGCAGGAGAGGGACGGCTCCTCACTGCAATACAGAGGCTCCATCCTTCTTCAGGAAGACGTTTATTATTCCCTTTGTTATCATTCTGTATCACGCACCCCAGGAAATATAACTTTACTGGCTGATTACTCGGCGTTTCCCGCATATTTATCACAATCATCTATTAAACATCCTGGCCCTCTACCCCCCTTTGCCCTAATTAGGGCAAAAGTTTGGGTGGCGATACCCCCTATGTTCTTTTCCTTGACTTCACAAAGTGGTGCAGAGTTTGAGAAAAATTGTTTCAATAGAGATGTACGTGATGTCAGCAATCGTCGGACACGTGTCCTTTCACAAAAAGTTCAGGAGTTATTAATGTGCTGTGCATTATGTTTTAAGGTAAGATGGACAGCAGGGTATTCTTTGTCATATTTCCCTACAACATACATGTAGAGATCATGGAAAATATAAAATATTTTCATTACATTTTCAGAGATATGAACTCTGGGTTCACAGTAAATAGTGAATAGTGATTGTATTGTGTCCAGAGTATGTAAACCCCCCTTTTTTCGTTAATATTGAACGACATGCAAAGATGGTTTGGGAGTTTTCTATTTTCAATATAGTGAATACGTGGAACTTTGCTATTTTTTCTACAGAAAGATCCCATGCATGTATAATTTTCGGCGTGCAATTATGCTGTTCCAAATTGTAAGATATGTCACAACTTTCGAAACCATTTTTCAACGATACTAATTATTGGGGCTTGGATATTTCCTTTGTTGACGTACATTTCCCTTTGTTTGTACAGGGTTATGTCTGTCTGTCTGTCTGTCTGTCTGTCTGTCTGTCTGTCAGTCTGTCTGTCTGTCTGTCTGTCTCTGTCTGTCTGTCTGTCTGTCTCTGTCTGTCTCTGTCTGTCTGTCTGTCTCTGTCTGTCTCTGTCTGTCTCTGTCTGTCTCTGTCTGTCTGTCTCTGTCTGTCTGTCTCTGTCTGTCTCTGTCTGTCTGTCTCTGTCTGTCTGTCTGTCTGTCTGTCTGTCTCTGTCTGTCTCTGTCTGTCTCTGTCTGTCTGTCTGTCTCTGTCTGTCTGTCTGTCTCTGTCTGTCTGTCTCTGTCTGTCTGTCTGTCTGTCTGTCTGTCTGTCTGTCTGTCTCTGTCTGTCTGTCTCTGTCTGTCTGTCTCTGTCTGTCTGTCTCTGTCTGTCTGTCTGTCTCTGTCTGTCTGTCTGTCTGTCTCTGTCTGTCTGTCTGTCTCTGTCTGTCTGTCTGTTCGTCCGCCACTCTCGGTTAGACCAATTCTGCTCTACCAATCGAGACAAATGAGTTGTCATTCAAAGATTCTCGATTTCCTGACGGGGTACTGATTTTTTTGGGGGGGATCTATCCAGAAAAGTGTAAGAAATGTCTCTAAAACCTCTTTTTTGTGGCTTATGGTTCCTACAGGGGTGATCAATAACTCTTTCGATTCCCCTCAGAGAGACAAAGCGATTGGCGCAGTTCTTAGCCATTTCCCTGTAGGATAATCGGAGAACATTGGTAAAACTCTTTCAATTACTATACTCTCCTTCCAACATACACACAAAACATGAGAACTTGCTTCATGAGATTGACCATAATTAAAGCTAATTTTGAATCTAACAAAAATGTAAACAAATATTTTAATCGATATATTTCCAGGTACGTTTCTATGCCCAGAAATAGGCGAGGCTCGCAACAGCTTTATCTTTAACATTTATGTTTACTATGAATTTGCACAGCATAAATTAAACTTTTGAAAATGAAAATACTCGCAGGAGGCGCCATGTCAAATTAGTAGAGTGTGTATCAATAGAGAAAAGTATGTTAAGGCAACGTATTGTATCTTACGTAATTAGTAATACACATTTCAGAATTACCACTAATGAAGGTAATCGATATTTTGCACGATTTTAATCCACCATTTAACTTCGGCTTTTGACGCGTGAATAAAATAATATTTTTTGTTTACTTTTTATCTATGCGAGCGAGCGCAAAAAGAGTAATGAGGATCTTCTATATTAGTTCGTTTCATGTAACGCTCAAAACATTTGACTGATCATGATTAGGGAATGCCTAAATTATTCCACAATAGGTTGGGAGAGTCCTAGGCGAGATGTTATCGTTTACAGTTTCGAATTTTTTTTTCAGGGAAAATTACCCATTAGATCCGAGTTGGCTACTCTTTCGCCAGAAGTTTGTCGTAATGTCGCCCCATCATCAGTGGTACGCCACTAGATGAATGTGCTCTTCACATCCAATTTTGCTAATGTGGCAGTGAGTTGAATGTAGAAAGTTCACAATTATTCTGAAACGACCAAGACAGCGATCGGCGACCTTGGGAACAACATTTCGAAATTATTCTTTTAAGAGAAAATTACACATTAGATCCGAGTTGGCTACTCTTTCGCTAGAAGTTTGTCGTAATGTCGCCCCATCATCCGTGGTACGCCACTAGATGAATGTGCTCTTCACATCCAATTTTGCTAGTGTGGCAGTGAGTTGAATGTAGAAAGTTCACAATTATTCTGCAACGACCAAGACAGCGATCGGCGACCTTGGGAACAACATTTCGAAATTATTCTTTTAAGAGAAAATTACACATTAGATCCGAGTTGGCTACTCTTTCGCCAGAAGTTTGTCGTAATGTCGCCCCATCATCAGTGGTACGCCACTAGATGAATGTGCTCTTCACATCCAATTTTGCTAATGTGGCAGTGAGTTGAATGTAGAAAGTTCACAATTATTCTGAAACGACCAAGACAGCGATCGGCGACCTTGGGAACAACATTTCGAAATTATTCTTTTAAGAGAAAATTACCCATTAGATCCGAGTTGGCTACTCTTTCGCCAGAAGTTTGTCGTAATGTCGCCCCATCATCAGTGGTACGCCACTAGATGAATGTGCTCTTCACATCCAATTTTGCTAATGTGGCAGTGAGTTGAATGTAGAAAGTTCACAATTATTCTGCAACGACCAAGACAGCGATCGGCGACCTTGGGAACAACATTTCGAAATTATTCTTTTAAGAGAAAATTACCCATTAGATCCGAGTTGCCTACTCTTTCGCTAGAAGTTTGTCGTAATGTCGCCCCATCATCAGTGGTACGCCATTAGATGAATGTGCTCTTCACATCCAATTTTTCTAATGTGGCAGTGAGTTGAATGTAGAAAGTTCACAATTATTCTGCAACGACCAAGACGGCGATCGGCGACCTTGGGAACAACGTTGGGAATGAGTGTTCAGTGCATATAAAATTGAAGTGATATGTAATAAATATCTCTGAAACGCTTTTGTGAATTCACTAATAAAGCTTTAACAAATCGTCTTATGGAAATATCCTTTTTAGGCGTTGTGTTTTTTGTTTGTTTTTGTCTTTTTATGCAACATTTATGAAAATTCAAGTCGAAAAATTCGATACCCTTAAAAATTGAAGAAATTTGATACTTTCAGTTCTGATCTAGTAAGATTTTACCGTAAGTCCAAAGATAACTAACTTTAAATTTTGAACTTTCGAAAAATAATGTGAAATTCTTTTAGGATTACAGGAGACAAAGTTTTGAAAGTCAACGCCTCACGCCAGAAGGGAGTAAATCCGTAGTTTGATATTAACTGCGTCTGGTTTATTTTGGTTAAATTTATATGACCTATTCTAAATTCATTAAGACTATTTATTTAAGCAAATTTTGCACGATTGCACTTCTATTTTAAGCACTCTATCTCAATACATGATTGCCCTAATTGTTGTCAAACATGGCATTGTATTCTCATTTTAATTAATTGTACTTATGAATTGACGTAAAAATTCGGGTTTATTCAATGTTCCTAACAGATTGTTAATTTTAAACCAATGATTTAAATTCAGTTAATAAAAGCTAGCGTGCGTGTGAAATATATTACATGAGTTACAACGCATTCCGCACATCTAATTCATAACCAGCTTAATGTATCCGTGGACGATACATTCTGTGTCGCCCTGGCCGCCTGCAGCACCTCTGGCGGCCGTCGGGTTAATTAGTCCCCCTCCAACATCGAACGCCGGCCGCGTGAATAAGGGATGGCCTGAGGGGCCTGGTCCCCATCAAACATGTACTGTGACTGCGCCCTCTGTTGACCGGACGCAAAATGTTTGATGACAAATATACCTGTGCTACGAGCGTTCTTCTCTTTGTTGATCTGAGACTGACGTCTATGTACAGAATATACTAATCTCTCGCTAATATAGACGTTTTAAATAGTGTAAAGTCACATTTATCTCACTAGAATGAGTAAGGCACTTTTGCCTGAATTTGGAATTGCAATGTATTTATGAAGAAAACTAATGCAACGAGTCAGCCAGCTGTTAATTACTTCTAATACGGCAAGTTAGCTTCTACATCAAAAGACTTTATTATTGCATGCGATAATAAACTTACACTGCGGAAACTTACACTGTTATTATCATCCCACAAGCATATTGTGATTGTGTTCAAACATTATATTGTCCTATCCACTAAAAACAAGACGGTATGCAGCTATCTGAAACAATGTGAAAAAAAATTCAAAACTCCCGAACGAGAACAAACACGGCTATGTGACCTTGCTACGCTAATCACATAGTGTTAGTATTATGAATGTCCACGAATGCAATTTACGAAGGGATTTCAGAGGTAACGTAAGGAATGTATTTGTAATAGATGGAAGGATATTGATGAAATTAATTAATATCAAAAAGTTTAGTGAAATATTATCTGAAAAATGACAAATCGTAGATGCGTTAAGTATTTCATTTAAGTTTTCTCATTGCTTTAGGCAAGCGCATTTACGAAGAAGGGATTCACGTTTCGTGGAGACGAAAGTTCCTCCTCTTTCCTTTTCTGGGCAACAAAAAAAGAGAAGAACTCTATGCATACGTACAGCGCTAAAACTGTAAATTGGAATGTATTCCTGGAAGCTCGGTAACAGACGATATAGTTTCAAGACCATTTCAAGAAATACAATCATTAAATTTCCAGATTTTTTTTTCTCCTTCTACCTCAGAGCAATTAAAATATGTTAAGGCTCTTGAGATCAAGAATGAAAATTGCTTATTCTCCTATTGTTTAAAATTTAGGGAATTGTTTTAAATACGGTATTTGTCGCATATGAGTAGATCAATTATTTTACCATTCATGCTGAATAAGACTTAATATCTGGGAAGAATCGAAGGGCGACATAGACACGTGATATTGAGATAATTACAATTTGAGTTATTCTGAGTATTCCACAACGTTCTCTAAGAAACATTTCCTTACTACAGGATAGTTATCCATTGGTTCTGCAATCTAACCAACAATGATTTGTAAAGTTACAGAGTCATAAGTCACATATAATTTCATGCAGTCGCTACTAACGCTGAACGTGTCTCGATTTAAAAACATTTACCTTTACAATAGCGACATACAGGTGATTAAATCAAGTACTTAGAGGTTGATAGTGAACATTTCTATCATCCATCAACTAGCAGTACAATCTTTAAGAAAATAAAAGAAACTAGAAGTGCTAAAAAGCACGTATTTTCTCGCTCATATATTCAGGCAAAATTAGGACAAAGTACTCAAATTATTGAAAAATTGAACATGACCTTATTTCAAAATGTCTATAAGAAACTGATTTTATCAAGCCAAAAAATTTTATCTTCATAATTGTAGGAAGGCGCCAAAAAATTAACTTTTGTAATATTCGAAAAATAAATGTTTTCAACTAACATAAAACCTGCACCATTCTCTTAAACGTCCTTCACACTATCCAACAACAAAATTCAATCAAAAACGATGGAGCCATTTTTTTTGAAAATTTAGAAAATTACTCAGGGGCTTCAAGTAAAGTACCCCCAAAATTAAAATATCTGCTTCAAATTTAAGGGACTGCGACATCAGCCAGATCGATTTGGGAATATCAATTTTGGAGAAAACGGCTGAACGGTTTAGCCGCTAGTCTCGTTCACAGACGGAATGGTTAATAGACGTACTGACGGACTGACAGACAGACTGACAGACGGACGAACTGACGGACTGACGGAAATGACTCGTATGCAAGAAATCGTCAAAAAGTATTTTGAATCGGCCGCCCCGCCCCCGGCCCACCCCCCACACTTCAGAATTTGTAGTGTGTTATGCATTAAGTACACACAAATAATCATGCCAAGTTTCAATTTCGTTCCTTCGATAGCCATTTTTTGATTTAATTTGATTCGGCTACTAATGATGGCAAAAGAATCGATGAAAAATGTCGCCTCAGAAGACGTGTCCCATTTCTGTTACCCTCGTAATACAACCAATACAAATTGATAAAAAATATGGGTGAGGTTATATTTCTAATGCTGTGCCTCAGTTACATTTTCGTTTTTCAACGTCGTCAGCAAAAATGAATTTTAATGATTTTGATATGGCAAACATTTTTTAAATTTGTTTGAAGATTATTACAACAATACAATGTTAATACAATGTCATTACATTGCATTTGTGATGCAAAATTTACCTTCGTCTAAGTATATTATATTTGCAATACGTATCTACACGATTAAATAATTTGAACAAACTGATATAATTAAAGGTATGAATATTAATTAGAATATTAGAAAAACACATGCCCATGAAATTTCCAAACTTGTCCTAAAACTTCCAAATCAGCTCTGAGAGAAAAACATTGTTATTCTTTCCAAGAAGTTACGTTCGAAACTAGATGCTTAACAGCACTTTTTTACTGATTTCGTACAGGATTAATATTGTAGTGATTAACCGTCCACACCCGGCGCACATACTAGCTGGCCTGGCTAAGGGCTCATCTAAGAATATGGACGTGATAAGCATCTCATTAAATTACTCTCTCAAGGCACAGTCGTTTTATCATTATACACACACACCATCTCATCAGCACCTTGGTAAATATCTAATGCAGCACTCCATCCAGACCTCAATATTCAAACAATTCAAGAGAAGATACAAGAAATTAGCCTAAACTACAATAAACGCCTGGAAACCCATCCAAACCATCTAGCCCTAAACCTTTTAGACAATAGCCAAGAAATATCTCGCCTCAATAGAACCTCCTCTTTTTTTCAACTTCCACTTCCTTACCGCTTTAGTATTTGACATTGACATACACAAAACAAAAATAATTCTCCGTTTTGTGTTATTATTATTCTAATATTTTTCTCTCTTTTCTGTCATAGTCTTTGTATATTGATCATGGAAAGTACCAATGGGGGACTCTTCTACAAATTATTGTTTCTTTGATCATTTGATTTTGAATTATCATATTTACTTATTATTTCGAATTGAAATAGATTGTAAATTTTCATTGTGTTAATAAAAAAAAACATCATCACCACCACCACCACCACCACCTCCACCACCATTATGCGATGACTAGGAATCAAGAGGACATGAAACATCCTCAGTTGGTGAAATACTAAATTTAATTTTCTACTTAATAATTTTGATGGAATTTAAAAGGCAGAAAATCGCTAAGCACAGAGTTTATTATAAAGTATAGTTAATAGGAATTAATGTTTATCAAACTATGAAAGTCAATGAGAGTCTTTATTTTTTTTAAACTCTTTGGATTTCACAAAACAAACAAACACGCTCTTTACTGGTAAACATCCATGCATCCCCCATGTTCTGATGCCGATCGCCAGCTGGGATGGAGAGAGAGTAAGCAAGAGAACGAGAGAGAGAGAGAGAGAGAGAGAGAGCGGTGAAGGGAGGCCGATCGCCCCCTGGTGTCAGATGACGTCACATTCGTGTAGACCGGTCATCGGTCGCGGCCTCAGCACCCGTCTTTTCTCAACTGGTAGCGCCACCACGACAGTTCCAAAACACAGCGCCCACGTCCAACAGGCCGCCCGCCCGCCCAGCACTTATTAATCGATCACAGCATAGGCGGTTGTTTTGTTAGCAAATTCTCACGCGCGTGTAGCCCCACATTTCCGCAGTGCAGCCAATAGTTCAGATAAATGTTCAAATTACAGCTCAAGCTAGCGCAACATCATGTTACCGGCACCAGCGTCGGCACGTCAGCTAGTAACTTGCCTGAGAGAACTGAACACTGAACTCCGCAACATCATGTTACCGGCACTAGCGTCGGCACGTCAGCTAGTAACTTGCCTGAGAGAACTGAACACTGAACTCCGCAACATCATGTTACCGGCACTAGCGTCGGCACGTCAGCTAGTAACTTGCCTGAGAGAACTGAACACTGAACTCCGCAACATCATGTTACCGGCACCAGCGTCGGCACGTCAGCTAGTAACTTGCCTGAGAGAACTGAACACTGAACTCCGCAACATCATGTTACCGGCACCAGCGTCGGCACGTCAGCTAGTAACTTGCCTGAGAGAACTGAACACTGAACTCCGCAACATCATGTTACCGGCACTAGCGTCGGCACGTCAGCTAGTAACTTGCCTGAGAGAACTGAACACTGAACTCCGCAACATCATGTTACCGGCACTAGCGTCGGCACGTCAGCTAGTAACTTGCCTGAGAGAACTGAACACTGAACTCCGCAACATCTTGTTACCGGCACCAGCGTCGGCACGTCAGCTAGTAACTTGCCTGAGAGAACTGAACACTGAACTCCGCAACATCATGTTACCGGCACCAGCGTCGGCACGTCAGCTAGTAACTTGCCTGAGAGAACTGAACACTGAACTCCGCAACATCATGTTACCGGCACTAGCGTCGGCACGTCAGCTAGTAACTTGCCTGAGAGAACTGAACACTGAACTCCGCAACATCTTGTTACCGGCACCAGCGTCGGCACGTCAGCTAGTAACTTGCCTGAGAGAACTGAACACGGAACTCCGCAACATCATGTTACCGGCACCAGCGTCGGCACGTCAGCTAGTAACTTGCCTGAGAGAACTGAACACTGAACTCCGCAACATCATGTTACCGGCACCAGCGTCGGCACGTCAGCTAGTAACTTGCCTGAGAGAACTGAACACTGAACTCCGCAACATCATGTTACCGGCACTAGCGTCGGCACGTCAGCTAGTAACTTGCCTGAGAGAACTGAACACTGAACTCCGCAACATCATGTTACCGGCACCAGCGTCGGCACGTCAGCTAGTAACTTGCCTGAGAGAACTGAACACTGAACTCCGCAACATCATGTTACCGGCACTAGCGTCGGCACGTCAGCTAGTAACTTGCCTGAGAGAACTGAACACTGAACTCCACAACATCTTGTTACCGGCACCAGCGTCGGCACGTCAGCTAGTAACTTGCCTGAGAGAACTGAACACTGAACTCCGCAACATCTTGTTACCGGCACTAGCGTCGGCACGTCAGCTAGTAACTTGCCTGAGAGAACTGAACACTGAACTCCGCAACATCTTGTTACCGGCACCAGCGTCGGCACGTCAGCTAGTAACTTGCCTGAGAGAACTGAACACTGAACTCCGCAACATCTTGTTACCGGCACCAGCGTCGGCACGTCAGCTAGTAACTTGCCTGAGAGAACTGAACACTGAACTCCGCAACATCTTGTTACCGGCACTAGCGTCGGCACGTCAGCTAGTAACTTGCCTGAGAGAACTGAACACTGAACTCCGCAACATCATGTTACCGGCACTAGCGTCGGCACGCGAAGCGAAGCACTCGCTAAGGAAGTGCGCGAGTAAGTAAACGCGTAAGCAAGCAACAGCAGAAGGGACGGTCCTTTCTCCCTCAGGCTATCAGAACGCCTCCCTCGCCCCCTTCCTTTTTTTCTCTTGTACTCCCTCATCCACTCCTCTAATCCAATACCAACCCTTCTTCTTCGTTGCCACGAAACAATGCATTTCATTGGCTTGAAGGGCGAGCGTTGTAATTCAGTTATTTAAACTATACATAATGTGGCGCACATATGTAACCATAAAAAGTGCTCCTGAGAAAAACTCATTTTTGTGGCCCCCATGTCTTGTTTATTGATGATCTTAATTGATGTGGGTCAATCAATCTTTTCGAACTGCCGGGCTCTGCGCGGCAGCGCTCCGCGAATCCAATGTACCCTCTTTCTGTTGTTGGGTTGTAGGTCGTGTGTTGGAATTTAAGGATTGAAACTATCCAGAACACTAGCGCACGTGTGTACCTGTGATAATTGCCGCAGTGACAAAATCCATTTTTGTCACGTCTTGTTTATTTTTGTCGTTTTCGCAAATGACCCTCCTCGAATTGGACCGCTGAAAGAACGGTGACTCTTTCAGTCCCTTTGAAATTCCTCATTCTTTTTACACCCAGCAAAAATATCTGGTTTCTGACTGTTGCATCGTGATATTTTATTACGATACATATGTGTTACATCGCAATATGCATAATAAAATATCTATAGTATTAAAGTAGAACCTCTATCCTAAATTCAAATGCCAATTTACGGTTTCTCGACGAAGTTTTTAAATTTGCTTTTTCTTCAAATTTGCTTTAGTGAGGCATATCTCTAATTGACTTTAATTTAATAAAAGTAAAATTAATTGTAAATTTTCCTTCGTTATTAAACTTGTAGACGTCGCCGAAATCAACTTTCTTTCTATCATTGAATATCTTTATTATTAATTTCCAATGTGCACAGAAATTGCAAAGAAACAATGTAGGCTCCTGTTCTTTGAGAGGTGACTACGTTTGTGTTAGGTACCCAGGTCCTGGAGAAAAATCCAAAAACAATGAAACAGTTTCGATTTTGACTGAAAATGCCAATATTTGATTGTTGTTGTTTTCTTACCTAATCTCATACTCTGCGTATTGACTGGATTTTCATACTCCGTGCGTCATTGTTTAAGATACATTTAATGTATTGCGACAGTAAGGCTTCAAACAAGAGTCCGCCCAACATTAAATATATCCTTTTCACATATTGCGTTGTTGAACAGAAACTTTTTGATATTCTTGGAATGCAATGAACTGTAGTACTGTACATACACTACTGTTTTATGGAAGTATTCCTGAAGACTGATTTTGTTAAAATATTTATACTGTTGAAATGTTACAAGAGAGTATTTTTGTTTTAATTTTATGTTCTTCAGTTTTGTGCCAGATGGAAAATCATTTTGCGTGGTTTTGTTCACCAGCATTTGTGCAATTGCTTACTACTGTTTTGGTTTACTTTTGACAAAACTTTTAAATTTGTACATGAATGCAAACCAATCGCGGATCGTGATTTTCTACATAGGGAAGGCTGCAAATGCATTGCTTTATATTGCATTCCCTGCATTGTATTTCTATTCATAAGCTCTTCCGATACAGACTTAAGGGAGTAGAGCTCCTGCAGCATATTGGGAAAACTAGTTGATGCACAATTCTTCTCGCTGAGCTGCATAGTAATGCTATCTGGTGAGCACGCCCTTCTTCAGACCCTACGCCCCACCCTTGAAGGCTGCCTGGCCGCAGCCTTCGTCCGCCGGTAAGCCTATACAGTGAATGCATGACGTCACGCCTCGTCGTTTTACACAGGATTTATGGAGGAATAAAGTGGGAGTCTAACACTTTTGCCTTCCCTGCAAAAACTTTAAATGCTTTACGGACGACCGTTATCGAACTCACAAACAAAAATTTTGATAGGACTGTTACGTAATGTAACTCAGAAAGCCATTATTAATAAATAAATACATTTATAAATATAATTTTAAATTTATTTTGGGCGGCGATTTCTACAGGAGAGGCTGCCTGTCTTCCAGCCTTTAATGACGTGCCGCGCCTGATACAAACAGATGTCTATTGACGTTTACTTTCCAGAATCTTCTGGTGTTGTATGGATAGTTTCCTCCAGTTATGTCTGCCAAAAATTATGAAAATAGGTATAGGTTTCTTGAAAATCTGCTATAAGCGAAAGATATGTTGTTAAATTATCTCTTTGGTTAATTTCCTAGTTTCCAATGTGATTATTATTTTTAAGAATATATGAAGTGTCTGAGAAGAAACAATTATTAGAAGCAGCAAAAAATTAAAAACAGTTTTTCGAAAAAATCTGCATGTACGATTGCGACTCTGACAAGAAATATTTCTGTTCACACTCCTTTATCAAAATATAATATTTAAATTGTTAGTTTTATCTTTTTAAAGCGCTAACATTCCGCTAGACTCTCTCCCGTGTCACCTCACAAATTTTCCATGCATTGCGGAATGCTATTTTATTTTACTGGTTTCACTTATTAATGACATGTGAGGAAATTCTATTAACTATTCATTATGATTTATTTTTTTAAATTGACAAAAGCGAAACAATACGTTCATTATACGATTCATTACTTGACATATTATTTGTTTTGAGTAATAACATGGAAATACACTTTTAATTACTTGTTTGATATTAAACTTACAATGGAAATTAATTAAAATATAAAATTCAATTTTAATTAAATCGCAAAGTAATTATTTCCATTTTAGAAAAAATAATTGCGTGATTTATTTACTTTTTGGCTGTGTAAACTCTTTTGGGATTATTTAGCATCAATATTCGAATACGGTCACTTGCTTTGGGTATCAAACTGAATCGACTTCATTCGTTTTATAGCATTGTGCTTTCCTTTCCTCCTATGTAAAATAACGATTTCTTTACCATCAATGTCGTAATAAAGCGATTGTTTCGAATGTGAGATTCATTTTCGATTTATACATTAAAATTCTGTTTTTCTTTCTTTTCTTTCTTTTCTTTCTTTTCTTTCTTTTCTTTCTTTTCTTTCTTTTCTTTCTTTTCTTTTCTTTTCTTTTCTTTTCTTTTCTTTTCTTATCTTTCTTTTTTCTTTCTTTCTTTTTTCTTTCTTTCTTTTTTCTTTCTTTCTTTTTTCTTTCTAAAACGGCCAATACTAACATACACAAGTGAAACACCTAAAACTTGCAAAGACTACATGATTTTTCTTTGTGCTACAGAATAATATTCGCAATCGTATTCTTCTATTTGTCAAATAATTCACTCCTAGATGAGCTTACATTTTGCTTTGGTTTCACTTTAAGATACGGGATGTCTTTCATTACTTCTAAAGACACTGCAGGAACATTAGTGCTTTGAAAACATTATTAAAAGCCCGAAACACATCCTACTGCTTTTGACGTCAGAAAACGCCCTTCAGGAAGATGCATTTCCCTCGCACAGAACGAATTACGTCGAGGGGGAAAAAATCTCTTCCCGCGGCCACAGCCATCATTTCATCTCTCGGTTTTGAACTCTGCGACCGCGAGGGGGTGGGGGGAGGGGGAGCGCAACTTTCGCTCACGCAGACTCCCTCGCACCTGGGCCCTCGCGGGACGGCCGGGCTGGGCCCGAGGGCGCGCGGCGCGGAGGGGAGGGGCGGGGAGGGGAGGAGCGTAATTTGCGGCACTTTGTTTTTGTTCCCGCGGCGGCCCTGCGGGGGCGGGGCGGGGGCGGGGCGGGGGCGGGGCGGGGGCGGGGCGGGGGCGGGGCGGGGGCGGGGCGGGGGCGGGGCGGGGGCGGGACGGGGGCGGAGGGGCCGTCACGAGCCCTCGGCGCGAGAGGACCCCGCGAGGGGAGGCAGTTGCGCAACTAATTACCGCGGAAGTGCTAATTAGAAGCGTCTCAACTTAAAGTGCCGCGTTTCTAATGAACAGTGCTGCCAACGGCTCTCGTTACCAACTTCTTCAGCCCGCAGGTGCGATCCCTGTGATCGGCCGCGGCAGCGCGAGTGCGTCTGGGTGAGGGCGTTCAATGGCCACGATTATTGGCTGGGGGGCCTTTATGGGGTTGATGCTCGTACATTTTCATTTGGAAAGGAGTATTCATTGACGGCACTCGTCATCTCTGCAGTGCTCTTTAGCGCTTAATTGTGTTATTTGCAATGAAATCGCAGCTTACGACAGATCTGACGAATGTAACGCAATTCTGCAGTTATTTTTAGTTTAGCATTATTTATTTGCAGTTACACATTGAATGGAATAGATGGCTAGGCAATGGTTCAATCTTCAATGATTATTCGTTATTTATGGTCCAGGTAAATATATGAAGTAACTGATAGATAATTTTGGGGGGTATACTGATAGAGAATCGCTTGTCAGTGCAGCATTTTAAATTTCTGTTTGGGTGATTGTTTGGAACAGCTGACCTCATTCCAAGCGCTCATCTTAGATATACTGAGGTACCTATTTTAAGAAGTACTTTTTTGATTTTCAACAAATAGTGACTAGGATAAAGCTTCCTTCAGAAGGGAAGTTTTATCTAAGATAAATTAAGCATATACAGATGCACGTAAGAATTACAGGAAATGATAGTGATGAATTTATAACTTTGTAACGTGTAATAATCTTACAGAATGCATGAATTGGATAAGCATCACAATACCCTGACTTATTGCTAATAGAACAGTGTTTCTCTTGAACAATTTTCATTGCATCTTTTCTACACTCGTTAACTATTAAGTAATTCAAGAATTCGTTGCAAAAAGTAGTAAAGTAATGCACTGAAATGGCAAAAGTCATGGGATGGCAATATGAAAATATAGAAAGAGCAGTAGTATCGCGTGTAAAAGATATAAAATGGCAGTGCATTGGCAGATCATTCATTTGTTCTCAAGTGATTCATGTGAAAAGGTTTCTTAAGTGTTTATGGCTGCACGACGGAAATAAACAGACTTTTAACGCGGGATGGTTGTTGGAGATAGACCTATTGGACATTCTTTTTCGAAAATCGTTAGAGAATACAATATTACGAGTGTCAAGAGCGAATTTGTGTGCTTTACGTATAGGAATACAGAGAGGGAATTTGTGTGTTTAATTTGTGTGCTTTACTCGGAAGTCACATATCGTCTCTTTAAGCTCCTTTTCAACGATTCTATTGATGCTGGTAAGTTCACCTGACCCCATCGTCATCCAAGAACACAAAGTCGAGGTTACAATGAGCTCATTAGGCGCTCCCTTGGAGTCGTACTTCCTACTCATAAAGTCTTCAGTTATCTTTTGATGTCATCGGAAGGACAGAGAAGGAAATGGTAGGGAAGATTGCTTACTTGTGATAAAAGAAGGGAAAATGATAGAATATGATTTCAGAAAATTATTTCTCCGCATTTCCCCCCATGAAGGGAGAACAAAACATTTACAAGATATATTGCATGATAAATAAATTCACGCCGTTTTTCACCTACAGAACAATATTCTTGTCCAACATCTTCTGTTGCACCTTTTAATGCCTCCTCCGGTTTTTGCACTTTTCAGTGTGCTAACGTCCCCTCCTCCCCTCTCTCTCTCTCTCTCTCTCTCTCTCTCTCTCTCTCTCTCTCTCTTGCTCTCTGTCTTTATTTATTTCTCGCACGTATGTCTTAGTGAGAGAGAAAGATAGTTAAAAAAGTATCAGAAATGGACTGGATGATAACGCTAAAACTGCAACATTGATGCTAAGTTGCCAAATCTGCGACATTGAAGTACACATTTTAGATATTTTAATGAATGGATATTCATTAATAAATTTTAACTATGTGTTTCTGTGTATTTGTTGATTTGTGGATTTTACATGAGTCACATCATTGTCTGTCTGAAGTGTGTCAAATACCATTTTTGTTCACCGAATCTTCTACATGTATGACAAGCCACTGCTGCTTCTCTCGAGCTGCTTGTGTTTTACTTGTGCATGCAACGTAAGGCTAGTTTGGTCTTGCACGGACCAAGAATAAAATTCGAGCACCATGATAGAACGCGTTCATCATTGACTCACTTTGTTTCACTTCCCCGCAGCGCCCCCTGTCGCCACGCGCCCCCACGCTCCGCGCCTTTGCGCCTTGGGGCGGGCGCTAGCAGAGTTGCTCCCGGAAGTGATTACGGCTCTTTGCACGCCCTGGTGACGCGCCCTCGCCCTTTTCCCGCTCCCTCGCACCCTCGCCCTCGCCCTCGCCCTCGCCTCCACGTAAGGCCCGCGATGTGCGGTAACTCAGTCGAAGGTGTTTCTAAGAGTGATTTATTTTTGGTTCCGGTAGATGAACGGTTTAGTCGAAGCTTTTTCACTCTCTAATAAATGTCTCGTTCCTATCAGGACTGGTGGATATTCAGAAAACGTAAATTTAATTGTTACGTAATGTTAGCAAAAAGCTAACGATGCATCAGGATTGCGTTTTATGAAAGAACATGCAAAGAACGTACAGGGGACATTGAGAAACATGTAGGGAGACAGGTGAAGCTGAGTTTACATTTCTTAAGTAGTATTTTATCCAAGGAGTCATTTTGAATCTTGTATTTTAGTTTTGGTGATTTGTCAATAATGAACTGTGAATGTTGAAATTATCTCCAGATTCCTCGTTCAATCAACGTTCTGCCACGGGTCACGAAGCATTGGTTTATATACTTCTAGTTGACATTTTATCCTAATTTTTCACCATCACGACGTTTTTAAACTTTGTGTAGAACTTTGACAAAAGCGAGAATTAATTCACATTGCAGTCAAGGCATTTACACTTTGCTGAACGAAACTCAAATCATATTTGAAACTCATAGTCAAACTGATCATGTTACATATAGAACCCATTCCATGGAATACTTTATCACGTCATTCTATTCTGTGATTTCCAATCAATTGTCAGTGTCACTATGTAGATCAATGGTTCTTGTGGAGAATCTAACCACGAGATACTGGCGTCATACGATATATTGTTTTTGGTTATTATAAAGTCTCGTAAATGTATAGCTATAAATCATATTTATTGCGTAATTTTTGGGACTAATGTTATATGGATGTAAAAATGTCCCTATTTAAGGCCTCTAGGATGTTTATTAATTTATTTTTATTTGTGAACAGGATTTGAAAAAGGTATGTGAAAAAGATTAATTAAAATTACATTTAGTATTTGAATTATCATCAAAAACTTTATTTCAAAAGTACATCGCAACAAATTGCAGTTGAAATTTTCCGGCACTATTTCTTTACATTTCCACCGAGAGTTTCTTTAAAGAAAGATAATTGTGTCATATTCATCTTTTCAGTTTCTTCTCGTCTCGAAGAGTTGTGTTTACCGCGACCTCAGTATAGAATTATGCTTTCTTCGCCAACTCTGCTGCTCTTTCTCTACTCCTCGGCACCTTTTCAACTGCCGCGTGCGCACCCTCCGCCCTTGGGGTACCTCAGCAAGGCATTGTCGGAGAGTGGAGAATCTTTGTGGCGCCCTCTTCATTCGCCTAATGCAGGCGCAGGTGCGCCATTGTGGGTGGGTCCTGGCGGCCGCCTCCATCTCTTCTGGCGCGCGCGCCTTCGCTGCATAATTAGAGGAAAGCATCGCAGTGAAAGGAGAAGACGGCGACTGATGAGAGACCCAGATGCGAGACACGGGGAAATAAGAGATAGATGAGAGAGTGGAGACAAGCTATGATGATGGTGATTTATTTCAATCAGTCTGGTAATGTCGTACTAAAAATAAATTGCTTTAATCTTTGTTGAAAATATGTTTAACCGTCATTTGAAAAAAATTACAACCAGTTTGTGTTGTTATCCTTCTACCCCGCATGGCCGTGCCTCGCCCTGCCATCCGTTGATGCGTTGTGAGATGTATATTTTTGTAAATGTACTCTTTATATTTTCAGTTGAACCCCTTCAGTTTTAGATTTTTTGAAACAGTTTTTTTAGTGGTCACATAGAGTGTGAAAGGAATTTATTATATTTTCAATTTCAAGCTTTTAGCGTCAGAAGTTTGGCTCTGCATTAATATGTCAGTTAATGGCTCTTATATAATGTGAATACAAGAAAATTTATTATTATTATTATTATTATTATTATTATTATTATTATTATTATTATTATTATTATTACTATTCTATGAATTATATTTCTTGCTGCAGAAAGAAAATTCAATTACGAAAACAAGAGATGTCACTGGAAATGGGGCTGATAACGTTAAATGGATTGTTGATACAAATCGTAATATCCGGCGAAGAATGTACGGAAAGTTTTGTAACTTTTCTCTGAATATTATTCTTTTATTATTTGAAAGAACATATCGTAAGAGAGATGCCTGATATTAAAGAGGCAGAATCGTTCCTTTGCTACTTAAATGAGTTTCTGGGCTGTAATATACATCATTAACCATCTAATGGCCGTCATTAGCAAGGTTATAATTGCCCATTATTTTAATGTAGGAGGTCGATGCCTTTGTGCTTAAATTACCATTCTATTCAGTGAGCGACAGCTTTCTCATTATTTCTGCATGCAATTTAAGGCAGTCGGAGTAATGCACATTAGCCATTCATGCGACTATTTCATCTCAGCTGAGCGGCTGGTCCTTTAAATATTCATTTGCGGTTCACGAGTTAATGAAATAACGGCAACGCTAATGTTTATCCAGTAAATTTTTAATGAGTTCTGAGTGAAAAACTTGATCGTTTGTTTATTACTTTTAGGCTGTGTCGTAGTGGTCGTTTGACGTTTACCAAAATATTAAAAGTTGATCGAAATGTGAGGTTTAATAGTGACGCACATGTCGCACACCACGAAACATTAAATTATATGTCTAGTATTGACAGAAGACAAATGAAATTTTGCATTTCATTAATTTTTTTTTGAACTGTTTAAGTTATTTTTCAATGACCTTAATATTTCATTAAAGTATTCCGTTTGAAGTTAATTTGTTCTTTCATCAATTTCCAGTCCACGAAGAGAGAACATGACCAAATGTATTGTTCCTAAATCCTATTATTTCTGTAATCGAAAATCTATCAGATAAAGCTGCCGGGACTGCATTATATCTTAATACTTTGTATTATTATAAGCATCATCAATTTGATCTCTTAAGCAGCTTCTTGCTTTCAGCGCTAGATCTAAAAATTTGACCTTTAGCACGCCCCGAAATATTCGCTTTAACTAGTTTCTGAATAAAAAATATTTTTGTTAAATAAAATCATTAAAGGTTTGTACAACATCTTCATATCAATTTCATATATTCTAGTTTTCTCCCTCAGAAAGTAAACCTAAATTTTGCGAAAAACATCTTACATTTGTAATTTACTTTTATATGAAACACAGAAAAACAGACAGACAGACAAAGCTCTGGCATATTACTGATTTAAATGGAGGTATCCACACCAGAAACTCTGTGAAGCACTCCAGGAACCAGCGGTACAGACGCTCTTCCGCGCCACCGCTAGGAGAAGACAGTTCTAAATGGCAATCTTCACACTAGATCACTCGAAATTTCCCATTTTTAAATATTACCATTAGTATGTGTAAACTGAAAATTGCATAGTGCAACTTTGTATAGACCAGTGGAAAAAGTTAATTCGAGTATTCTCTATTAAAATGATGCCGTAATCTATCTATATAAATAAAAATGAATCACCGAAATATATGTAAGCGCATAACTTTCGAACGACTGCACAAAATTCTTTTTTGTGTGTGTTCGTTATTGTCAGAACGAGGTTTGTATAAAAGAACATATTTTTAAAAATTGAACAGAAAATGTTCAAACATCACATAATATGAAAAGTGAGTGAGTGAATGAGACAGGAGACTGAGCGATCTTCAATATATTAACAAATTGAGAACAAATAAGAGACATCAGAATTCCCACTATTAACAAATAATTAAAAGAGGAAAAGGGAGAGAAGAAAAGGAAGAAGAGAAAAGAGAAAGGAGAAAACAGAGGTAAGAAAAGAGAGAATAAAGAGTGAGTGAGAAAAGGAAAGAGGGGAAAAGTGGGAAAGGTGAAAAAGAGGGAGACAGAAAAAAGAGAGAAAGGGAAAGAGAGAGAATGGGAAAAAGAGAGAAGTGGAAAGAAAGAAAAATGTTACAGGGAAAGTGAAGGAGTGAGGGGGAAAGTGAGAAAAGGAAATAGGGAAGGAAAGAGAAAAGGAAAGAGAGAACGAAAGAATGAGAGAGAATGAAAGAGAGAGGGGAAAGAGAGAGAAGGAAAGGAAGAGATATGGGAAAGGGATAGGAAGACGAGGGAGTAAGAGAGAAGGAAAAAGAGAGGGAAAAGTTAGAGTGAAAAGAGAGGGATAGAAAGAGGAAAGAGGAAAAGAGGAAAAGAGGAAAAGAGAGAGAGAGAGAGGGGGGGCAGGTCGTCTGCCGGGTTCTGCTTGCTCTCTAATAATTTTCCAAGAGTCATGTGCAAGTAGTACATTCCTACAATTCACGAACTACTCAATTCCATTGAAATATCATTGAGTTTCCCCTAATAATACAAAAAACTTGATTTATATTTATCAGAAAGCATTCAGTAGACAGAAAAAGAAATCCAAAG
Source organism: Teleogryllus occipitalis (assembly GCA_011170035.1). Classification (NCBI taxonomy): domain Eukaryota; kingdom Metazoa; phylum Arthropoda; class Insecta; order Orthoptera; family Gryllidae; genus Teleogryllus; species Teleogryllus occipitalis. Next base: position 506,753 of record BLKR01000280.1, read on the forward strand.
TACATTTTCTATCAAATTTGTCATTTAATGGAAAAAGACTTTAATGAAGCATGTGTATAGCTTTCATGTTCTGAAATGTAATTAATTCATCGCCAAGAGCTTAATACGACCATTGACATTTATTGAAAAGGCGTTTTAGAATGCGTGTGCTTCGCGTCACCGTTAGTTGCAACTTGCACTAAGTAGCCTCTGCAACGCCATCACCCGATCACATCGCAATCGTGTATTTCATACGACGATGCGATGCAACCCACCCGTCCGCTCATTCTCTTATTTACTTTTGTGTCTTTGCTCGTTCATTTGCGGCACGCTGCTGTTCAAGTCACTACTCTCGCAGCCAGTGAAGTCACTTCTGACAGCACCTCTGTCACGTCAACATTGCTGTTACTGCCGATGCCATCATGTCTTGTTCCCATTTTTAGCCTTCCCCTCATGTTTCCCTCTACCTCCGGCCACCGGCTCTTGTCTTCCTCTGTCGCAGCCTCTTGTTATCTCCTCTTTACATCGCCTCTTGACACCACATTTAACACCACCGTTGACAATACCTCTTGACATCCCCTCTTGATTCCACACCTTCGATCTCTTAACACCACATTTGAACCCACCTTTGACACTACCTCTTGACGTCCCATCTTCATACCACACCTTCCACTTCTTGACACGACCTCTTGACACCACAAACTGACACCACGTTTGACTCTACCTTTGACACTACCTCTTGACCCCACCTCTTGACACCACAAACTGACACCACGTTTGACTCTACCTTTGACACTACCTCTTGACCCCACCTCTTGACACCACAAACTGACACCACGTTTGACTCTACCTTTGACACTACCTCTTGACTCCACCTCTTGACGACACCACCTTCTGTCACTAGCGCTGTTAGAGTTATAGGCGAATTAGTCTCCACTCTATGTCCTACTCCGGCGTGATTTCTTCCACCTCTATTTCACCCTGCCATTCATGCTTCTCCCAGTGACTTTCTTGTTCCTAGTACCTCTCCTTTGTTCCCTCTCTCTCTTTCTCTCTCTCCCTCTCTCTCTCTCCCTCACTCTCTCTCTCTCTCTCTCTCTCTCTCTCTCCGCCAAGCAAGTAATCCTGCATGAAAGGTTTGGCCTTTTCATAGCTATCTCCATTTCCGACGAATGCTTGGCGTTTAATTTAGTTTCCGTCGTAATCACTTTTCAATTCACCGAGTAAAATCGTCAATTTTACGCGTGTCGTGATTTTTTTAAAGAAATCGAAGAAGATCTTTACGCTACATAAATCAAAGCGAGGCGTTCTTCATTTAATATGGCAATAAAAGAACATCATTTTGAATCTCACTGAATAAGTAAGTGAATCCTTTGAAGATAATATTCAAATTTATGGGTAAACAATATTTCATTATTCTGTGTGTTACTTTTAGAACTTTCTTCTTTTACTTAAATGTAATGACTTGCAATGACAACATAATTTTTCTCTTTGGGGCGAATTACGTTTAAAAGTTATTTCAATTGTTATGTTACAAGTGAAGATAAACAAAGTAAAACAGTTATAATGTGTATTTCTATTGTGTAATCGTTAGATTCGTTCGTACAAAATAAAACAATATTGTAAAGTTCCTTCGGAAATTCTCACAAAAGTCAACAAAACTACAGACAATGGTTTCCAGTAAAATTTCAAAAAATACATGAAAAATGTTTATGGTATTTTTGACAATTATATAAGTGTGAATAACACCGTAAATTGCATTGATGAAACGGTATTTTAGGTTATTTGCTTCTATTGCCAAAACGAATTTAGAATATGTCATAACACCATAAAAATAACATTTTGAGGATGTTAGTCGATGTGACTTATACATCTTATTAGTACGAGTAGTATTGCTACTCAAGATGCATACTATGTCTCTAAAAAAGGTGATACGTGACATAGAATATGAGAGACTAGTGGCAATTGTATATTCACAGGAACATTCCAAATTTGCAATTTTCTTATTAATTAAGCAAAATAAGGTTTATAACGAGTTATTTTACTTATTTGTGCATTATTCCATTTATTTATTGTATTTGATTGCATCGTAACTTGAATATATCGTATTCATAAAAATGTATGTGTTGTGTTCGTATGAGAGCGGGCCATAAAGTATTGAAAAGACCCGAAAGGGTATTAACAAAACCGTTAAGTGTTTCGGTCCGTAAACACACAGCAAAGAACTAGTAAACCATAAAATATTTATTTGTGATTTTTGTCATTGTTTCATAGTTCCCTTCATTTATATTGCCCATCAACGCTAAAAGCTTTGCCTAGAAGTTGGTTGCAATACTTTTTTCCACATTACGCCGTACTCCTAAAAATTGAAAGGCTCCAAAAAAATTAATTAGACAGCCGTCTACAGAACGAAGAGACAAATAAAATCTTCTGCTGGATGCGGTGTTCACACTCTGCTCTGTGCCTCCCCCGGAGTGACTTTCCAGCAGCTGCGCGCAGTCCTGCAAACGCACTGCGCCTACACGCCCTGAAATTGACACGTAACGAGGGAGTTGTGCTGGCGATGAATAAAGCTGGTCGTGTCATGCAGTCCCGCAGCGTTTTCGAAACGCCACATGTCCCCATAGCGTCGCCTTGCATCACCACGCAGCCGGTGATGGTGGAGCGGCGGTGGCGCCGTTGATAAATAAACACGAGCGACAACAGATGGCGCGCGGCGCGGCCGCTGCTAACACGGCCGTTGCGCGGCCACGGGGCAGCCCGCCGAAAAATATTAATTAATGTAAGAGCCCAACCAGGGTAGTAATTTGATCAATTTACGGCCAAAGGACGCGGCAATCGAAGCGTTATATCGACAATATATTTTTAATCGTCACTGTGAATATAAATGGATGTCGGATTCGGGCGACTGCATGTGTAAATCCGTATTATTTTGCGCTTTCGCCGCCTGCTCCATAGCGAGTGAATTGGCTTTGTTAGGGCCGGGGCTCTATCATAAATATCGGTGGCAATCGTGGGAATTTCTCCTCGTGTCAAATATTTTTACAGAGCTTTCATTCGGAGAACGGTGGAATACAGGATTTTTCGCATCGTTTCGGAAGTGAATAATGTACTCACAATGCATTAACATGAACGAATGGTTTCCGGTGCCCTTGTTTTTGCCTTTTTTGCGTTTTCCCTTTCGGATTCATTGGTGTTAACGAACTTAATTGTAGTTCAAATACCTCCTCGCTTTCCAGTTTCCCCTCTTGAACAAACACGCGGAATCGTGTTTCAAAGGAATTACGTTTAGATATTTCAAAAAATGATAGCCTCCTGTGTTTGTTTATGTAAATGTGTTGAACTGCATGGTACGAACTTTAACATTCAAGCTACCTGAACTTCAACATTGGACTTTGCATTAAGATGCATTGTTTTATGTGCGGCTAAGTAAAAAGAAATCTCACCCATAGAAAGCTCACCTTTTATGCACGACATTGATTTTGTATGTTTCACATAGACCTGCAATTTCTGAGGAGCATTTTGGTTATCTCCTGTGTAATGGATGAGTCCGAACATTATATCGACATTGGCAAAGCTACTTCAGCGTTAATATATCGTTTGTTAATGTATTACATGATTAAAGTTCAAACATACAAAATAAAAAACATCCAAGATCTTTGACAGTGAATTTCTCAATCTCGGTGCTATGCGTGATTTTCTATTAAGCCATCACATTTATTAAAGAAATATTACCCCGTTTATTTCCCCTGGCATAAACACGTGTAAACTGACATTTAATTTCTTTGAAATCGCTTGTACTATTTTTATCTAACTGTTGAAGAAACTGAGTACATACCTCTCAAAGAACAAAGAATAAATAAACAAACAAATTATTATCTTATAAATAGTGTCTCTTAATAATAACCATTGTATTAACAATGTGTTTATTAATAATATATCCACAAATATTCGCAATTAATAAAAGAGTGGTGTAGCAAGTTTGATTGTGATTTTGATTTATTTGTGATTTTTGTCTTTAATTGTCACCTAATTCTGCTCGTTTATGTTGCCCATCAATTGAAATCATTGATATCAACAATTGAAATCCATTTAAATCAACAATAACTGACCTATTAAAACGGATTGAATATGGACCTACATTTGTTATTATACATTCACAACTCACTATCTGAACCCCTGTGATTACAATGCACAAACTAACTTCAGAAAAGTTACAATAGAAAAGTAGAATACAAGCACCATAAGAAAAATAGAAAACCTCAAAATATTGTTTCATATCGTTCTCCAAGACTAATGAAATGAGGGAAATTTTGATAGATCTATTACAACTCGCATAAACGGCCAAGACCATCTACATTCCATCTAGTATACAATGTAGTTACTCTTTAACATAACGAAATGACAAATTATGTCGCATTGAAGGCGTGTTAGGTTTAGATGTCACTGTATTAATCCTAAGGTATTATAATTAAATATTAATACTATAAAAAATGCTAATAAGAGCGAGTGCTAGCACATTTAATGCCTACTGTCTTTCATTTTAAACAAAAATAACAAAATTTGGTGGAGTAGAAACCTGAAATTCCTTTCTAAACGAAAATCCTTATAGTTTTAAATATGTAGGAGAGAATGGGGTGGCACCGATTATATAAGAAAATTGATCGCTTAGGCGGAATGTATTCATCGGAAAATTTTAAATGTTGCATCAAACGACAGGTGAATACGTGTGTGGTTGAGAACTAAAAGTCGCAAAAGTTTATTTCTTTAGCACAGATTTCGTAAAAGAAAAAAACAGCTTTGATCGGCACTCCCCCTACCCGTGGGGTAATACACGGACATATTTGTCCCGTGTATTTTATACGAGAAATTTTGAAATGTAATTATTATCCTATATATTTGATCCATTATGCTAAAATTCTTTCAATAATAGAAACTTCAATAACATTTAACCAAAAGAGTGAAATAATTGATTATCCTTCGACTCTCTAAGGTAAAATTTACTAAAATAAAGCGATGTTCTACAAGAAAATTATTAATCAGTACAAACGTGTTACACACTTTGATATATTTTAACCAAAAGTAATACGAATATGAAAGGACAACCCATTAGTTATTTAGATCTGTGAGGGGTCACGCCGATCATTGATTGCCATTTCCCTACTGACCTGATCGGTGCAACCCAACCATGTATACTACAAAATTTCATAACCTAACAATTCGATAAGTTAGTTTAAAAAACGTAAACCATGAATTAAAATGTTGCTGAAAAGATTTCCAATCCATTTGCACGATTGCGTTTTTAAAAATTCAAGTGTAAATGTTACTTACATCGCTTTAAAGACATGAAGAAATTAGAACAATTTTCTCTGAAACACACTTGCTTACTTCAGCGCACTCTACTGTCATTACAGACCTGATCGGTGCCACCCCACTCTCCCCTACTATAGATTACAAGACTCGTTTTCATTATGGACGTTTCGTCTATCGAATCTCACAACTGCATTCTCATCTTTGTGAACTGATGGTTGAATCTGCCCGTCTCCAAAGACTCTCGCAGGATCCAACCGGTGTATCTCGCCAAATGTTTGTTCAGTGGATGACTGGCTGCTACTGAGCAAATCTCTCAATTAACCATATCGAGTGTATAATGTGTTATTGATTGCTTATCCCAGCGTTATTTGAATGGGTCACCACCAAAAGGTGCTAACTGACACTTTCGCCGAAAGTTACATTTCAATGAAGAACGGTTGTGTGAGAGGGAATTATCCTGCTGGTGCAATTTGGTGAGCCTACACTTAATACAAAGCATTATTTTCGATATTGGAAAGTTGGCATTAGATGCAGAAGGTGCCATCTGCATAGCGTCGTAAAACTCCTGCTTAAAGGTAAAAAAAGGTAGGCAAATTATGATGATCGGCAAAGGGTGAAGGATACGAAGCTCAAAGACGCTGGAAAATAGTATAAAAAGTACTAGGGAGAGGCAGTTCAGGCGAAAACACCTTCAAATACGGTAAGATGCAAAAGGTGCTATCTGCCGTGGGTACTCCACACCAGTGGCGGATTCAATGAGGGAGGGGGAGCATACCAAGGCCTAGAGTTTTCATTCGATACCTTGTTTTATTTAACACGATTTATTTAAAGATTTATTTATGGAATTTATTGAGTAATTATATAAACAATCATAGTGTATACTATCACACATACGCTACAAACACAATATACAATATAATAACAGGTATGTTTATTATTTAACAAAAATCTATGACGACCCCATCCAAAATAATCGGCTGGTTCCGTCCCTGCTGCACATCAAGAGCATTAAACGAGACTAGTGAACGTTACAAGAATGTCCTTTGGACTGAAGTTGCTGTGAACTGGCTTCCATTATGTTCACATGACAAATTATTGTCAATTGCTCGATTGATATGAGGCGCATAAAGCACCTTCTGCCTCTGAATTGTTCCTAAAATGACCAATATGCTGTAATAGCCTTCTTCAAACGTAGCAATGTTGATGCTGGACACACAATGAGGCAAATAGAAACCATTTAGATGCAAAACCAGTGCAGAATTATCAATATTTTAATAATTAAACTTTTTTGTGGTTCTTGTAAAATTAGGTTTTCGTCAGCACCTTTTGCTGGTGATACCTTTAGTTGTGGCTAAAGTGCTGTTGGGGACATTGTAATTGAAAAACACTCTGTGTTTCAATATTATTTAATAATATCTAACGAGATGCTGATATTGTTTTCATTTTAGGGATTATTATAATCACAAAATGATGTTTGAAGTATTATTTTTCATTTCATGATGATTGAGGTTTTTCAGGTGTACCGACTTTTCTTTCACATGTTCTTTGCGTCTGTCCTTTCTAAAATGCCGTGTAGGAAATAAACTATGTTTTATCCACAAACTTTTTAAGTAAATTTCTACATTTTCCCAGTTTCATCTAGACAGGAATCAGATCCTTTTACCAAAGTTGATTAACTGATTATAATCATAAACGTGTTTCATTTGTCCCTGACAGTGTGCTCGTCAGCATTATTCTCTTTCCAAAATGCCCTTTGTTTGATTTATTTTCTCCTTCTCAATTTGATGCTGTTGTTGCTTGATAACAGATTGTTCACAAAGAGTATATTGGAGTATTATTATTTTAACCCCCTATTAACTAGCTGCGTTTCAGCAGGCAAGTGAATTATCATAATAAAATTGGCATTGCGGCAATTGCAGTACTGTTGATTATGTTTATTTTAGTGGCAATTTCATTTGCTTTTTTGGAATCGGGCATTAAAACGAGCCCATACAGAGATATATTCATTTTAATCCTAACATTTTTGTTCATAAATGATAATAACGAAAACTGAGTGAATGCAACTTTATCAAGTTAAAAAATTATTTCATTGCCAGTCTAAAATACATTTGCTTCGTTGTAGTGATATCCTATGAGAACGAAAGTGAAAGAAAAATGACACACTCACATCATTTATATAATTTAACAACACTCTATACGGTTTAAGATAATTCTAATGTTAATAAATAATGTTATGATTTGAAACTTCAACATATGGAGAGAGAAAATTCATTAGGATATCGTGAGTTATGTAATGAATGGTTCCATTACAAACCTCACAATGATGTTTTATGTATTTAACGTTCCCTTTAAATATGAATAGTGGGTTAATTAGAGGCAGAATTAATTAACTAGAGGCAGAAAGTTACGGTTTAAGTTATATTTTCCTCTTTTTTCGAAAAATAGTCCTCACACCTTAGTAGAGAATTTTTTTGAGATCTTTTATTTTCCAATATGTATTGGACAATATTTAAACATTCAGGGAACTAGATTGTACAGCATCGTTTCTTATGGGGCACATGCAATGGTTCGTATTCTAATTTCAAGAATGCGAAATAAAGAGTACCTGGAGCCCAGACATTTTGGTTCATATTACCTATATGGAAGTTCACTCGTCCAAAAAGTGCGCACTTATATATAGGATTTCTTTTCCAAAAATAATAATTAGTAGGGGGGACATCCTTGGCGACCTGTTTCGGTAGAGAGATCGCCCCCTTACTAAAAGACAGCTCTCAGAGTGACAAGTTACAACACGCAGAGTCTCGCTTTGTAATAGTAATGGGATAGATTTAAAAACTCTTTTTTTTTTGACATCCTTCCAGATGGTGATTTTAAGATTATTAAAAATATCAGAAATGACTTTTTGTTTTTCCATGTTTTCCCCATGCTATTGGCTCAGTGTGTTGTTGATATCTAGGCACTACATCACAAATTTTCTTGATCTAAAAATAAAGGCTAATGCAATAAAATGCGTTGATTTTACTTCGAAGAATCCCATGGATATTAAGGAATAAATCATCTAACAAAACTACACTTAAAAATAATTTTAGAACTAGCTTTCTAATTTCAATAAAGGTTCAACAAAATAACTTACTACGAAAACATTAAATATAGAATAAACGGATGACATAAAAATGGATCAAAAACTAAATTGATGTAGAAATAGCCGAAGTTTGTAATGCAGGAGATACTAAATTGTGTACGGAGGGGATAACTGAAGTCACCATGACACAGAGTGTGATGAACATGGATTGTAAAGTGAATAAATAAATTTAATCATATTTCAGTTTTAAATGCTTGAGTTTGACACTAAAAATGTATATTCATATTTTTAATCAAATATTTATTTCCTTTGCTACTCTTTTCTACCTTCTCATCCTTACTTAGTAAGAAGAGAAAGTATTGTAAATCGTGCCCCGGAAAAAGGCGAATTTTCCACAGAAAAACCCTTATTGCCAAGCTCTGAGAATGCAAAAAAGTGGGTAAATCTTGTTTCTATATGTAGTAAATTACTTCCTATAACACGGTGGGTAGTCAGAATCCAAGTTTTGTAAGTCCTTGATACCGAAAAATCGATTGACGGCAAAACCTCTGTCCCCTGTACTACGAATGTATACTATAATGCGAATGACAAAAGTGACATTTATTTTGCAAGTAGGAAATTTTGTGCCACGAGATCGACAGGTAGAGTGATGTAATCCTACAAGCAAAATAAAAGTACTTTTACTACTTATGTCATTCCCTTTTTAGACAGTCTTACTGACATTCATTTTATTTTTATACAAATATACAAATCACTTAATGGTACAATAGCTTGTTAGGTCACACGAAAGTATTTCCTTTGTTGCTTTTGTTTTCTCAAAACGGTTCCAATTTCTCCTACGACTAGAACAATGGGCCCTTAAAAGAATGGCATAGGACTCTCTTCTTTAAACACTCTGAATTTTTCGAAAAATGAAAAAATTAGAAGTAATGCGAGAAAATGTGTGCTGTGTTAGCACCCCTAGTTTTGTCTCATCTTCATAGACCTTTCCTCATATTTACGTAAAATAAATGCTTTTTTCACGTGTACGTGAGTTTAGTCAATTTATAAAATGTTAATTTATAAATAATCTACTTTAAATAACATGTTGAATAATGAAAAGTGGATAAAATCTCGAATATTTGTAAATTTTCACACTTCTAAACATGCATAGCATTAAAAATTGCCTGTTCATAAACATATTCTTTCCATAATAATACTAATACTACTACTAACAACAACAACAACAACAATAATAATAATAATAATAATAATAATAATAATAATAATAATAATAATAATACTGTAGGATTATAATAGTCGGAAATGGTAGTGTATAAAATAATTATACATAAAAATTATGTATAAATAATGTATTTATTTAAAATTAATTTATTGAAAGTATCATGGACATCAATGTACTATTTAGTTCCAACACTTTCTATAAACATATCTTGCAAAAACAGAATTTCAAATCATCTGTATTTTCGCATGTCTACCGTATAAGAAAATATTGTTATATTTTTGTGCTAATGAGAATATATAGTACACTGGCGAAAACAAATTAGTTGTATGCCTAATAAAATAAAACAAAAAGAGAGTAACGTTTTGTTGCTGGTATTTTCAATTTGCAATTCATCCCAAATCGAACAAACACAACTCACCTATGTGTTGACTGTGTTTTTCGCCACACCACGTAACCGCTTTCACTTATTTACTTTCTCTTAACGATTTTTTTAGGCACGGACGTGACATCGCTTTTCGGTTCGTTTATTGATTGGAAGTACGCCAGCTGAGGGGCACCTCATTTGCAGAAAGCAAGTTGAAAATCATCATCGCCCCCGCAAGTTTTCGTTTCCGTTCACAACGAAGATCAGCGGCTGATGCTGTCGGGGGGTGGGGGTGGGGGGCTTCACCACTCCCACTAATCCTGTGGAGCGCGACCTGTCGGCGGGCAGCTTCGCCGATCGACTGTTTGGAATCAGGCTCTGCGCTGCGCGCGCCCCGCCCTCGCTGTCAAAGCCCCCGACCTCGCTGCCCGCACGCTGCCGTACCCGCCACGGGCCCCGTCAAAGTCGCTGCCCTGCCAGCTCCCCCGCCACATTCTCCGCCTCCGCCGCCGATCCCCTCGCCCTCCTGCCGTTCTACCGCCCTCGCCACGTTGGCACACTGCTAACACTTCGCCGCGCTCATCGCCATCTCTATCACAGACATTCTGCAGCCGTCGAGGCTCATCTGTCGTTTCAATCTCTGTCTATTGTCATCAGCCCCATCACTGAACCTATCGCTATGGCAGCCCTCGCCCCATCATTGTCCACACTCAATTACTGTCGCCACCATTCCCTTTCCCCTAAACGTGATACCATTTCTACCAACCGGGAGCGGTAGCTCAGTGCATCAACCGATGTCACTGCAGCGCCTCTGGCCGGGAGGTCCTAGGTTCGAGTCCTGACGGCAGCAGGATTTTCGACACTAGCTTTTCAGCAAGGTCGAATTCGGTCGCTGCCTGGAGGAGAACTCTAGCGACCGGCTGCTCTGATCGGTAGTTTTCCGTGGTTTCTCCGATCAACACCAGACGAATGTCGGAGCGGTACCCTACCAAACGGACCAAGGACCGCGCGCGATCTGTCCTTCCTCTTCCTTGTCCTATCCTCTCCCCTTACACACACACACACACTTACACTAACATGCACTACACTACTTCATATTCCGGGAGGCCGGCCAGGAGATTAGAGCTTGTACCAGCTGGGGCGGTGCCCCGCTGGTAGGAGAGTCCTGGTTAGGGGGAAACCCCACTAGCCGACGGTAGGTCGGCGCCGGATCTCGCCATCCAGCGGGGGAAGTTCACTGCCATCTCTCGAGAAAAAACATGCAATACACTAACGGGACTAATGACCAAAGCAGTTGATGCCCCCGGAAACACGAAAAAATCAATCAATCAATCAATCATTTCCACCATCGTCTACTACGCCTTTCTCCACATGTTCTCATCGTCGTCTACCACATCACGAATGTTCCTCGTATCCCCCTAGTCACCACTCCGAGCAGTCGGCATCGCAGCCCTGTCACTCCGGCCACCGCTGCCGCGACCCCTGCCACTCCGCCTCCAGCGCTGTCCTGCTCGCCCCTCCCTCCAATGCAGCCGCGTCGCCCGTCTCTATGCAAATGGCGGCCAAAATAAACACAGTCGTCGTATTTAACGGGGCTCAAGAGCAGTCGAGCGAAACAGGCTTAGCATTAGCATGCAAAGCCTCGCCGCTACATATCACTATTAAAATCTTAATCTGGCGACGCGAAAAATGCCGCTGACGTATGGGGGGCGGGGGGCGGGGGGACGGTAGGCACCGAATGGCGAAACGTACAGGTCCTCCGCGCGCATGCTTATGCGCTTCGTCTTTCTTTCCCTTTTTCTGGAGTTTCTTCTCTCGCTGCAGATACACCGTGCATTCTATTGAGTTTTAATCTGAACCAGTTCGTGCGTGAAGGTTTGTGGGATAATTTTTAATGAGCCGAATTTTCAGGTGAATCTTTTTTGTATTAGCTATATACAAGACACAGCGGGTGAGATTAAAATTTAATTTTGGGGGATGTTTCTGGACCCTTTCTCTTCCTTCACACAAGTATCAATATTTTTTAAAATTTTTTTAATGTTAGGGAATTACAAATTATTGAAGAGCTTAAATCAGTAATCATACTTTGACTGCTAATACCTTCGACATGTCGAAATCATTATTATTTAAGAAATAATAGTTAAAAATAATTATCATATTCATACTGTGATTTTACAAGATGTTGGGATCGTAAGATTCCGGATCTCTCATTGCCCAGGGAATGGTGAAATCTGTCAATTTTAGAATAGAAAGTATTTGAATAAGCAGAAATTCCTTTAAACAAAACAAACTGTATATATCTCACAAAAACATTGAAATGAACCGTCGGATATTTTACACGCACGTATTTCCTAAAAAAATAAAATCGGAAAACACGAAATCTTATGTAGCGTCGTGTCGCTAAAACCAGCGAGGGCACGCGGCGTGGTGCGCACTGGATGCGTAGACAATGGCAGAAGCTATGACGCACGGGTTTTTTCCGACGGGGTGTGCGGGCGTTAGGGCGGAGGCAATGGAGGCGGCGGGCAGCGTCGCGAGGGCTATTTAAGGGCTGTGAGAACAATAGCTCTTCCTTCTTTGACACAGCGGCATCGGCGGCGTAGGTCGTCAGTTAGAGGTGCGTCCGTGCACGCTGCGAAGGAGCCGGCAGTTATTGTCGTGACTAGTGAGACATGCTGTCGGTCTCAGGGCAGGCGGTACTATGCACGGCGAAACATTAGGTAGTATGTTGCGGTGTGGTAGCCGTTGTAAATATTTCTCCTAGCAGTGGGGTCTATTTAGTTAGTTAATTGTATATTGTGCATTGGTTATTTGTGACTACGGTCTAAATTGTGAATAAACCTGCTGTTATTACAACCCACTCTCGTCTGTGTACTGATTACACCCGTATGACGCCACACTTAATTTATGGGAAGAGACAAAATACGCTGTACACTTTTCAATAAAAACACAAACAGCTCGTTGTAAATTACAAACACGCATTTAAAAAATAATTATATTCAATGTTACGTATCTGACAAACTTCCGTCCCCAACAGTGTCCGTTCCTATGGGAACCTGCGATTGTGGGTATTTTCAATATAATTCAGATGTTGCTGTTTTTCACTTAACAAACGTCGCTGTCTGTTCCCCTCATTCGTGAGGTAATGTCAAATAAAACACTTTCCAACACGTTCTAACAAACACAAAGTTCCTACAAAACGAAAATATATTGTTCATAAGCTGTAGTTGTCGGCAAACTTTTACCTCCTCCACTTTCGCGAATATCTTGTTCTGCATTCTTAAACCAATAATGAATTGTGTCTAATACCTTCCCGAAGGTTTTCCCAATATTCTAATCTCTTGACGCTACTAATTGGATATTTAAACAAGTATTTCACATTAAATATCACGACTTAATCGTCATGCGTCTATTTATTCCGAACTCTGCCCAGCTTCTCTCTAGCGAATCCCGCCTCCATAACAACCCACTAAACACCTCACGTGTTCTATCATGTTGATACACAAGTTATATTTTGATTTCATTACATTCAAATTATGACTTATGAATCAAGTCTTAAGCACTCATCCACAATCATTTGGTGAGAATCAGTTTACCTCTTCTTTCAAACTAGTTTGAAACGTCACTTCAATCGGTTATAATCTTATTAAAGTTTTAATGGTATTTGTTCTGAAAATAGGGAGTGACATAGCGTTGTACCAATCGTATCCCACACCATGACAGCGGGTCATCGAGCTAGTTGGCGTTCGACAATTAACCATGTCATTTGACGTTCGCCAGGATGCCTCCACACTCGCATTCTCTGGTCATCACTGCCCAGCCACCACCAGCAGAAACGCGATTCATCGCTGAACACCACTCGCGACCAGTTTGCGTCCATCCAGGCCTCCTGGGTACGACACCATTCCAACGTTTGCTTCCGTTCGCGAACAGTTTCAGGAACAGTTTCAAGAACAACAAAGGGGAGCCCGCACGGCCGGTGAACGTGTTCCCCACCTTTGATATGCCTGACAATGTGCGGCAGGACACGGGGGTTTTATTGCGGTTCCCACTGCGAGCTGAATGTCCGTAAGCGACGACGTCGGAGGTCCATACACGTCACAGAAGTCTCGCCAACGTGACGTGACCACGCCTTCAGCGGATGGTCGCGCCCTTCCACTAGCGCGCCGCCCCCTCCACCCCCCCGGGTCACCGCCGGCGCGGTCGCCGGAAGGTGCCAACCCCAAAGCACTTGCTCGCACGTACCCTAAACACAGTCTCGACGGGAAAATGTCTACGCGCGTATAAGCTTCTCTCCCGCCCACGTTCCTTTTATTTATTTATTTAGTTATTTACGTCAAAAACAGTTAAAAAACTGTGTATACCGTGCTATGGAGGGAAGTGAATATTGTGCACGTTTTCAAAATTCTGTGATCCCTACACTAAGCCATTTACTACTTGAATTTTGAGAGAAAAAAACCGCTTCGATGTAATAAATTCTATTTCCAAGGATAAATCAGCAATAAATTTTGGGCTCTTATCCAGCATGTCCTTAGTCAAGGAATAATACTTCCTGACGCGACGACATGGGGACAATTATTTGAATAACTATATTTCCCACTTAATTCTAGAAGACTTGCACAGATAATGAAGTTACATTTATGTCTAGAAGCAAAACAAGGGGTCATCTCAGCATTTGCTCAATGGATCAGGGAAACTGGACGAAAAACCTGATCGAGATGGGGGTCATTGATCCGGAGGCTGCAGTACAATACTTGTTACAGGTTTTTTACATTTATACAGTCCAAATGGTAAATAATGCATTAAATATTACTGTGAAAATTAATGTTACTTTCCTTGTGTTTCCTTAATGTTACGTTCCTTCTCCTTCTTCATCATCATCATTTCGATATTTATCTAAGAATAACTACGCTGCCCTCGGCGGTTCTGCAGTCTTCGACAAGCAGACGGATTTTCAGTCATTACGATTCTTCCTGATATCATCCTCGGCGAGGTACTGCTGGCTTCGGCAGCTCCTCGACCGGCTGTCTTCCGCAGTGCGTTTATGCACTTTCAAGTGTGTTGGTCTTGCACACCGACTCTACAGCGAAACGTTTAACGGAATTCGTTTGTACGGAATTCGTTTTCCTGGCCGACTTTTAGAAGCTGGCCACGTGAGACGCTGCCTTTCATTTGCTGCCGTTTGCGAGCATATGTCCAGTACTGCGGTCCAGTTTCGGAGCTGCAAACGCGCCCTACCATCGCTGACCCTGTGGGAGCGTGCATTCCGACATCGACCCAGCTGTGCAGCAGAGAGCTCTACAGCTCACATCACCTACCATTTGCCTGAAGACTTTTGTTCGAATAATTTATTCAGTCGTTATCTATTTTCATTTGTAGCTTTTGTGTTCGTAATGCGACTGGCCGGGCGTGACGGAGGGAGCCCTCAGGAGCAGAAAGCGAGCGTCCGCAGTAGCCTGCGCGCCTTAGGAGGGTGAGCACGCTGTTTCCCGTGAACCACTGTTAAGAAGTGTCGCCACGCTCACCTTTGAACGGAATCTCGAGCAGCGCTACGAAGTGGAGCTTTGCTTCAAACTCAGAAAAAACGCCTCAAAAACCTTCGATATGATCAAGCATATAAATTTAAGACCGCAAAGAACGGATGTCGGGAAATTCTGTTTCACAAATCGAACGATAAGAGATTGGAATAGATTGCCTGCAAAAACTTTTGAACCCTTTCCTCGAAACGTTCAACAGTTTAGGAAATTAATTTAGGGTATTTCTAAGTTTATGACGGCGTTAACTAAGAATATTAAGTTTTACAGTGAAGTGAGGTGTTGTGCAGGGTAGAGCAGAGAAATAATGAAGGAAATATTTTAGCGTTATAGTGAAGTGAAGTGAAGGATAGTGCAGTGCGGTCTTAATTGTATAAACACTCAGTGCGGCTTTAGATAATAGACGTTACTTTTCTTTTTCATGTAATTTAATGTTTTAAGAATCAGCAGTTTTTATATTATTATTATTATTATTGTTGTTATTATTATTATTATTATTATTGTTGTTGTTATTATTATTATTATTATCATCATCATTTTAGCAGTATTATTACCATTATTATATTATTTGCATGCCATTTATTATCTTATTTATGTAATTAACTGCCACCGGGTTACACCCAATTGCAGTTTAAATAAATTTATCTTTATTTTAGCATGCCTACGGGGATCCCACCATGGGCGGCTCAAGTGTGTTTAAGTGGCAAAAGTTGTTTCGGGACGGGAGGGAGCTCATCGAGGATGACCAACGCGCCAGTCGCCCTTCTATATCAAAGGTCGAAGACAATGTGACAAAAGTGAAACAACTTCTGGCATTCAGCAATCGATTCGTCTGATTAGTGAGGAGCCTTTTTACGGCACCATTCAAACCATCATTACAGACGACTTAGCAATAAGGAAAATTTGCGCGAAGTTTGTGCCAAGAATCTTGACTCACGAACTGAAAAGAATGGCGTAGTTTTCATTTTCGTTGAAATCCCAGATTTTTCAGAAACTGCAAAAGTTAAAAAAGAATTCGATGCCTTCCTAGAACTACAATATTGCAGATAAAGAGAATCTCCTAAAGGAAATAAGTTGCTCAAAGATATCTTGAAATAAGGTCACCTACAATTTTTCTAAAATATTAGTAAGTTTTATTTAAACTTAAATATTCATCTACTGCCTTTGGGAATCATCTCATCTCTACTGATTTCATTTGTTGAGATTTTTTTTTGTTTTGGCAGCGTTCAACGTTTAAATTCATTCACGAAATGGAACTGATATGGCTTTATAATATTTAATAGTTTTGGATAGAGTTTTGTTTGAGAGAATTTATCTTCATTCTAACACAAGTAATGGAAGTATTATTTTTAACACTTTTTTTATAAATAATTTAGATTTTATTTATTTTCGAATGATTTTGAAATTATTTTTCTTTTCATTAGTTCCACTTTAAGTAGCGTATAAAGTTCTTGTATTTATTTATTTGCAAACTTGAATAAATAAGGTCGTTTTGAGTGAAAATAAAAATATAATCAAGGCAAACGCATCATGTAAATGTGAAAGGTATATTTTAACTCGGCGCTCGTGACGTTACTTCGGAAAATTTTGTTTGTTTATTTAAAACACATCGTAGAAAAGGTCATACAAAGGAGTTTTCTACTTTATTACTTATTCTGTAAATTACACAAGACGTTTCCTTTACGATCTGTAAACAAGTACAACCATTTCTAAACTCAAATAGAAGCGGTGTTTTAACAAACTAGATGTGCGTTTTCTGTGGTACACTTAGGGTATTAATGAGTGGGAGAGTTGTTTGCGTTTCCCGAGCTAGGTTGTAATAGCTTGCTACGTGTTGACCAATGTGGCTATTAGTCTTTGCCTTTGAAGGAGATGGCTGTTTGGGCGTTCTCGGGCAATAGATTGGTGTTCGGAATGAACCACAAAGCAGTTCATTTACGTATTTGTCAACGAACAAGTATTACTCAGACGCACAAAAGATCTGTTTGTCACATACTGGAGTTCCGGCAGTGTACCAATGTTTCTTTAATTACACACTAAAAAGTATGTATTGAAGTGTATTTTATTCTATGATTTTCCTCTAAAACAATAAAATCTATGGCGTTTAGGAGAGAAGTACAATCTGCGCTATTTTTCTTGAGCTTCAACATCTCTTCCCCTTCCTTTTACTACAAATATTTAAATGATAAATAAAGTTTCTAACAAAACGAGTTTAGCAACATTTGAAAACTTGAAACCCGAGTAATAGAAAACTTATTTGCGTTGGTAACGAACTACAGATTTGATTTATTGTTTTGCTAAAAGATAGCAACCCGCAATCCTGGCTCTGCTTCTATCACAACTAAAAAGAGGAGAACTCAACAAAACGTCCACATAATGGAGCTACATTTATGTCCGTTAATAAAATAAGGGGCGATCTCAGCATTTTCCAAATGGATCAAGGAAAACTGAACTAAAAACCTTATTGAATGGGGTAATTGACCCAGAAACCGAAGTACAATGCTTATTGCAGACATTTATTTCTTTTATATTTATGCAGCACAAACGTTAACCAATTGACAATAAATGTTTGCGAAGTACTAATTTTTTTAATGTTTAGTATAATCTCGAATTGTACAGAAAGAGTTTCGCAGCAGAATAGATTTTACTTGGCCCTTATAGCTCTGTATCAATTTTAATTGTTTATTGTCCTCTGGCAAATATTTTTCATTCGCACACAAGTGCGAGAAATATGGACTCTGTTTCTGCTGGATATGTTTTGTTATCTTATTTATCAAAAGATTCACAAAAAGGTAAAAAACTCAACATACAGGGAAATGATTCATGAATCTGTATTGCCTTTTCTATAAATGTTGTTATTATTATTATTATTATTATTATTATTATTATTATTATTATTATTATTGTATTTTCAAGATCCAGGTTGCAATGTTCAACACAGAAATGTTTTCATTTACTTTAAATAGCACCAAATATATACAATAAAACTTAAACAGAAAAACAAAATAAACGAAAATAAGAATTTCTTGTATGACGTCGTTCTTGCCGCACGGTGTCCAGATCGGTGAAGGTGGCGCTGACTGGAGGTCACCCCGGTGCGGCGAGAGCTTGGCGCCGGCGGCAGCGTCAGTGGCTCGCTGCTGGACAGGCCACCGAAGGTCTCAGCGGCGGCAGCCGGCGGGGCGGCGCCTACAGCGTTGATACATTGATGATGAAGCATTTCGTTGTGGCACTGATGATGAAGTGTGGTTGACATTCTTCAAGGATCAAGTAATGGAAGTCATCTTTGTCAACTTAGATTTATTAAGAGAGCCGGCTTTAGGTGGCTTTGCCGTCATCAGACTAGAAATGTACAAAGTAAATACGAAATCTTGAAAAGTAATATACAAGCAAACAAGCACAAGAAGTTGTTTTCCAATAAAAACCAACGAGGCAAACGCAGTACTTGGAAACGCAGAGGCAGTGGAGCTCCACTCAGACGTCCGGCGCCCTGCGCGGAGAGTACCCAGTTTGATTGATTCATTGATTGATTTTTTCGTGTTTCCGGGTGCGTCAACGGCTTTGGTCATTAGTCCCGTAAGTGTCGTGCATGTTTTTCTCTCTCTGGAGATGGCTGTGATTTTCTCCCTCTGGATGGCGCGATCCGGCGGCAACCTACCGCCGGCTAGCGGGGTTTCCCCCTAACCAGGACTCTCCCACCAGCAGGGACAAGCTTAAAGCTCTCGACCGGTCTCCCGGAATATGTGGAAGTGTAGTGCATGTTAGTGTAAGTGTAAGTAAGGAGTGAGGATACAAGAAACAGGAAGGAAAGATCGCGCGCGGTCCGTGGCCCGTTTGTTAGGGTACCGCTCCGGCATTCGCCTGGTGTTGATCGGAGAAACCACGGAAGACTACCGATCAGAGCAGCCGGCCGCTAGAATTCTCCTCCAGACAGCAACTGAATTCGACCCAGCTGAAAAGCTAGTGTCGAACATCCTGCCGCCGTCAGGACCTCCCGGTTAGATGCGCTCTAGTGATGCACTGAGCTACCGCTCCCGGTGAGAGTACCCAGCCGCAGTTGCACGTGCGGGGCGGCGAGGGGCCGATGCAGGCAGCTGCGGAACCCAATGAGGCGCGACGCGCGATAAAGCGCGCACAGCCGCGTCGCGCACGCCCCCTGCCGGACGCTCTCTCGCCTCGCTCTGCCCCCTGCCACCCGCACTCGCACCCACCCCTGCACTCGCACTGGGCCTCTTCGCCACGCACCGCCCTTTGCTCATCGCCTCTTCGCTCTCTATTCGTTGCTTTGCCCTCCACGTCTCAGCCATTTTCTGTCGTCCTCTCCATCTGTTGCTATACTACCTGTCTCCATGTCTATTTTTTCCCACGTCTGTGAAAATTATCCTTTACAAAAAGAGCAATAACGGACTGGAATGGGTAGCTTTCGTCAGCCTCTGAACCCTTTCATTTTTTGTTAAATATATTAAAAAGTAAATTAAGTAATAATTCTATATTTTATTAAAAGGCTATACTCATTAAAATGATTACTATTAATTACATTAATAATTAAATATCTTTACATACTTATTTAATAATGTGTTCGTATCAAAGTGATCCGATATGGAGTGAAATATAGAATAAGGAAGAGAAGTGAAATGCGAGGTAATGTTGAGGAATGGAGTACAGTGTAGCTGGAAAATCACGTCTTTAATAGGTTAAAATAACTATTATATGTAACATAGGTAAACACCTTTGTTTATTGCTTTTATTGTTATTACTATTGCTATTATTGTTATTATTATTTTAAAATAAGTTTAAGTTGCATCGTATTAATATATACATATTCCTAATTGAATGTTTGTAAATTCTACTGTTCGTGCGTCAGGTTGCATAAACATACCAGAAGAAGTAGTAAACATCTCTGTTTATATATCTTCTATATATTCATTCACTGACCCACCATCCGCCACCCCTGTGCCTCTCTGTCCGTCAGTCTCCCGTTCCCGTTGTCCCTGCATCGTCATCCTGTTGCCCTTCAATTCTGCCTCCGGCGCCGCGCCGTCCCTATTGACGGCGTCCTCTGTTTCCACTCAATCCCACCGTCCACGTTCTTCTCTCTGTGAGCGTTCACACCGTCGAAGTTTATCAAGCCATCCCCTTGTCCATACCATTAACCCCCGTCGCATTGAAGCCTCATTCTACAACCTTTTGTTCCCTCGCGTTCGCTGTCCTACAACCAACGCCACCGCGCTGCCACTGTTGTATATCGGTGTCACTTTCACACCCGCCACTACACTCAATCACTCCACACACAGCGCCACCAGTGCCACGGTCACTTTCGCCCCCTCCCGCCCCGCCCCCTCAATTACCCCGCCGCGTCTCCTTCCGCCCTGTCGCCACCCCTATCGCCGCGGCCCCCGATAGCGCATTGATTGATGAAGGCCTCTCGCCCGCCCTCCCGTTGGGCAGTCTCTCCACGGGCCCCCCCCCCCCCCCCCCCCCCCCCCCCCCCCCTCCCCGCCTCCGCCCCGCCACCGCCCCTCGCCACGGCCCCGCCTCGCCCCGCCTCGCTCCGCGCCCCCGCAGTCGTGCACCTGGCCCCCTCACCCGGAGCAGGTGGCGCGGCCCCTTCGGCAGCCCGCGCCCGACATATCTGCAGCGGAGATACCAATGCATTTAGCGCAATCTGACCGAAGACTAACTGGATATGGCGCGTTAATGCTGCAGAGGAACCTCCAGAAATCGAACCTCATTTAATCGAATTACTCCACTTCTCGGTGTTTTCATTGGCCGTCACCCTGCCTCCGAACTTGTTCGGCAATTTCAATCTTGTTTCGTAATATATCAAACTGTTTTCTTTTTCCTTCTAGGTTAGCAAGAACTAAAGAGTAGTTTAACGTCTTCTTTAAACATGAATAATGCTTTAAAATTTTGTAACCAGTACATTTTTAGGAGACAAGATTTCACAATAATAATAATAATAATAATAATAATAATAATAATAATAATAATAATAATAATAATAATAATAATAATGACAACTTAATAAAATGATAATTACTAGAGACCGAAAGTTTGGCAAAATGCCTTTTTAAAATTGAAACGAGTTCATGACTTCCCTAAACGAGTTCATGACGTCCTTAAAAAAACTCCATTGATTCCATTGGTGTGAATATATTTCAGTTAATGACTGAAAAATAACTTACTAATTAAATAATTTTGAAGGGTCTTTACCTGTGACAATATAATACACTCATGGAAGTATAATAATAAAATTCACACAATTCACTAGCACACAATTCAACGCACAAAAATACCAAGTAATTAATGTAATGAAATGATTCATTGAAACAATGAATTTCACATGAAAATGGAGGGTGCAGTATACCTGGTTACGTACTTTTGTAAGTCTACCTTTTATTATTAAGTCCGTCCTCGTAAGTATGCATTTTTAATTAATATTTTATGTGTATGTTCGTTTTATAAATGAAGTGGCGTTGCTCTTGGAATACATAGACATCACACTTCCAGAGAAGGACTCGATTATATTTAAAAAACGAATGCGTTTGTGTATAATTGTTTTCCAAGTGATATTGGCTTTAAATGTTTGTCTTAGAAAATAGTAAAACCCTGATGATATACCAAATAATTTTATCTGGCAGGTAGAAACGCTACGAAGAAATCGGGGAGCATAAGATCAAGAGTAACTATGATGGTAAGATCAGATTTATTTAGTACACCTCTTTCTATTTTGACAGACTTCTTAAATAAATAAATTGAATTTAAAGTCATACATGATCTTAAATTATGTTTTTATTAAAAAAACTGGTAACGGTTCAACCATTCGAGATGCGGTCTCGCCTCCTCTTGAGGTACATCTTTAAAGATGTATTACATGTATACAATGCTAATACCATATTAAAATTTAGTAACAATTTAAAACACTTTAAAGTATCTGACAATCAAATCTTGGTCTATCATGTCAAATCAAGATCTAAAGAGTTTTAAATTGTTACTGAATTTTAATGTGGTATTACAGACAAGTTAATAGAAAAGTGAGACTTTTTAATAATAATTATTTAATAGAAATTATTTATTAATAATTAATCGGTGTATATTGTGTTAATAATAATAATAATAATAATAATAATAATAATAATAATAATAATAATAAGAAGAAGAAGAAGAAGAAGAAGAAGAAGAAGAAGAAGAAGAAGAAGAAATTCGCAATTCTTGCAAGGACGTGTCTTTCTTTCTTGTAGCCTCAATTGCCACCAGATTATCGAGTATCCTTAAGTAACGAGAATTCCACGAAAATATCTTATCTTATGAGGCCAGCAGTCAGACATACTTTATGATGTATCTCCCTTACTTCTAAATTATGACTCTTGTTTGATTGCATTTTGCTCTTGTTAAATAATTTTATTTGACCATCTTTTTTTATTCTCTAGCTCAGTGATTCTTTATCATCATCATGATTACACATGAAATACTACAGCTCTCTAAATGGGAGTTTGTTTTGTAATATTTTTCTGAACAAGGCATGTGATCGAATGAAATCATTATAACTTCGTTAAACTGTTTATGTTTAAGATAACATTTCCTCATTAATATCAAAATCAATTTTCTAGAAATTAGTTTAAGGTAAATATTCCTTCGTCGATCAGTGAAACGTGAAATATTTGCTTTCCAACGAGAGAATATTTCATGCCCCTCGAGAATCTGCAAGAGGGAACAGAACGAGAACTGTTTCTGGAGACGAAACAGCTCACTGACCCATTCCCAGCTCATTCCACTTCCCGGGCTGTCCGCCGCCCGCCTCCGCCCGCCCGCCCGCCCACCCGCCCGCCTCCGCCCCCACCTCCGCCCGCCTCCGACCCCACCTCCGCCCCCACCTCCGCCCCCCCACCTCCGCCCCCACCTCCGCCCCCACCTCCGCCCCCACCTCCGCCCCCACCTCCGCCCCCACCCCCCCCCCCACCTCCGCCCCACCCCCCACCTCCGCCCCCACCTCCGCCCCCACCTCCGCCCCCACACCTCCGCCCCACCTCCGCCCCCACCTCCGCCTCCCCACCTCCGCTCCCCGCCCCCCACTTCCGCCCCCGCCCCACCTCCGCCCCCACCTGCCCCTGCCTCCACCCCCGCCCCTCGCCCCCCACATGCCCAAGCGCGCCCGCCCGCTAACGTCCCCCAGCCGTGCCGCCCGGCGCCCCCCCCCCCGCGCGTCCGTCCGCCCGCCCGCTGCCAACTGCCCGCCGCCCTTGCCCACTGCCTCCAGTCCACCGCCGCCGCCAACGCTGCCGTCTGTCTGTGGGTTCAATCAGCGCTCCGTCCGAAAGACTGCGGCCACGTTAATTTGCTTTCCGCCGCTGCAATTTGGTTGACACTGCGCGCGCCCCGTGGGCAGCTGCCGCTCTTTGTGAGGCAGCAAGTCGGCCAGCCGGCGAGAGCGCACCGCCCTGCAAGCAGCTTATGAAGCGCCTGCTGGCCACCGCCGCCCGGCATGCCGTATTTCCTCTCATGTCCGTCGCCGCTCCCTCCCCTTGCCTCGCACCGCCCACCGGCCCCGCACACGCCGGGCCGCCCGCCTACGCCTTTATTACTCGACGAAGATTTGAATGCCCCCGACCGAAACGAGGACGCGGCCGCGTGTTTGGCTTCGCCATGCGAAATGCAGCTGGACGGGAGATAGGTTTGCGTACGTGAGATATTTCTGTGCAAAATGCATCTGCCAATTCTGATACATCGCAGTTTCAGCGACCACCAACCACTGATGATTAGTATTAATGGTGCCTGGTCATGCAATGAAGTGTGATTAATCATAGGTATGATTCGAACATGGGTGATAATAAGTATAATCGATCGTCTCGTCATAGGACGAGAATGCTTAAACCTGGTGAACTTATGATGAGATGAAGATCTATCGCACTGAGGACATTCGTAACAGCTCTCAAACGTGACAGTTTTCAGACTCAAATGAAATTACACAGCGTTAGTTAAAATTCAACATTCCCTTGTAACATATAAATACTATATAAATTCTTGTACAGAGATGTAGCTTAAAATTTGGTCGTCCAGTTGAAAATAAAGGAAAGTTCACGGTATGTTTCTTTTTTTAATTTTTACCACATTGTTTATATCGTTAATACCCAATAGAATGTTGCAACGAAACATTACATATGAGGATTATTTTTGTGTGTATTCACATGTATGAAGGGAAGATCACAAAAAATTGTACAGATTGAAGAATGTCCATACGTATTTCCATGAAAATTTTAACATCGTTGGCTATGGTACTTTTTTAACATTGACAAAAATAAATGGTTAAAAAGTATTCTTTCTTTCCTTAAAACCTTATTTTGTATTCTCTTTATTTGAATTATTTCCTTTCAAATTATTGTGCAGAGTCTTATTTTTCCTCTATTTTATTAAAGCGTAGAAGATCAGTAAATTTCATTTGATCACCTAAAATTGGTACTGGAATGGTTGTCAACACTGCTATTTTTTAATGTTGCAACCTTACTGTCAGCCCATTTGCGTTCAAAATGGTTCACACTGCTTAACGTCCAATTGTGTAAGGCCCAGAAAATGCGGTCATAGATAATCCAGATTCTAATTTTGAGAAAATTAATAAAGAGAACCCCAGCTATATTGTTTAGAGCTGTTTAGAGTTGTTTCTTTGCTATTGCATGATCATTATTGTCTTACCCCAATTATTGCATTTTCAGTATTTGAAACTTTCTGTCTGATAAATAAATATTTAATTACCATTTCTGTGTAATCAAACATATTTTCCAAAAGTCATTGCAAAAATAATGAGCGTTTGTATGTTTTCATGTATTACAGAATTGATGCATATGCGCGTGATGCGTCTTTCAAAACCTGTTATTAATGTTCGTCCATTTGATTTATAGAACGTTCTAAAATATTAAAACAATATTTCGAGTTACAAATTAACACCTTTGTTCCCACAACACTATGTTAATAAATTGAATTTCAAAAATGTTGCAAAAAAGGTAAATTCCTCTGTTACTCTTCCAAATATATATTTTTAAGGTTCCTTTTCAATAACTTGGTCACCTCTGGGATTTTTTAAACTGTAGGTAAACACGTAAGGACAACACAAACATCCATGCTTGCGGCGGGATTCGAACCCGCGACCATTGGAGCGGAGGCAGCTACGGTCCTTCGCCTTAGCGATCTCGGCTATCTAGGCCGGCAATTCAGACAATTTTATTTTTATTTTATAGAAAAATAAATAATCCAAGATTGATAAATATATGGATTCTGAACTCATGTTGCAATAGTAATCTATTTATAAAAAACGGAATATAATTTTCATTTGTCAAGCAGTAGTAGTTTTTTCGCAACATTTTGATTATTCCTGACTTGTTCCACTGTGTGAATGGACGACAAAATATGTGAGAAACGCACACGTATGAGGCGCAACCAGAAAGTTTCCCTAGCTCGTCAACAAAGCGAAATCACAATTAAATGGAAAAAGTTTATTGTAGTAGCGATTGCGATTTCCAAACATTCTTATATCTCAAGATATTCCTAACCGAAGTGTTGCAGAGTTGCATGTGGCTGTAAAATACTGCCTATCCCACGCGGCACTCTTCTACAGCGAAGAAATAAAACGTTCATTTCATAGTGCGAAAAACGATGGTGATATGTAAAAAAATTGTGCAACATGTGCTGTATCCGATGCAATGAAGTTTTTTTTTCATGAAATTATGATTTCATTTCGTTGATGACGGAGAGGAAATTACTTCCTGGATATGCCCCATCCTCAGGGGCGGATTGATTGATTGAATGATTGATTTTTCGTGTTTCCGGGCACGTCAACTGCTTTGGTCATTAGTCCCGTTAGTGTAGTGCGTGTTTCCCCCGGGAGATGGCGGTGATCTTCCCCCGCTGGATGGCGAGATCCGGCACCGACCTACCGTCGGCTAGTGGGGTTTCCCCCTAACCAGGACTCTCCCACCAGCGGGGCACCGCCCCAGCCGGGACAAGCTCTAAGCTCCCGACCGGTCTCCCGGAATATGTGGCAGTGTAGTGCATGTTAGTGTAAGTGTGTGTGTAAGGGGAGAGGATAGGACAAGGAAGAGGAAGGACAGATCGCGCGCGGTCCGTGGCCCGTTTGTTAGGGTACTGCTCCGGCATTCGCCTGGTGTTGATCGCAGAAACCACGGAAAACTACCGATCAGAGCAGCCGGCCGCTAGAATTCTCTTCCAGACAGCGACTGAATTCGACCTAGCTGAAAACTAGTGTCGAAAATCCTGTCGCCATGGGGAGTGGGAACCTAGGACCTCCCGGTCAGAGGCGCTGCAGTGACATCAGTTGATGCACTGAGCTACCGCGCCCGGTATCAGGGACGGATTTACGCATGGGCACAAGAGGCACGTGCCTACGGCAGCAAAAATTGTAGACTAAAATTGTGTCTAAAGCGCCTGCTCTTCTTCCTTTCCGTTTTCTTTAATTTGTATTCCATGAGTTTCTGAACAAAAGGATTAAATTCTGCAAATTAATTTATGAACAGGCTAATAATACGTCTGCCCAATGTCTTGTGATAAGACAAAATGAGCGATGTTTTCAGCGGTGGTACAATTAAGATTTAATTCCAATTACCGAATAGGAGTCTTCATGTTACCTCGATTGGAATTCTGGGAACTTTTAATTATTCTGGAAGTCAGTTTTACATAATCGGCGGAATTCCCGCCAGATTTGGCGGTTTTTAATGTAGTCATCGGGGGGAAAATAGTTTTAGCGGTTAGCGGGAGGTTTAATAAATTATATATAAATATTATTTATGTTATAAATAATAAATTCTTATGTAATAAGTTTTAGAAATTATTAATATTTAAATACATGTAAATTTGATAATCTGTTTGAATATATCTTATTTCGATCATATTTCCGTGTTAAACGTAGACATCTTCGTAATTTTATAAATTAACGATAATTCTATCGTTACCAACAACAGCAGTATTCTACCATTTCGAATAACGGTAGAATAATAAATATGCGTAACTGCAAAAAACATGATGAATGTATGTTATTTCTATACATCAAAATATACGATTTAAAAATTCATTGATTTTCCGTAGAAAAACATTAAACATGCATATATTGTTAATTAAATCATATTGAATTATAGTCATAAATATGTGTGTCCAAATTTTAAACATAAATTATACTTGTTATTATATACAACTTTTCTCCTGAGTTATTTAAAAAAAATCAGGCTAAAATTTTTCGCGTGCCTACAGGCAATAAAATTGTTAATCCGCATCTGCTGGTAATGCGTAACCAAGTAAGTTCTATGCTGCAGACAAAGAATTCATATCGACTGTATTATATCACTCTCTCTCCATAAGGATCTCCTTCAGCGTCACTACTTCAAAGTTGGTTCGTATCATCTCCGCCAGCAGCAGCAGCAGCCGCCTTCGCCTTCACCGCCGCCGCAACGACGTTCTCTATTAGCACTTTGGACGCAATCTCCGCCGGCGCCTCTTCCGCTAGTCTCGCTTCCCTCCCCGGCCGCTGGCGCGCTCTATATAAGCCCAACAAATTGAGCCTCGCTCGCGGCGGCCGCAGCTTTTCATTATCCCTGTCTTCACTCCGCCGGACAAGTCGAATAAATTCGTTTCCGCGTTCATAACATGACGCAGGTGCGGCGGACGAGGGATCGGGGAAAGAACCCAGCAGCGTCATAACCGGTGGAGGGAGTGAGAGGGGGGAGGTACTAGCATTGGCGGTGTGTGTGTGTGTGTGTGTGTGTGTGTGTGTGTGTGTGTGTGTGTGTGTGTGTGTGTGTGTGTAGTGGGGGAGGGACTCGTCTCGAGCAATGTGCTCCAAAATGTATATTGTCATGACAAGGTAAAAAAAAATAATGGATCAGTTTTGCTGTAATGCTGTGTTTAAGCTTGTAAATCATTGCTTCACATATTTATCAATGTACCGCGTCTCGATCAATTCATGTATCCGAAGATCCTGATCAATTAGTACTTTGAACAACAAACGCACTTCAACACGCTGTTTCTGATCGCCATAATCCCCATACGTGCAGACATGGTGGTAGAACGATGTCTTGTATCAAAAATATTAGCAATTAGGAACCGATCTAGTTTTAGTGAAACTGTTGATGCAATTAGAGCAATAAGTTTAATGATAATCTTATTGGCGTTTACAATTTACATAATTTATGTTCCTTCAACTTTTACGTCACACAGACGTCCTGAATATGAGCAACCTTTAATTGACGAACACTTTCTACAATGTCAAAAAACATTAGAAAACCTATTCAAAGCAAGGGGCTGACTTTAATGAAAAATATACGCATTGCGGCCTGCATACGTTAAAACGAAAAAATATTCTTAGAACGACAAACAAATTAAAAGTATATTTACATTCGACGGGAGAACCCTCGTACTTGCCAACCGACACAAACAAGCTCCCTGATTTACTTGATTTTTTTCTAAATAAACTGTGCACTGTCCGGCACAGTGAAAGTTCACGGAAGGTACATTTCTTCTGACCACAATCCAGTGGAAATGATTATCAGTTTGAACATAGTTGAACGAACGTTAACAATAGTACAAAATACAGAAAAAAATAGTACATATGTAATAATATTACAAAATGGAGCAAACCACTAACTTGGTAAACGCGTATCAAAATTAAGAGGAAATACGCACAACTTGAAATGAAACTGAAATGATCACGGTTCATCAACCGAAGATGAAAATTTTCATTACATAACAAGATGCTTATTTACAGGCCAATTTTAAAACCACCATGGACTTACGGGGTTCAGTTATGGGGTTTCGCCTGCAAATGTAATCTGGCAATTCTTCGAAGTTTTGAAACTAGAACTATTAGAAGTACTTGCTACACTCCATGATTTGTGACAAACAAGACTCTCTTCAGACACCTCGACCTAAAAACTGCGCATTCCATACATATAATTATAATCACTGCAACTTGTTTTGTGAAAGGTGACATGTGTCAGAATATTGCTGGAGATAGTGTTTACGTACACCTCAACAATTTTTCCATGATATTTGAATATAAAACTTAGATTTTCTAAAACAATCTTACATTCACATGCTTTCTCGAAGAAGAAATATCGAATGCTTTCAATAGATCGATTAAAACAAACACAATGAAATAATGGTATCTAATTTTGAACATTTGTACATCAACATTTTTAAAAAACTACGAATACAGTGAGTGTGTGAAGATGATGATGATGAGAATAATAATAATAATAATAATAAGAAGAAGAAGAAGAAGAAGAAGAAGAAGAAGAAGGAGAAGAAGAAGAAGGAGGAGGAGGAGGAGGAGGAGGTTGATTCGGATAGCCTAGATCACTAAGACAGTAGTGTTATGGCGATCTCGATCGTGGGTTCGAGTCCCGTCTCGGGTATGGTTGTGTGTCTTTATGTCTGTATGTTTGTGAGTGTCCCTTCATTACCATCATCCAACGTGTACTTGCCCCAGAGAGAATAATTGGTCTCAGTGGGTACAAGTGGTGCGTTGCGTTGGTCCTAGGGTGGCGAATTCGTGACCAAAAAAAGAAGAAACTAAGAGGGTGACAGAGACAGCAAATTCTTTCTTAATTGAGGTAGTACAGATCCCAGGAAGTGATATAGATATTACTAAAATAAATCACATGGTGTATGCAACTGGATCTATGATAATTTTGCGCAGCGAAAAATACCGACAGCTGACAACCAAACAGTAAACAGCTCCCATGGGCGAAATGAAGGATGAAACGGATAGCCGACACCCGGCGTGAAATACTACTCTTAGCCTCTTCTAAATCAATGCACACCTCTAAAGTTCAACGTAAAATACTCCGAGTTGAACAAGAATACCAATTTTAAAATGACTCAACAAGGCTAAAGGTAGCTGAGAAGTTAAAGAGGAATTCCAAGGATGTGCTCAAAGCATTATTCGTTACAAACGTAGAGTAGATTTTCGTGTACAGAATCGGTTGTTTGGAACAGGTGTGAAGAGATTCTACCGCAATATGACTGAAAACCCGAATGGCAATGCTGCCCCTCTTTCAAACGATGACGTCGAAACATTTTGGGCAGGAATCTGGGAAGAAAGCAGATCCTATTACAAAGACGCACTTTGGATCCAATCTGAAGTTGATGCTGCCGATGAACTTGTGGAAACAGTGGAACATTTTCCCAAATTCTCGGAAGAGGACCACTTCAGACATTCCACTCCATGGACAATATCTAAAAAGAATGAAAAAGGTGCGGATCAATAAAGATCAATAATTTTTGTGACTTAAAACGGGAAGGATGAAGCCAGATTTAGAAGCAGTTTCAATAGCTGCTCAAGATCAGGCGTCGAGAACATGTCATTATGATTAAGCGGTTCTCAAAATTTCTACTGCTACTGCTACTGCTACTACTTCTTCTACTGCTACCGCTACTGCTACCGCTACTGCTACCGCTACTGCTACCGCTACTGCTACCGCTACTGCTACTGCTACTGCTACTGCTGCTGCTGCTGCTGCTAGTGGTGCTACTGCTGCTGCTAGTGGTGATACTGCTGCTGCTAGTGCTACTGCTAGTGCTTTTCATTTGATTTCAATTATAATTATTTTGTTTTTAGAAGACAAAGAAACCATTGGTGACTTACATGATTTTAACTTTAATACTTTGATATCAATAGTGGTCGACAAAATAATTGTATGTTCATTAATACGTTTTGCTATAACTAGTTTTGAGGATAAAATGCTTAACACAAAATAAATGATCTCTGTATTAGTCCTTCGACCCATTTTAAACTCAATTATGAATTCTGTTTCATGCATAAATATTCTGTTAAATTGGAACAGTAAGAATAATGAAACAAGTAAATGTGATTATTCCTTTTATTAAATCATTAATTTCGTATGTTACGTAAATGGGCCGTTCGACTTGTTGCTACGGGCCTTTAATTGAATATTACAATAATGAGACACGTACTTGTCACGCGTTTGGAATAACGCAGCCTGAGAGCACTGCATACCAGCCATTACATTTGACGCGTAATATGCGTGCAACCTTAAACCAAGTGCTTCATGTTTATGCAGTACTTGGCAGCACAGTTATCGTGAATTATACGTTTGGTGCCAGAGAGACATGAAACAGAAATACATAATAACTTTGCTCTGAAATTTTCTTGGTACTCTGTTATTTTCAACAAAGGTGTGTAGAATGACGATAACGTTTGGTGTGTTCATCAACATTTACATTTACATTATTACTGCTCTGGTAAATGAAGAGCTTATTTCCCATGTGACATTTCTACGTTTCCGTTTGTTATCTAGTTTTAGGTACCAGTATACTCTTAAGATGCTTCCCTATCACGCTGCGAAATATTGTGTTAAAAATTGCGTTTCTCCTATAGTAAACGGAAACAAGATATTCACTTATATATTGAATTTACTTTAATAAACCTGTATTAGTATATTTTGCTTAAATGAAATATCAATAATATATTACAAAATAAATGTTCTTCCTTTTTTGGAAAATATTTTAATTACGCAGCATTTACAACACAGAAGAATGTTTGATCTAACATAACTTCATGCTTCTAATTATGAAGTTAGAAATATACTATTAAGGAATTTTTTCTCCATCGTTAGAGAAAGGAAAATTCTGTGGCCAGGTATCAATTAAAAAACCTTCTCATTGTATTGCTTTAATAATAATAGTAATAATAATAATAATAATAATAATAATAATAGTAATAATGATGATGATGACAATAAACTCAAGAATCTTCTAAAGAACAACATGCTCTCGTAATAGAATCCATATCTAAACAAGTTGTTTGTGGATTTTTTCCCTATCGCTGAAATACTGAACTGAAATAGCAATTCTTTAGTGTTTTCACTCTAGACATATGACTTAGGCGTTCTTTCAAAATAATCTTAGCAATGCAATTCCAAAATATTTATAAAATTTAACAAATCGTCTGATCTCGTCCTCTATAATTAATTTGTTTCTCCACTAATCAATATATCGAATCGGTGAATCGCGAAGTGAGAAACACAATTTCACGGCATTCGTACTCGGATTGGCTGATTAGCTCCCGAACTCTCGGTCTGACTGCGCTGTTTTCACGCTGATTGGCTAATTGATTTGCTGACCGCGTGTCCGCTGCCTGATGTATCACCTCGCACCGTGATCGATGAGTGCGCCATCGAATACCCACAGTCGATTCTCTCTCGCCCCGCGCTCCATCCCCTTCAACCCCCTTCAACCCCCTTCAACCCCCTTCAACCCCCTCAACAACCCTCGACGGGCCAGAGTTACGACGTGGACTTCTGTCAAATAGGAATTCTTTAATACAAAAAGCAAAAAGAATAAGGAATTTGAACTTTTTAATAAAATGTTATGGACCGTCAGTGGATATATTGAGATATGATGTGATTGTCGTAGTCATCGTGGAGTGAGAAAAATAAAATGAAAAAGTCGAATAAGGAAAATAAAAAAAGATATTGACTTATTTATTTGTGAGGCACTCAAGGAGATTGCAACTCGATCGTAAAGACACTTTCAAGACATTAGAAACATTCGTGATTAGACCATTTATTTTAATTGACGTAATATATATTTTAGTAATTTCCATATTACGCATATCGATGTTGAGAAGTATGAAGAAAATATATAGAATGAAAACTTTAATAGTGATATGCAAATAAGATGCTGTTAAGTTACATGATTATTACTACTTTGGGATCAACTATTTTATTAATGTATTTGTAAATAATTAAAGTACTCATAATTAACAGGTTTTGGCAGTACTCATATTCTAGTTGTGTATAAAATCTTAATCTTTTCCTTCCTCGTAACCTCGTTGCACATTCCCGTCGTCCTCGCCGTGTCTTCAAAAGCAAGCGTCCAATTGCGGTCATGATGCTCACTTGCTTCAAGTCGTTGCCGAACGAAATGAGGAATTAAATATTTGATCACTTTCATCCGAGAGGTTGTTGCTCTAGCTCTCGAAAACCCCTCGTCGTTGTTTTTTTCTTTCATCTTCTTTCTCTTTCTTCGCCGTGTATTCCTTAAGCCTATTTGCACACAGAATTCTTGTGAATACATTTCTTTCTCGATGCCTTGAGGAACTCATCAAAATGTGAGTTGTATCTCCCCTCTGAGAGGGCGCTCTCCACGCTTCTGTCTCACTTTCGCCTGTCTGCTACTCTCTTCCCATGTTTCCCCGAACTTGCATCCTCTGTGGTTTCTGAGACTCCTGCGCCAAGGGAACACCCAACATTCATTGAGCGTTTACTGGCGTTTCATCCTTTAACAAGCCTTCATTTCACCTTCTATTATCAGAATTTCTACATTCCATGTTCTCATACCCTTGAATGCAGGTCTGCCTACACTGGTCATTCGCTCTTAATTACTACACCTTACTGCCTACAAATTGAATCGTATATCAAAGTGTAAAACGCCATTACTAATTGCTCTTTCCCTATCATCATTATTTCCATTTTCTCATTTCTACAGCATTTTATTCAAATACTTGTTATAGAACTTTTACAATATCGTCAGCTTTTCTGTTGTTCGTTTTTAGTAATGTTTATTTTAATTTCCAATATATCGCTTTTTGTGCTCTTCTATCTCCATCACGGCTCGTTATTCCTTTCCATTCCAGCACAATCTGCTGACAAACCACGTTTGTTGTTTTGCAACCCCCATCCACTTCTATCCGTGCCCACTTTGAAAGCGTTCTGTGTATCCTCTCTATGATATTCACACACGCGCCCGCAGCTAATGATGACGTATCCCGTGAGCGTGCGTGCGTGCGTGCGTACGTGCGAACGCCCTCCCTGCCACGCCACGCCACGCCGCGCCACGCCCCGCCCTCCCGCCCCGCCCCGTCCTCCCGTCCCGCTCCGCCCCGCCCCGCCCCGCCCCGCCCCGCCTCGCCTCGCCTCGCCCCGCCCGCCCGCCCCGCACGCCCGCTGCCCGCCCTGCCCCGCCCGCCTCGCCCCGCCCTGCCGCCCGCCCCGCCCTGCCCCGCCCTGCCCGCCCGCCCTGCCCGCCCCACCCTGCCCCGCCCGCCTCACCCCGCCCTGCCCCGCCCTGCCCCGCCCCGCCCGGCCGCCTCGCCCCGCCCAGCCCCGCCCCGCCCCGCCCCGCCCCGCCCGGCGCAGGCGACGCAGGGAGAACAAAGGGCTAGCGCCGCCGCACGCTCTCCCCTGCCCCCCGCCCTAGCGCCTCTCCCCTGCTCCCCGCTCTAGCGGCCCGCTCCCGGCGCTCGCAAAGTAGCGCGGAAGGCGTTCTTTCGCCGGCTGAGCGCCCCTTTGAATTTCGTCGTTTCCCTCTCGCCATTGTCCTTCCAAGCGGCGAAGATCATATCGAAAACGTCTAATCGACGGCGCGGATGGGTCTTTTAAAGCAAGGCGGGGCGTGGGGCGGGGCGTGGGGCGGGGCGGGGCCTGCAGCAAACTGCTCCGGGGGAATATGGGCGCTGGATAAAGGCAGCGGCCCGCGAGCGTGGAAATTCCTCCTCCAGCGGAAGGGGTGGTGGTGGGAGGGGGAGGTTGCGACAGTGGTGGGGGCGGGAGAGTTGAAGTGGTGACGTCGAGGGTCGCGAGAGCACGGGCGGTGGCGGAGTCTTTGAAGTGGTGGTGACGAAGGTGTGTGGCGGCGGTGGGCGTGGCAGAGGCTGTGGGGTGGAAATGGCGGCGGTCGGAGGGCTGATGCGGGAGCGGAGGAGGCGGCGGCCAGAGAGACAGCCGGGGCTGTAGTTGTGTGTGTGTGGGGGGGGGGGCGGTTGGAGGGCCAAGGCGGACGTCGCGGAGACGACGGAGGGAGCGGCAGCTGCGTGGTGGCGAATGTCGGGGGGGGGGTGAGGGAAGGGGGAGCGCGAGCCACGGCAGGTCGACGGTAGTGGCGGGAGCGGTGGCAGAGGGCGGTAGCCTCGCCGTCGGGAAGCTGCTGTTAACGGCAGGGACTCCAGCTCTCGGAATTAAAAGTTGGACGTTTAACGCTTCAGCAGATCTCCATCACGCGCTTAATAATCAAGTGTTCCTAGAGGGCCGTTCACTTTTATTCCCGCCGTAGGTGTTATTTCAAGTTTTCTGTTACGATCCGAATGCAAGAATAAAGTGCAAATATCCCGTTCTTTTGTAGTGTTTCTTCTCTTGCAAAGAAAGGTCGGCGCAGCCTCTCGACATCGCGCGCGACTACGCGGGAGTTGTCGTAGAAAGTACGCAACACGCGTGAATAGAACGCCGCCACCTTCCTCCTTTTCGTTAAAGGAAAGGGGCGCGAGGCGGCGCGCGCCCGAGGTCGTCGCGTCCGCTGGGCGTCGGTGAGCGTCCCGACGCAGCGGCGCGACGCGTCGCGCTCTTCAATCTCCGGCCTCTCCGCGCCCCCGCCCCCGTCCCCGCCCCCGCCCCCGTCCCCGCCCCCGCCCCCGCCCCCGCCCCCGCCCCCGCCCCCGCCCCGCCCCGCCCCGCGCCGTGGCAGGTGCGCCGCCGCGCGCTCCGCCGGATTCCAATCTTTTTAACGTTCGACGCCGCCCGCCATCTTGGACGCCCGCGCCGCCTTGCAGAGTACGCGAGGGAGGAGAGTCGAAGCTGAGATGCTTTTGGGTGGGTGCGGACTGGGGACGCCTTATATGAAGGGAAACTTTGTGCCGGTTCGTTATTTTATTACTTTTTATTTAATCACAATTAAGAATGAAAAATGTGGTGCAGGTTTGGTGCAGAACTTTGGTCACGAGAAAATGATGACTGCTGGAAATGGTTGTTACACGTAAGACATCAGCTCCGTAATTTTGTATTTGCCAGCTAACTTCTCTAAAGATATTATGTTTCTTCCAACTCCACTTATTTCATCTTTATTTTTTTTAAATAACTTTTAAAAGTGGTTATGTAATTCTATCCGAACTAATTTCATATTCCATAATATCGTAGATCAAGCATTGTATAAAATCCACAATTACTTCTCCCATTATTTCTGTCAATATCACTGTTTGATTTTTCATATCATTAATACAAAAATAATTGTGCTGTTCTGCTTAACAGTCTCGTACCAATGGCATTGCGTTACCCGGAGAGCACCAAAACTTTCAGAGTTGGAGGTGAGGTGAGGGCATACGAACACGATAAATCCAATATGAGATGGACACTTGTTCAGAATGTGATAACTCCAATACCACTGTTTTGACTCATAAGCCTTTTTAGTTTAATTCACATTTTAAAAATCAGAAATCAAGCAAAATATGATACCATGGTATGCTATATAATCATAAACATGCTCGTGTTCTAACTAGTTATAATTAGTTCTTTTGGGTGTATTCTCTCTTCTAATTAATTACAATTCTCCAAAAATTTTGAAATATCATGTTCTGATACAATCCCGTTAGGTGTCAGAATATGTAACTCCAAGAATATGTTTACTTTGATTTGTGTTTTAAGCCATAATTTTTACAAATTAACTATTAAATACGAAAATAAGGCAAATCACCAATATTTTTAATTTATATAATCTTATCTCACTATATAAAGTTCGTGGTGCCATAATCAATTTGTTTCTCTTTCGTGTGTTGTATTTGTACATGACACATGGATGTATATGTGTGTATATGACACACATTGGGTTCTTCATAATATGTATCTTATAGACTTTGTAGAATGAGAAAGTTATATAATTCTTCGGGGAAAAGTGCCGAAATTTCGATAGAAAAGCACGTTTTGTGAGTCCCTGATACAGAAAATGTAGTTTTCGGAAAAACCTGTCTTTCCATCTGCGAACCACACTAGCGCCTGTACTTCAGTAGCAGAGAACCATTTCCAATTAAACGTCATAACTTTCATAAATTTCATAAAAATACAGTTATGTATTTTCTTTCGAATATCTGGTGTTCAGTTTGATTAGGAGAGTTTCAAGTTCCGACTTAAGCGTAGAATAGAAGTTGCTATATTTATAATACTGTAATTCGGCAGACTTTCTGCTCTTCATCTTCCTCTTTCTCCTTCCCTCTTCCTTTCTCTCTCCGTCTCTCTCTTCCTTTCTCTCTCTCCCCGTCTCTCTCCGTCTCTCTCTTCCTTTTTTCTCTCTCCCCGTCTCTCTCCCCCTCTCTCTCTTTCCGTCTCTGTCCTTGTCTCAATCTGTCTGACTCTGTCTCTCTGTCTCTCATTCACATTTAGTTTCAGATTCTGCACGTCTCTGAAACGGAGTAATATCGAGAAGTGCCAGACCAGCAAAAATTTAATAGAACGTTCACGAACATCCTGAAGATTACGGTATGCCAAACGTATATTTGAGCCTCAAACATTTAGTTTTTAATGCCCTAGAACGCTTCATTTAAGAGTTATTTAACGATATAAATTCAAAAGCAGAGTGTTGCGGATTGCATTTGACATGAATATTTAGTTTTGTTCTACAGCGGCATACATTTTTATTCGTTAATTTTTTCAATATTTTAACAGTTATTCTGCTATTTGGTGCTGAGATGAATACAACAAACCAGAGATAATTAAAATTGGTCCAGCCGTTCTTGAGTTATAAATGATGTAGCTAACCAGACTTTGTTTTATTTATTTAGATTTCAGCTTCGATCTTACATAAATCCTGAAATTCGCTCATCAGCAGCCATGTTTTGTTTTGACTAAAGGAAAAATGTCTACCATACTGTCTGTTGAAGAATATACTATGTCCAGTTCTATTTTCATTCAGGTCACAAATAATCGATGGATGTTATCTAGACTTCACAATCTCAAAATGCCTTGAGATCCTGGGTGTCTAAGTCAATATTGTACTCAATATGTACATCATAAACTGAGAACAACCCTGGTAAAATTATCGCTTTTTATCTTACGCTAATATATAGTACTTATACACAGACCAATAGTCTTCCCTATTTTTCACAGATATATGTGACGTGGATCTCCCATTACAAATAGATTTTATAAAATGGTAATATTATGTATCTAAATTTAAATAACCTTGTATCATATATATATATATATATATATATATATATATATATATATAATTTTATCATGTATCAGTAGTATATTATAGTATGTATGTATGTATTTTCACCTGAAGAGAGCCATACATTTGCTCCCGACCTGATATTTAGTAAAACATGAAAACTCCCTATCATTTCCTTTACAGAAATCATACTACAAAAACAATGGAACGTGAAAATGCATATGTCACGTGAGATATAATGATTATACCAAATGATAGCCAAATATTTTTAAAACAGAGTGATGCTTTCAGCTCAAAAAGTCATCATTTTTAGATAACAGGTTCCCGCTAAACACCGTAGATATATTTTGAACAGTTTCCGTACCAGCTGCCTATTCCGCGGAACACATACTGCTTTTATTGAAGGATTTGCTCAAAATGCAGTGTGATGCTACTAATGCACATTCCTCTACATCGACAGACAATATAGGTTCAAGTGCTTACACGCTGTAAGAGAACGCCGGAGTTTCAACGACCCGATTAAACATGTCGCTGGTTTCGAATTATTTTGTAAACATCCGATAAGCGTTAAAAATAATTAAACTGTCATCTATTATTTTAATAAAGTAAGTCGAAATCGTTGAAACGGTAATTCCTTTCCTAAGATGCAACATAGCTCTCCATCGGAATGTCCTTTGCTGATATCCCCACACTCTACATTGATTTGCCACAATTAAAGAGTGTTAATTATATCGTTATTTTCGTTGCTTACATAACATATACATAGAAATCTACGTGAAGTATATACACCATATCCTCTATCTGCCACAATCCAGACGTTATTTCCCCGACACCACAATCCAGACGTTATTTTTCTGTACCTGAAGATCTGTAAGTTTGTAAACAAATCTACAACCAAGTATAGATCCCATGCAGTACCTTTCACACCGATACCCACCTTCTCACATCTCTCACCCTCGCCCTTTCTCCCGTTCCCTCTCAAACCTTCAGCACATCGACCGCCGCGCGTCTACAACATTCAGTTCCAACTCTCCGATACCCCGACCGCCGCCATCAATCGTGGACCAATCCGCCGTACAGAAGACATCACTTCCTCAGGCAAATCCCGAGCCCATCATCGACATTCCGTCGCCCTTCCCTCTTTGCCCTCCGCCGACTACCCTCCGCCCCTACCCTGCGCCCTCCCCTCCCTACCCTCTCCCCAACTGCCCTGCGCCCACCCCTCCTTCCCCGCCCACCATCGACCACCTTCCGCCCTATGTCCACCGCTCTACCCTCCTCCCTTCTCTGCACTCACCCGCCGCCCTCTTCCCGCTACCCATTCCTCTCTGCCTTCCGCTGTCCATCCTCTACCCTCCTTCCCGTACTGTGCTCTCCGCTCTCACCGTCTAACCTCTGCCCGCCGCCCTCCGCCTTCCGCCCTCTTCCCCCACCCACCCCTCTCTGCCCCGCCCACCCCTCTCCCCAGCATTCTCTGCCCTCTACACACCAACCTCTACTCCCCGCCCTCTGCTCTCTGCCTTACGACCACCCCTCGAAGCTCTCCGCCGCCAACCTCCGCCCTCTACCATCCAACCTCCTCTCTCTGTCTTCCTCCCTCTATGCCCTCCGCCCACCAACGTCGTCCCTCTACCCTCCACCCTCTCCTCCATGCCCTCCGGTCTCCCTTCTATGTCCTCTGCTCACCAACCTCCACCGTATACCTTCCTGCCCTCCATTCAACCTTCTCAGCCTCTCTCCCTCCAACCACCCCTCCTCTCCGTCCACCACCCTCCGCCCTTTCATCTATGCCCTCCGTCCTCAGCTCTCCGCCCGCTCCCTTTCCCCCTCGCCCATCCGCCCGCCTCCCGCCGCTGTTCGCCCTCCGCCCTCGACTCTCGCCCTCGGCGGCTGATCGCGCGCGTTCCGCTCCCCCATCATCAATATCGGCGGCGGGGGCGGCGGGGGCGGCGGGGGCGGCGGGGGCGGCGCGAGGAAGCGAGCAGACAGATCGCGATCCTTCCCCCAAAGACACGAAATAAATGAAATCGGGCGAGCCGCAGCGGCGCCCGCCTTCCATCAATTAAGATGACAGCGGAGCGGGGCCTCGGCCGGGGTCGGGGCGGGGCAGGGTCGCCCAGACGGCACACGTGTCGCAACGGACATTGGATATGATTTTCTTTAATTGAGGAAAATTTTTTAATTAACTCGACAGTGCTATTATTGAGGCGCGCACATGACATCAAGGGGAATAAAATGTGCAGCTTTTATAAAACTGAATCGCACTGAGGTTTTTTTAATTCAATGTCGAAGATGGTATAAAAAAGTCGAATTGTCCGAAATCCGTATTAACCCAAAAATATATTTTCTATTCAGTGTTTCTTCTAATATTTTCTGTAAGCAATTTGTAAGATACTCTTTAAATAAGTTCATGTAAAATGTTTTGAAAATAACAGAAAATTTCATGTAATTTTGCGGGAACGAAAGGCAATAAAAAATTTGTCTCACACACAACTCCAATTGTTTTTTCTCGAGTAGACCAAAAACGACCATAAAATGGTGCAGTTCCCATTTTTGCCGAATTCTGTATTTTTGAAAATTTGCAAAACTTTAAAATTGCAGAACTACAATATTGACAGACATATTTACTTTCTCGCTACCGTTTACGCAGTAAGAGAGAAAGTAATGAAATGCTTCCACAAATTCTGCAAAAAGACTTATTACAGGGCCTTGGTAACGAAAAAGTGAATAAATTCAGTTGCCAAATTTAGAAAACAAATCCTCTAATACGCGGTGCAGCCAGAATTCATGTTTTGTGAGTCCTTGATACAGAAAAATCAATTCACGGTAAAGCGTCTATCCGTCTGTTGGTCTCTCTGTGACCAATACTAACAACTAAACTGTTCAGTCGATTTTATCTAAAATTGGTAATCCCCAATTGATCTCGCTGATGTCGTAGTCCCTGAAATTTTAAACCGAACTTTTCGTTTTGGGAAGTACTTTACATGAAGTCCCTTGAATATTTTCAAAAAAACAAATGGCTCCAACGTTTTCTATTAAACTTTGTTATTAGATAGTGTAAAGAACGTTTAATAAAATGATGGAGTCATTTTTCGAAAATTGAAAAAGTTCAAAATTTTTTCGGCGTCTCCTTTCAACTAATATTTAAAGAGATTTTTCCCTTAATGAAATCTATACCTGAAAGAACTATTTTGAAATACGGTAATGTACAATTTTTCGAAAATTTGAGTATTTTTCGCGTATTTTTGCGAAAAATATAGGCATTTTTAAAAGTTTTGTTTAAAAATTTTTTTCTCAAAAATGGGATCAACAATTTTAATTAAATTTTGAATTCGAATAGCATATGGAACGCGTAAGAAAATGGTGCATGTGTCATGTTTGTTGAATATTCTGATTTTTGAAAATTGCAAACATTCAATTTTTATCTCCCTGTTCCTACAACTACCATTATGAAGATAATTTTTTTTTCTTAATGAAATGTATACATGAAGAACATCTTCAAGTAATGCCGGGTTATATTTTGCGAAATTTTGTGTCAAACATAAGCAATTTTTATTTTCTCTAAACCATTTTTTATTCAAAACGACACAACATGTTTTGAAAAAATTTGGACCTTGGATAGCGAAGAGGACGCTTAAGAAAACGTTTCAAGTCTCACGTTCGTTAAAATGTCTGATTTTTCGAAAGTTTAAAAAATTCAAAATTTTTTCGGCGTCTTCCAACAACTACAATTGTGACGATACATTTTTTTCTTGCTGAAATTTGTTCATCACAACAGATCTTCAAATAAGGTCATGTTCAATTTTTCGAAAACATGAGTATTTTTTAAGTAATTTGGCGTCAAACATAGTCGCCCGTTCCGAATATCCTGCGCTTCGTGAACGTAATATGAGAATGATTCCAGACAGTTGGGTGCTACGTAAGTTAGAAATTGTACAATATTTCATATACACTTACAAATTAGGTTTTAATTAATTTCTAAAAAATTATTTCAAATATATGGAATAAAAATTGCTTGCCTTCAGGGAATATCAGATTGAAATGCAACAATGGCACTCCGCGGCGCGGCTTGGGAGCTGAATTTCTGTGAATTATGTTTCATTAATCAGACATGATTTAGCTGTACGAAAAGCAGTTATAATTGTCAAATTTGTATTATATTTACTTGAAATTATTTAGTTTTTGCAACAAATGTTCTACAATTTGTTATGAGTTTTACAAAAAGTGATGACTGCAATATATTTATTCGGAGAGAAGTTGTGGTATAAATATATTTATATTACTAAGGCCAGAAAGTACGTGCTGCTTTAGCACCACTAGTTTCCTTAATCTGTTCTAAAAAATTAGTTCATGAAATAAAGCCATGACCTTTTTTAAAAAATACGAGTAGTTATTTCGTAATTTTTGTATGAAGTAAAAATAATTAACTATTGTCACAAAAACGACTAGCCTTTTTTCTTTAATTATTTTCGCTAATAGAGCAAAACACTTATTAAAAAGTCCCATTAGGCGAATCAGGTCCCATTTGCGGCTAATATTTTACTAATTTCTTTATTTTCTATTATGTACAAATTTTGTCTAATTTGAATTGAAAGGAGAAGTTTCCTAGTTCCTGTATCTAGAAACACAGATTTCAGACTAGTTTCCTAGTTCTATAGTAAGCATAGTGTTGTTTAAAAAAGAGTGTTTTCTCCTAAGAATATGTTGTCACCCCTTCAAGGGTCTTTTAAAGCCATTCTTCTTTAAGACACTTTACCATCAGAGTTTTCTGATAACTGTTTTCAAATACGAAACGATTTTCTACCTACGTTATTTTGTTTGTAATCCACAATTGGATAACTTTGGTTTTAATGTGCATTTACAACTTCTGTATATAAAATGCAAATAAAGGAAGGGGTATTGGATTTTGCATTCCTAACATTATTAGATGTATATTTGCTATGTACCATGGTTATTTTCATTACCTCATTTTGTGCATTTTGTAATTCTTTTCAATTGTTTTACTTCACAAAGAACATAAAATTTCTAGTTAGGAAAGTAGGACTTTTTAATCTGTTCTTGACCTAAACATGCAGGTGAGATGAAGAGAGGGATCCATTTCCCTTTTCCTCCATAAATACTTTCCGAAAATTCCGAATTTTCTTGGACTTGCTACGTTCAGTACAATGACATACAATGATTTCAATCAGGGAATGATACGATGTATTATACATACCTTATGTCATTAGGAAAGTAAGAGAGTAGAAATAGCATAGTGAGGTTTAGAATTGAGAATCAAACGAGAGGTTGGTTCCACAGGGAGAAAGAAGGCAGGAGATGTAGGCTTTGTGAAAGCGATGCGGAGACACAGAACACGAGATTGAGGGATGTTTGGAGAAGTTGAATAACGAATATTGAATGGAGAAGGTACGGGGACGAGAGAGACATATTATGTGTCAATAGAAATGGAGAGTGTCAAGTCTCGAACGTCAGAGCCACAACTACGTCATCGGCTTCCCGTCGACGGCTTCTTATAAGCTATTAGTCTTTCTCAACAACAGGAATAACAATTTAATTACAACTTCCATCTTGCAGATTTACAAGTCGAGTTAACTTCTCCAAACACTAAGAAGTTATCTCTGCTATTGTCTTCAGCAAATCATGAATGAAACCCCCATTCCGTGGAAGCGAGAAACCATCGATCTAGTCTTTATCTTCTAACATGATACCATGATTGAGAAAATTTGAAAAAATGTGCTTTGGACGGCGAAAGATGTCATCTGACAAGAGGATGGGGCAAGGCGGAAATGCTAGCCCAGACCAATGAAGTAACGTAGTACTCATAAATATAGTACGAGAAACTCTGTTCCATCCTATAACATCACTAGTTTCTAATTATTCCAGTAACCAATGAGGGTAACATATTATAATCTTCTATATATATAAAAGAAAGTCGTGTTAGTTACACTATTTATAACTCAAGAACGGCTGTACCGATTTGGCTGAAAATTGGTGAGCAGGAAGCTTAGAGCCAGGAGACAGACATGGGATACTGTTTATCCCGTTCGACAGCATGATTACTGTGTGAGAACGCACGTTTTCGCATGTTTTCGCGTGATTTCGCAAGTTTTCGCGTGAAGGTACTTAACTGAAGAGTGCAACCTATGCACCAAAATACAGGAACAATAATGAATGGTTAATCTACTTAATTTTT
Organism: Teleogryllus occipitalis; assembly: GCA_011170035.1. Taxonomy (NCBI): domain Eukaryota; kingdom Metazoa; phylum Arthropoda; class Insecta; order Orthoptera; family Gryllidae; genus Teleogryllus; species Teleogryllus occipitalis. The sequence continues at coordinate 551,396 of BLKR01000280.1, forward strand.
TTATTTGTATTTTCTAATAAACAATTTAACTTAATAAATTCCAAAATATGCTTATTTATTGCCTTTAACAGCCGGTCCCTATGATTACAGCTTTGTATTTCTCTCTTAAACAAAAATCAATTAATAAAAAACGCTCTGCTACGTAATAGATTTTTTAATTATCTATTTAATATCAGAGCGTTTTATTTTAAATTCTTCTTTGTTTGAGAGAAAAACACAAATCTGCAATTGCTTTATTATCACGAGTGCAACAAGGATAGTACAGTTTCTCACAGTGAGTGCGAGGCGAGAAAAAGATGGGACCGGCTGTTAGGGCGGAACAGAGTTCGCCGGGTCAGCTAGTCTATATATATAAAAGAAAGTCGTGTTAGTTACACTATTTATAACTCGAGAACGGCTGTACCGATTTGGCTGAAAATTGGTGAGCAGGAAGCTTAGAGCCAGGAGACGGATATAGGATACTGTTTATCCCGTTCGACAGCGTTCCTGTGTGAGAACGCACGTTTTTGCACATTTTGGCGTGATTTCGCATGTTAGCGGTCATTGTTGCCTGTTGTAACCCATTGTTGTAACGCCGCACTGATAACAGAAGGCGATAATGATAGCCGCCTTTCGTTCGCCGTTATATCTATATATAGTCGTGTTAGTTGCACAATTTATAACTCAAGAACGGCTGTACCGATTTGGTGAGCAGGAAGCTTAGAGCCAGAAGACGGACATAGGATACTGTTTATCCCGTTCGACAGCGTTCCTGTAAGAGAACGCACGTTTTCGCACGTTTTCGCGTGATTTCGCGTGTTTTCGCACCTTTTCGAGGGTTTTTGCACTTTTCATGCGTTTTCGCACGTTTTCACGCGTTTTCGTATGTTTGGGCGGAACGGAGTTGTCTGTTAAGGCGGAACAGAGTTCGCCGGGTCAGCTAGTATTCTTCTAAAGACATTGAATTGAATAGTGTAGGATGTATTATCAGAGAGAGTTAAATATCTGCGACAGTTCCATTTGGCATATTGGTTGTCTTTTATGAATATGAAGTCATACAACGTTGTTTATTTAATGTCCGGGTAAATGTACAAAATTAAAAATGAAATAAGAAAAGTTCATTTACTCTCCAGTACTATGATATCTTCGCATATCTTTTTTGAAACTTCCACCATCAATTTTACGCTCATTTTGTGTAAGGATAGTTTTATTCGTTTTTTCTACTTCCCTTTTCCATACTACTTTCTCTTATAAATAAGAAAATACATTTAGTATTCTTGTCTTGACGTAGTCTCTTTTTCGATTCGGAGCGCAGCTATCTTTGGAGAATTCATGAGAATTGAGTGCGCAAAAAGAGAAGCCCTGGAGTCCACTTCTCTCTCCACGACCTGAAGACAGCGTGGTCGTCGCGAACACGCAGCGAACAGCCTCGTCGAAGGTCACGGTGCAGAGGCAGAGGATGGGGACGAGGTCGCGGAGAAAAGCAAGAAGGGGTGGTGAGAGAAGGAGGCGGAGGGGAGGAGGCGGAGGCATAAATGGAGCGGGAGAGTGTACGGGCGCGGGGGGCGAAGGCTGGGCGAGAACAGAGGTAGGGATGGAGGGGGGAAGCAAGTGAGGTTGGAAGCGGTGTTGCAGTGTGAGTGCGGGACGTGTCTTTGGGAGAGGAGCGATGGGGTGAGTGGAACGGGGCGGGGGCGCAGGAGGCAGCGGTGGGCGAAAGCGAAGGTGCAGGTTAGGGCAGCGGAGGCGGAAGGGAGGGGGGGCGAGAGGACAAGGAGAAACCGTGGTCCAAGATGAAATGCGAGCGAGAGGCGAGGTGGGTCGATGGAGGAGAGGTGGGCGTTGGCGGAAATTGTGGCAATGGCTGTGGTGATGGAGGTGGAGGGTATGGGAGTAGTGGGGGGGTGAATGGACGGCGGCGTGGAGGCGAGACAGGGACGGAGGACGAGGTAGGAAAGGTCGTGAACAAGAGCGGAATCGGAAGCGGGGTTGACGCACGGAGATGCGAGTGCGGAGGCGGAGCAGATGTGGAGAGGGAAGCAATACCGGGGCATGGACGAGGAGAGGAGCGGGTTCGGAAATAGATGTGAGCGTACCGGCGAGGTGAAGGTGGGCACGGAGACGACGGCGGAATCTTTGGCCAAAGATGAGGTTGTGGCTTTGGCGGAGGCTGTTGCGATGGGTCAGGCAGTGGCTTCGGCGGAGGCTGAGGTGAAGGCAGAGGCTTTGGCAATGGCGAAGGCTGTGGCGTTGGCGGAGGCTGTGATGATGACAGATGCTGTGGCGATGGCGGAGGGGCTGATAATGACGGAGGCTGTGGCGAAGAAGGAGTCAGTGGAGAAGTGGGAGACAGGGACGATGACGGAGGCAACGGAGATGGCTAAGGCTGTGGCGATGACGGAGGCAGTGCGAATAGCAAAAGCTGTGTTGATGACGGAGGCAATGCTGATGGCGGGGGCTGTGGCAACGGAGTCGGAGCCGTTGTGCGTGCGAGGACAAGAGCGTTGTCGGAGTCGGGGTGGAGGGCGGGTGGGAAGGGGAGAGAAGGCGTGAGCGGGATCAGGGGTGGTAGCGTAGGCGAGGTGGGAGGAAGAGCGGAGGCGGAGACGGAGTCGAGGCGGGGAGCGAAGAAGAAGGAGGGCGGGTGGAGGGTGAGCGGGGGGGGGGGGGTCTGGGAAGGGGAGAGAAGGCGTGAGCGGGATTAGGGGCGGTGGCGCAGGCGAGGTGGGAGGCAGGGCGGAGCGGAGGCGGAGGCGGAGGCGGAGTCGAGGCGAGGGCGAAGAGGAGGGCGGGGTGGAGGGTGGGCGGGAGGGCGGTGTGTCTGGGAAGGGGAGAGAAGGCGTGAGAGCGGGATTAGGGGCAGTGGCGGCGCAGGTAGGCGAGGTGAGGCAAGGGCGGAGCGGAGGCGGAGAGCAGGGGGCGGAGTCCGAGGCGAGGGGGCGAAGAAGGAGGGTGGGGTGGAGGGTGGGCGGGAGGGCGGGTGTCTGGGAAGGGGAGAGAAGGCGTGAGCGGGATTAGGGGCGGTGGCGCAGGCGAGGTGGGAGGCAGGGCGGAGCGGAGGCGGAGGCGGAGGCGCAGTCGAGGCGAGGGCGAAGAGGAGGGCGGGGTGGAGGGTGGGCGGGTGTCTGGGCGACGGCGGTGCTTCGGGGGCATCCATCATCGGCACAAACACGCCGCCGCCGCCGCCTTCGAACCAGAGATTAATGGCCCGGGAGCGCGACCGCTTCATTTCTATGCCGAAACTTGGCGCCGACGAATTAAATTCTCTTCTTACGGCGCCCGCGCGCCGTCGCCGCGTGTGTGTCGCCCGGGTAACGAGGACTTCTATGGAAGACCGCCGCTCCATGCTATGGAACCGTGGTTTGTGCATCATCGGTTAGCCTGCTTGCATCTACTTGGGATCTGTCAAAGGAAGGTATCGAGAATAATGATCCGGTTTTGCACAGCCTCTTCTTAGAATGCCGAAAAATCTTCTTCTTTGTGTCAATTATGATAAAATGTCTTAGAAAAGAAAGGGTGCTCGTAGGCTTATTTTATTCTTAGTCATTCTTATTCCTATTTTATCTTTTCTCCACATTCTATATAATCCTATTCTCAATACTAATTCTCTGCAGTTGTCGAGAACCAATGTTTATTGACAAGATGAATATGTCCCCAAGACTTTCCAGGATTCATCCAGTTCATGAAATATCCAAATTTTTGTTACTTTCTTTAAATGCTCTCTAAATGGAAAATGGAAAGTAATCATAATTTTAGAAAAAGGCTAGCTATAGTAAATGAAATTGTTTAAACAAATGCAAATACCAAAAGCAAGGAAATAGGAATTGTACCTAATGTTTTAAGCAAAACTAGAAGTTTTTACATGAAACTGAAGTGAAAATGAGTTCTCTCCACATTCGCAGCATTTTAACACATTTGCGTGTTTGACCTTTACATTCTGTGCTAACTCAGTTTATTTTAAAGAATGGGAAACAAAAACAAATGAAAACATTTTTGTTTTTATCTCGTGGCTCATGACCTAATAAAGAATGTTGGAATGGGTCAACTGCAGTAAGAACTGTTTTTTAATGCAACCCAAAGCTAAAATTGCAATATAAATGGGAATTTTTTTGACAGTTATTCAGCTATGGGGGAGGGGCAACTGTCTATTTTTTCACTCAGACGAACTTGAAACAGAATCGCTTGGAAACAGATTGTTGAGGCTGCAAAATAGCTTCAGCAGAGTTTTGGGAGAGCCACCGAAAGTGAATTGGGTCTACAAGCGTTCTGCCACAATTTCCTTCCTTGGCGCAATGGAAAATTCTTGTCTTAGGCGAACAGAACATTGTTTTTGTGTCATAATTCGGGCGTAATACAATTTCAGGCTATTGTGTGCACGAAAAAACCTTTGTGCTTTGTGCTACACGGCTGTAAGGTAGCCCCCGCTACCAACCGCCAAAAATCTAATTTTTTCAATGCAGCCAAGATGTGAATTACTACTACGCCCTTTTACTGACGGGGCGATCTTTTGTGAAATCGCTCGGCTAAAAAATTGTCAATAATTGACTCGTCGCAGCGTCATATGAAGAAACGTACATGATTCCCAGAAGTGCCGACAATGTGAGTTCCCAGTATCTGGCGCAATCTCGCGAGCGTCTATGCAAGCAGTTCAAACTATATAATATAATACTCTCTTGTTCAAACTTTTCAAAGCAGTTTGTCCTTCCAAAGAGTTTCATACGAAAGACGTCTTTGCCTTTCTACTCTGAAAGCCAGCCCGCGGTTTTTACTGAAAAAATATTATAAATCCAACGCGGGATGTTTAAAATGCATGCCTTTGCTGTTAATTAGCGCCAAGGAATTGTTATAAATGACAGAACTCCAAGCACGGCGCCAAATTTGAATTAATTAAAATTTAAAAAATTAAATGAATAAACACAAATCACCTATACCATATGTACAGCCAAAGATCAAATATAAATGTATTTATTTATTTTACGTCAATAACAGTTAGAAACTGTGTGTGGCGTGCTACGGAAAGAAGCCACATACTACTTGAATTTTGAATATAGAAAGAAAATAAGCGTTTTTTGCAAGGATTATTAACAAAATATTTGCTCCGATGTAATAAAATCTACTTTCAATGGCAAATCAGCAATATATATAAGCTCTTAACCCTCACCATGTCCTTCGTGAAGGAATAATACTTTCTGCCGCGACATCATGGAGAACGATAATTTGAATTACTCTATTTCTCACTGAATTCTAGAAGACGTGCACAGATAATGATGTTACATTTATGTTTAGATGCAAAACAAGGGGCCATCTCAACATTTGCTCAAAGGATGCTGGGATGGATGCTAAATTGACTGACGTCGTAGGATAACTTCTATATTCAACGATAAATGGAAGTAAAGAAAATCTATAAACATATACTTATAACTGAAGATATTTTGTGTAATATATTGTGACATACCGATATGTCACATGAAAATAAACTAACATTTATTTGTAGACTATATGGTGGAACATATTATATCACGAGAGCAAGGGCTTAGCAACGACCGTTAAACAATGTCGAGGCTACGAACGATCCTTATTATATATTAATAAATTTTGAACTCATCACTTTTTCTGAATTTTAAACGAGTTTTCAGAATCCAGATCGTGAAATTTTAAGGACAGTAAATGATATTGCAGATATTGCATGTGGAAGTAATATTGATATGTTTGGGACTTTGTCGGGAGTGGTAATCGAGTAATATACTATGTCAAGGACGTGGGACTGATAATTTTGATAGTTTGAGACCAGCTTGGATTGGGGCAGAAGAGGATTTCTTGGGACTTTGGACTACGGCAAGCTCGCAAGATATTTCGACTGAGAAGTCTACGAGGGACATCATCGAAGAATAGATAAGTTAACCGCTGTATAAAACTGTAAATTCAAAGATATCTTGATCAAAGGCATAACATCAAATCATTTTATTAAATTCACTAAATTGTTTGCTAAAAAGGTAACAATAAACTTTCTTAAATTTTGTTCTTTAGAAAAGAAAGTGATCTTTCATTTAGTCAATCCAAACAGCTAGGAATAGAATCATTCTATTTCAGATTCCCAGATTCTGCGGATCCTATAATCCATTATAATGGTAATAAGGATTATAATATATCGTGATACCCAGCAAGCCGGACGCTAAGATCTTTGCCAGATATTAATGTAGAGAAATAATCTCATTACAGTAAATAATTGATAATATTAACAACCCTTAAAATTACCATAGAAATTCTTTCTTTATTAGTAATTAATGTTAGTAAAAATTAGTTAAATAATAATTTTGTGAAATCGTTAAGATTCTATGAAACGCAATCAATTTTGGATTAATAATACATGTTAATTTTGGATTAATTTACATATTAAGATAATATGTAAATAAATATTTAAACAAAATTACCATAGAAGGGTTTAGAAGTATCCAGAGATAAATTACCATGGGACTGATGCATATCCATGTCACAAACGGATTGATTGATTTTTTCGTGTTTCCGGGCGCGTCAACTGCTTTGGTAATTAGTCACGTAAGTGTAGTGAATGTTCTTTCTCGGGAGATGGCGGTGATCTTCCCCTGCTTGATGGCGAGATTCGGCGCCGACCTACCGTCAGCTAGTGGGGTTCCCCCTAACCAGGACTCTCCCACCAGCGGGGCACCGCCCCAGCCGGGAAAAGCTCTAAGCTACCGACCGGTCTCTCGGAATATGTTGTAGTGTAGTGCATATTAGTGTAAGTGGGTGTGTAAGGGGAGAGGATAAGACAAGGAAGAGGAAGGAAAGATCGCGTGCGGTCCGTTTGGTAGGGTACTGCTCCGGCATTCGCCTGGTATTGATCGGAGAAACCCCGGAAAACTACCGATCAGAGCAGCCGGCCGCTAGAATTCTCCTCCACACAGCGACTGAAATCGACCTAGCCGAAAAGCTAGTGTGGAAAATCCTGCCGACGTCAGGACTCGAACCCAGGACCTCCCAGTCAGAGGCGTTGCACTGACATCAGTTGAGGCACTAAGCTACCGCTTCCGGTCATATATGCAAGCAAAGAGACACTCTATAGAAATATAGTGGGACGAGAAATTGGTTTTTCGTGTAGCTTTTTATCCATAAGCGATATTATTCTTTAAAAAGTTAAACAACGCTAGTTAAAATTCAGCTTTCATTTTATTCTTGGCATAATAATCTTGATCATGTTTTCATTATTATTTACTTGATACCAAGAAAGTAAAGCATGAAAGAACCTGTCATTAATAGAACTAGTATCGTTTCGTCTTTGTGTTGTATGGAAGTGTACATAGAGGGAAATTAATTCATGAGTACATAGACCCCTTCGTGCTATTGAGCCCTGCGAACCAAATCAAGGCAGGCAGGGAAACGCAACGGGCCCAAGGGAATCGACATCAAACAAGTGTTGTGTGAGGTTGAGCAGTCTAATAATAACGTAGTGATACAGCCCCAAGAGACAGCATTTGCGGCTAATTGGCTTACATTCTGCGACCTTTAAGCCCCTCTATTGAAAAACAATGTGAGACGACAACATCGAATCTTCAAAAAATCAAGTATAAAGGTTCCCCCTCCACAATAACACCATTGAAATATTTTCTTCAGCGTTACTCACATTGAATGCAGATTGTTTTAACTTAAAGTATATAATTTGCTAATTCTCAAAGCTTTAGTGGAACGGAGAAAAATGATTTTACTAGCATAGAAAAGGAAGTAATATACTCTTAGTTAAAACTTACTAAATGAAGAAAATTAAGCCACAGTATGTGAACATTCATAAGTTGAATACGTGTTCGTACAATTAAATGTATGAGCTTAAAATGGTGTTATAATTAATATCACAAGGCAAATGTTTTGGCATTTCTTAATATTTAAAAGCGTTTTATCATGTTTACTCATGTGAGGAGGAGAGGAAAAAATTCATTATGACATTCGATTGACCTTCCTGGGAGAAAAGAATGGTTATTATCTGCAGATAGCAATCATGATAATACAGTAAAAACTTTTCTGATAACAAAAGGACAAACAAATCAACTTCAAAGTTACAGAAAGGCTCTGGAAAATCTTCCAGACCAATAGTGAATCATAATAAACAGATATGTGAGCACATGTAGACATAACATGATTTGAAATTTTATTTGAATCTACAGTTCACATAAAAGTGAAGTATGCGTAAATTGTCGTTCTATATTTTTCTAATGTAATCAATTATTACATAAAGAAACAGTTGGGATAAAAGTTCAACATTTAATTTATGGACTCTAATATAAATATACAAGTTTGTTATCTTTCAGAAATGTTTAATCTCACTTTCTCTGAAAAAATAGGAACTGTCCTTTGCCGTGTTTTGTCCTAAAAGTCTCCAATAATGTACAAATTTCGCAATATTAAGAAAGAAGTGGGGCTCCTCGGAGAGAGTGGACGGACAAGAAAAACACTCTCGTGAGTAGCGGGTGCACGCGATGGCCATCGGGGGTTCGAATGGGCGTCCCCGTGTCTTGGCGGGCGGGGAGAGACGAATGGGCGGAAGTGCGGCGAGCGAAGACGCCGCGGCGGCGGCGGCCGCTCGAACGCAGCGCGCTTTCCCCCTCCCCGGCGCCGCTTCCCCCTCCAGCGGCCCCGCCGCGCACGCGCGCAGCGGCCACCGGGCGGCGGGCGGCGCGCCGCCAGTCAGGCCAGCGACGTCGGCGCAGGAGGAGTGCTCGCTCGCACGCCGCCCACGCCCACGCCCGCCGCCGCCGCCAGCGCCTGCCCGTGCGCTCCGCCGCCGCCCGCGCTCCTCCGCCCGCGAGTGCTCCGCCACCGCCGCCGCCCCCCGTCGCAGCATGGGCCGAGGCCGCCGCCCCAGCGCCCCGTGGGCCCACGCCGCCGCCGCCGCTGCCGCCGCCCTGCTGCTGGTGCTGGCGTGGAGCTGCGATGGCGCCGCCGCGCAAGAGGGTGAGTGCTGCACACGGCATCCGCGATGCCCGCCCGCCCGGCCCTCCGAGCACGCCGCCCGCAGCGCGCCCCGCGGCGCCGCCCGGCACCCGCCGCAGCGGCAGCAGCATCGGTATTGACGTGCTCCCGGTCCAGCGCCGCTCGCGCAGCCGCCCTCGCCCTCGCCGCCGCCACCCTTGCCCTCGCGCGGCCCTTCTCGCCGCCCTCCGTGCACGTGCCCTTCGGCCCTTCCCCCGCGCCCCGAATGGAAATCAACGCCACCGCAGCCGCCCAAACGACGTGTTGATGGACGTGCATGGAGTGTACGTATTTGACACGTGTCAAACGGACTTTCTCGCCGTCGTAGATTCAAATCGCTCTGCGGGCCGACACGTCAGTGCAGACTCACCCGTATTCAAAACCTAAGTGCTATATGGACTGTGTTCGCGCCGGCAGTGAGGCCACCAAGCCACGAAACTGCCTATCGTGTCGCCATACACGTCACCGCTACTTTCCATGTGTATAACGATAAGCCGCACGTCTCTCCGCTGTATAAAGCGAGTTGTAGGGCAGCCTCGAAGACGTACAACTGTCCTTGAGCTCCTTGTGTCATCGTGTGCGCTCGGTAGTAACCTCATTGTGCTATCGCCAGTGTCGCCGTGAATGAGCGAGAGCGCGCGCCGGTATCTGCCTGGGAGGTTGTTGCCGCTGGGCGCCGCGCCGTGGCCACGTCACGGGTCGTGGGAGTGGCGCGGGGGAGGGGGCACACCTGCCGGCGCGGCGCGGCGGTTCGGCGGTGGCGTGATGCGGCGGTGGGCGGGTGCCGGGGGGCCCAGCCCGCCGCGCCGCGCCTCGCCTCGCCGCTCACCGTGACGCCGCTCGGGCGAGCGAGCGAGGGAAGGCGGCCCCGCTGCCGCTGCCGCTGCAGGCTGCGCTCAGCCTCTCGGCCTCTACCGTCGCGATGGGAACAATGTCAAGGCTGCTGCCGCTGCAGCGATCCCGCCTCCCCGCGTGCACTCGGAGGGCGAGTCTATTTTGCGACTGCGAGACGCAGGGGTCAAGTGACGTGTGAACGATCTGCATTTGAGGACAAATGTTTGCAATTGAATGTCAAGTTATAATCGTGTTAGACACGTCCTAGTGTATTTATTTTATGTTCTGGCTCATATTTTTTGAATTTGAGAAAAAATTGCTTCTAACGCAGCTCTTACGAATGCAAGAATAATCAAAAATGACGTAATACGTATGAAGAATTGTTGTATCAGTCATTTCGAATTGAAGCTTATAAAGGAGTTAAGCCTATTGCATCAAATATATTTCATCACGTGAAATCATGAAATCTCTGCAATCATAAAAAGTAGGTTCACGTGGTTTTAATGATGATTTGTTGACATTCCCAATTACATTAACCAGGAGAAATGTGTATTCATTTGCAAAACAAAAAAAAAGCCAAAGTACGGAAAACAATGCTTAAACTTGCCCTAGAATTACACACACACAAATGAGTTAGGTGAACGCTTATGGAAGATAATGAGGTTAAGTCTCCCCAAACAACCATACATTCAAACTGTTACATGAAATGTAAAATCCGATAACGCATCTAAAGCGTAAATTCCAGGCGGCTGCCTCTGCGTCCAGCGTCCTTTGTGTCCTCGCAATGCACCCGCATACCTTCCCGCCCCGCCACACCCCGGGGGTCGCGGGCGGCGATCTTTCTATCTGAAAGGGAGGGACGGCTCTGCGACTCGGGGCCCGGGGGCTTGGAGGGCCCTTCAAACACACTTCCGCCGCCCTAAAAGCGAAGTTCGGTGGCTTTCGCGAGAAAATACTGGGAAGCACAACTCCAGAAAATGGAAACTCCCAAGTCGACGGCTGCGCAGGAAAACAATGAATGCCATTTTCGACTGAGGTCGCCGCGATTCCATTTCGGGCGCCTCCTGGGATTCTCTCTGCTGCTCGATCGAGAGCCGTGCCGGCGGTGACAGAAGTCTCGGCGGATGTCATTAAAACCTTTGCTGTTGCTTACTTTCCGAGAATTCGTCCCTGCTTGCAATCCGTTCAACGGGAAGTTAAACTTTATTTTGGTATCGACTTTTTGACAGCTCATAAATGTAAATAGACTTTGTGAAGAGTTAAATTAACTCTTAATTAATGTTCTCTTGGTCTGTAGTAAATAAATTGAATAGTAGTTAATCTGGATGAGATTTGGTGTTTTAGAATACATTACGCACAGACTCCAAATGGTGGTGTGATGTTGAATTCGCTTGTAAGACGATAAATCTGCATTAATGCTTCAAGAGGTTATATAAAAATCAAAACCTCAAAGATGTTTCAAAATTAAAACGATACGAATCTCGGAAACGGTTAAAATATTGTCATACTTGCTTGAATAATTTGATCATTCAAAAATACAATTAAATCATGCTGAGGGGAAAGGGAAAAGTAATTTCTTGCTACTTATCAGGAGAAACGACACATTAAATAATACTCGCATGTTATATTAACCGGACAAATTTTTCTGTGTGAATTCACTAACGATAATCTAAACACCGTTATGACGCGATTACTTTCTTCACTGTAAAATTCGCCTTGCTTTAAAGAGAAACTTTCCAACATAAAAAAATTACGTTTTTGACTGGCTCCCTTTTTCTCATGCTGATTAAACTCTGAATGTCTGAGACTATTTTGTTACATCGACTCGAATGATTACACAGCGCGAATCTCATAACGTGTTTTTTTAATACAATCCCGGTACTCAATGATATTTGAGATTCATTTAGATAGCGTATTGTGGTGAGGTTTACGAATCAATGAAGATTCAATATTTATTAGGTATTGCGTATGAAGCAATATTCAAATATTCAAACATTGAGTGCGCGATAGCTGTAGCATGCAAACTGAATAGTTTACAGAAATTGCAATATTCCGTGAACAGAAATAATGTTGGAGTTTCGATAGCGTTCAGTAATTTTTCTCTTATGATACGATATAAATGTACAACTGTAACATATTGCCCAAAATTCCGCTGATGTTTGACGTAATGTACTTAATGATTTACTCTAAATTGCACTTTCTCCTTGTTTGCGCTTGTTTAGAAGCAAGTTTTATTTCGTATTACTCTTAAGAGTGTAGAAAATATTTTCTAATAGATTGAAAACATAATTAAGGCTACTAATGTCATTTTCTTCTCGTTTCCCCATCTGCGATCTCGGGTACAAATTGCTCCCATAAATTTTTATTTCACTTGATTGCTCTAAAAAAACTTGTAAGACATTAGCTCTTATATAAAATAATGGGAAAATATTTTATGTATCTTAAGCGGAATAATTATCAACTGGATATATCCGAAAAATATATAAATTTTGTTTCTAGCCATGTGGCGTGTGCAGGCTTGCATGGTAGAAGTGCGCTACTCTGTGTGGAGGTTCGCAAGTGCGAATCTCACTCAGATCGTGGCCTAGCTTTGCTTACTTTTCTGTGTTATGCCGCGGAGGACCTCCCGTTCTGTAGACACCAACTCCGAAGAGGTTGAGAGTGTATGTTAAGTGTCTTGATTGAGGTTTCCGTGCATGTCAACTACTATGGCCATTATTTCAGTTTGTGTAGTGCCCTTCTGGCCTCATTTGCCTTTGCAAATTTGTATATTACTGACCTTCGCATTTTTGTGAGAAAAGTCTGTTTATAACCTTAAGAAAGTTAGGCAGAGAAGAAAGTCAATTGTTAGAGTTACTTTAACATTTTTGCTTATTTTCAAGTTATATATTTGTAAGAAAAAACTCCTTAGTCCCAAGAAAGTATTGAATATTTGAATAGAAGTAGGGTGAACAATAAGTGTTGGCCCCTTCTATAATGCTCTTTTGCCTTCTTGAACCCGAACGCTGTCTAGGGGTCTGGGAGGAAGATTACAGGTTTGCCGGAAAAGTTTAAATAAATTCACTAAAGGCTCTATTAGTATTGCTTATCAAACCAAATTCATCGTGATTAGGTACTTGGAGAGACCCTGTAAACCAGACGTTTTGATGAATCAAGCGCGCGTGATTTTTGACGCTCTGTTGAACACGCCCTTTGCCCCCTAGCTCCCCGTTAGAGGAGGTTACGTTGCACCTGCCGTGGGGGAGGGGGCTGTGCGCGAAAACAGTTGCGAGTGCGAGCGTGGTGGCGGCCTTGGCTGCGCCCATGGCCGCCTGGAATGGCGTCGCGAGCATCGTCTTCCGCACAGTGCTAACGAGCCAAGCGCTCCGCAAGAGGGCGTTACGTCAGCCTGGAGGCCCTGGCCGAGCGGCAGAAGCACGCGGACTCGGAGACTTGACAACCAGGCGTGATGGTGCTTATTGCAGCTGCCGCGTTTTTGCTTAGGGTCATGATACGAGGAAAGGGGAATATAACTGCACATTTAGAAGTACTGAAACATCGCAAGATACGCCTTGGGCTGTGACTGTGAGGAAATTTTGGGGGGCTAGAGGATATTCGACATTCACTGTGGGTCGACCAGCAGCGTAGCGACCCGTCCGTTTGCTTCCCATCTCTGGTGACAGGGTTCGAATCCCAGTTGATCCGTGCGGAACTGTCGGGGAACAAGCTGGTTTGCGGCAGGTTGGTTTCTCCTGCCTCTCATTCCTCTGCTACCTTTCAGTACTAATAAATGTGCAGTTCCATTCTTTTCCTCGTATCATGACCCCATAGCTAAAAAGTGGCAGCTGCAATAAGCACCATTATAATTTAACTATAAATTTCATTCACCATTCCAGATTAACACGTAGGCGGGACTTTATTAATAATATTAATACTATGAGTAATGCAGACTGTCGGTTTGATCACAAAGAACTAGATCTCACCATTGTTGAAGAGAAGCAGATGTGTGAAGTAGGTAATCCATCCAATTCCGGGGTGGACCAAGAGAGAGAGAGGGGGGGGAGATAAAAGAAGAATTTCATCTCCGAATAGAGTTGGAAAGACTCGGCCACTGAAACGGAAAGTCGCCTATAGTAATTGGAACATTGAAGTCGTACCCACAGGCCTGACGAAACCCTGAGGAGCCTAGACCTTTCTCCGTGAAGTTTACCATCTGCTAAAGACAGCTTTACTGCGTAGCGTGTGCCTTCCAAAAAACAGTACAGGAGTTAAATCAGCAACGTCATGTTCAGAATTGCATATACGTAACTTCGTTATAAAAGGTTTCCTACCATATGTTAGCTCACAAAGAATCTCACATCGACACCACTATATGCACTAGAATTTTCCGACATTTATTCTGAGACATTTCCATCTTTCAGCTTGTACAGTTCAAAACGCTGCATGCCAGACGGGTTTGTGTGCAAAAGGTTACTCCAAATTGCGAGATCTGCGTGGAGGTGAAAGAGACGTAACTCAAGAAACGTTGTGTGTCTATGCAGACACGATGGTGGCAGAATCAGATTTTATGTGGAGGATTGAACCTAGTGACGAAATCCATTCAACTTCATGAAAATGATTTTTTTCGTGAATTAAAAAAAAGAAAAACTGTCAAGGCGGAACGACGATTTGAAGAAGTAAAATGACAGAAGTTGAAGTTCGTAAACGTATGCACTGGTTCAACATCCATGGAACTATTCTGTTGCGACTGTTTCAAACACAATTGTCATTTTCTCTTAAAAGGTCCGTAAATCCTTTAACCAATCGGTTCTATCACATTATTGCTATGATTTTCTGTTTGCAATTTTCGCAGAAAAGCGGGCGCTGTGGTCCTTCCTCTGAAGCGCTGAGCGTGGCTTGCGGTCGCACTCCCCATGCCTACCTCGATTTAAATGACAAATGCAATTTCAAGTCCAAATATAATACCATAGTCATAGTGGTGTGTAGTAACAGGAAAATCCAGTTTTGGCTTTGATTGCATTCTAGTAAATTTCATAATTATATTACCTACTTGTTGTTTTTAATTCTAGGAACGCCGGCAACTATGGTTTTTGATAATTGTTCAACCTATTTAACATGTCATTTTTTCACACTGAACTAATTATTTGTTTGAGTTATTAATATCAATAACCAAATAATTTCATTCCTTGGCTTTTTTAGACCTGCCTGGAGTGTGCAAGCAGTTGCGTGTGTTTATGCATGGGCTGCAATAGGTTCAGTGTTTGTAGTGATCTTGGGTAAACGTTGTTAGTATGTTAATGTCACGACGTGGCAGTACGATAACACGTTGTGAAAAAATACGAATAGACGCCGTGCTATCATTTTAAACATAAATGTTTTAATAATATTCTGAAACTATGCCTTTCATCTAGATCCCATGGTCTGAAGCGTCAAGTACTTGTTCAACATAACTGAAAAATATTCTGGAGCGACAGTTTGTCGATATTTTGCAGATTTTTTATATATGCAATTAAATAAAATTGCGGCGTGTGCCAGTCGGGTCCGAAACGACTAAATACAACATGAGGCGCATTACTACTACGTAAGCAATTACTTGACTACTAAGTATTCATTATCACTAGGAGGTGGATTTTAATGAAATGTCTTCTTTTTTTTTCTTTTCAGTATAGAAAAATGCCGTCTAGAATAGAAATTAATTTTATGTTATGACAAAAGCAAATGACCTATTTTTATCTCTTTTTTTTGCATTTTTAGTCGATTTCGACAATGTCATTTTTACCCTTTCCCCGTCATTTGTAATGAGTTTTTCGCTGATTTCATCGATTTTAATTTAATTTTAATATTACTTGCTACAAATAATATTTACGACAGCTTGAGTTGTTCATCTGAACTTTTTTATTACATTTTTTACATAATTTTTCTTTGCTTTTGAAGCATGTTTAAATCATTTTAAGAGCATTTTGTTGATAATTTTTGGTGATGTTTTAGGACATCAAAATCCGCCGCTTAGTTATCACAAATCAATTTGTGTCAGAGTACAATGATTTTTATTTCCTTAATAGCTATCCGTTGATTTTATATTCTTTTGAAGAGAAAACAATGAAATTAAATGTGCGCACGGAGGATGTTCCAGGTTTGGAAATCGGTTGAAATATGTTCACTGCAATTAAATTGACCGTAGGAAAGTGTCAAAGGTCATTTTAGAGAGGAATTTCGAAGTGTTATTAATTCATTTTATTCATTAGTTTCAGCGTACGTGTTCATAAAATTTCATTTGTCATGGAATGATTTGCATGAACTATTTCAACCCTTAATATTATTAGTTACCCCTCTGTTCAGTGATCCCCACAACGGAGTTTTCACTGCAGCCCCTCAATTGTTGCCCCTCTGTTATTGGCTGAAAATATTGTGAGGGTTCTGCGACATTGAACGGAAGAAACACAACCAACAAATGTATTCATGTTGGTTGTGTTATTATATCACCGATCATATATTTCGTAAAACTGATTTGCGTTAATGTGATAAACTTCAGTCTTTTAAAATTTTAAATTTCACGAGCATCGACAAAGAATTTGAACGACATTCAATAGAAAGAGATCTTAAATGTTAAACATAACTTCCTAGTGTCATAACCTTGTTGGTGCGTGTTTTACGTAAAATCTGGATTCGATCAACTTTGCTCTTCGTTGATGTTTGTTCCCGGAAATGTTATGGGCCCTGAAGATTAGAACTTCCAAAAAATGTGACCCTTCTGATCATTTTTCTGAAGTCTGCATGTAAGAGAATATTGCACTTCTCCAGACTTCTCCATCTGTACCATTACGCATTCAGGATCTGTGTGACACATAGAGTATTCTAAGAATATGGTCAGAATACATTGCATAACGTTCGTAATGCATCACGGAAGAACTATTATTGCAACATTTTAAATATATTTTGTTCAAGTATGGATATAGCTATTATTTCTACTTTATGTCCTCGCACCTTTCAGTACGTATAGAAAGAAATCCCCTCCGGCTCTGATTTTTTTCCCCCAGCGCGTGCATTCCCAAGGTATCAAAGTCTTTCCTAGCCTTCGCGCCGATGTGACTCGTCAGTCCTTATCTGTAAAATCCGGGAAACCGGATTTTAATGACAAGTCATATATTTTTTCTGAGACTTTGGGTGAATTTCAAAACAAGTTATGCACGAATCCAGGTATGGTCGATTAGAAAAATATATTTTTGTTGTGCATATAAAGTCATATTTACACCGTTTTTAGTAAAAGGTCATATTTGGGCCAAATTCTGCCATAATTGCATATATTTGTCATATTTTTAAGGACCGTTTTTAATAAGTCATATTTTGGACACATTTTGCCCAAAATGCATACATATATCATATTTTTAACGACACAAGAATAAAAGGCTTGGAAATGTGCCTCGCATGACAATGTATCAGGTGATATTGTCACAAATAAACTCAAAAATTATAGTACAAAGGATTATTTCAAAGAGAAGGATTATTTTAAACAAGAAGAACGCAGTAGTAAAGCAAGCTGTATGGTTTGATGGATTTTATTGTATTATACTTGATTTGTTTAATAGACACAACTAATTTTTTTAAATGCTAGTGAGTTGCAAAGACTGCAAGCCGTCTGTACCGTACTCACAATCTGTTGTGATTTTTTTTGTTTGTAATAACAAATAATTATCAGTAATTTTTAAAAAGTAAACTTGTATAACGTCATATTTTATTTTTTAAGGTCATATTTATGTTTTAGGTCATAAATGCTTGGATATTTCACTGATTTTTAGGTCATTAAAATCTGGGCCTTACTTATCTGCCATTGTACGTGATGTTGGACTAATGTAGCTCTTAAGGAATTAAGGAGAAGGGTGGAAGGGTGATAGATGGTGGGTCAGGATTATACACCACGCCTCCTCACAGAACCCCCACTTCGTAAGTGAGATTCGAATCCACACGCGGGGTGTAACGCGTACGTGAGTGCTAATGTCCAAAGTCATTTTCGCCACTCTGGCCGTCCAGGAACGGAAGGAACAGGGTTGAACGGTGATACGTGAGGGATAGTGTGCCACACCATGCCCCAACATTCAAACTCCAAACATCCACGCTCAAAGTGGGTTTAAAAATAAAGATTATTTATATAGATCATAATTGTAGATCATTAAACCTTTTGTTGTCGCGTTTCTATCAAAACTTTTAAATATCAGTTTGTACAAATAGGGTAATCGTTTATTCATATGCATAACTTAATACTCGGTAATTAAATTTCTTCGTATAATTCGTAACGTCCCTAATTTAGTAGTGACTGATGACGTGTTTGTTCCTACCCGACGCCGGCTATGGTGGCCGACGCAGACTGAACTTCTTTCCTTTGAACCTTGTGACCTCGTGCGTGTTCTGTCTGCGTGCGTTGCTTCTGGAAGCTCCCGCTCCTGCAGCTGATGCGCGCGCCGGCAACGCGCTCCCGCGGCGCCGACCGCCAACACAACCGCCAGGGGAACTTGGCCTTCGGGCTGCAGCTACCCCGCAGGGGTTGCGGTCGGCGGCGGTGGGGTGGGAGGGAGGGCGGTTCCCCGTGACCTCGAGGGGTCTGGCAGACTCGGAGATAGCCGGTTCCCAGGTCGACGGTGTTGTAAGCAGAATGTTTGAACTGGTGTGCGAGGGGGGGATTGAAATATTTGAAAAACAAAGGATTAGACTTCATGGAATTTGTAGTTAGTTCATTGTTTTGATTTGCGTGTGAAATACTACGGTTCGTAAGAAGGAAGGAAACAATACTAATTGAGTTTATGGCTGTTTTTCCAAAATTATCATGTGGATGTTCTTTCAAATTACTCACAAGAAACCTGTGTCATTAATATTTCTTGTTGAAGTTTTTTTTGCTTTGTTTAAAAATAAATGTGCGATTGATATTTAATAACAATTTTTCATGGAGACGAGTAGCAGCTCAATTACCGTGAAGCCACAGTTTGATTTTGACAGTTTGAAATTTTTCAATGTCATACTTGAGATAAACAGTAAATAACGTTGAGAACGGCTTACGTACGTGAGCGAGTCTCAAATGTAAGGACGGCCCTCGATTTTCTCGGGAGTTGGCGGCCCTTGTGTCCTTGGCGCAGGTAGGTATTTCCCCCTACCTCCCCCTTCCCCGGCGCGGTGCCGGGCGCACAAAAGGGCCCCGCGCCGCCCCGCGCCGCTTCGCGCGTCTGTTCCGAGAAGCCCAGTGCGCCTCCGCCGGCCCCAATTGCCTCCTGAAGAGGCGGCGCCGGCGCTCAATGGGAGGAGCCTGTTTTGCGTGGCTCCTTCCAGCGGAGACCGCGCGCGAATAACTCCCGGAGTTGAAATTCACCTCCGTGGCTGGGGGAGGAAGGGAGGGGTGAACCCGAGAACCGATGAATTAAATATCGGCACGGGACCAATCACAACAGTCGCTTTGTCGCGGACGCTTTCCAGTCGCTTCCTTTTGTGAGTCGCGTCGCGTTGGAAACTTGGCGGGAAGACGGAAAGTTGACGTGGACGGAAGTAAATAATGACGGAGCGCTGGTGTGGGGGTGGGGGTGGGGTGAAGGTGTTCCCACGCGATCCGCGTAGCTCCGGCGGCCCTTTGAAGTCGACGCTGGCGCTTCGCGTGGCCGCGTTGTTTTCGCTGATAGAGACGCTGCAGACCTCCTCCCGCCCCCGCCCCTCCCGGAAGGCACTCCGCCGGCTGGGAAGGGCGGGGAACGCGATGAAAGTGCGGAGTGGGGGGGGGAGTGAGGGCAGAACGGAGCGTTCACGGTTGGCGGCCCAAAGGCGAGCGATGTGCCCCGCCCCTGCTGTGTGTGTGTGTGTGTGTGTACGTGCACTTGACAGCCCGCTGCGTTGTCGCTGCCTTCGCCAGTGTGGCTTTCTACTCGCAGATACGCCACATGCTGTCCTCCAAGGACTGGCCATGTTGGCATTGTACGAAAGGCTAATGATTTATTCATGTGTGATACATTCAAGTATATGTGGATGATGACCATGAAAACTTAGCATTGCTCTGCAGTTGTATTTGTAACGATCATTTCGTTGCTCTTTTTGTTAGGTCATCTTTAGTACCATGAGAGAAAGAACGGAAATTACAAAACCCATAAAGTGTAAGAACCCATAAAAAAAGTCGTGCTTTGTTTAGTAAGATTTATTTTTTAACCACCGAAGGTGCGTAATTCGAAGAACATTGAAAGAAAAAAGTTTCATGGTAAGGAAGATGCAAAAAGTATCACGGTGTGTTACATGAAATGGTAAAAGAAAAGTATTCTTTAGGCGACGAGTTTTCACTAATGTTTTTAGCATAAACAAATGTTTAAATTAGTAAGAAATGTGTATGTAGCATCCATTGGTATGTTATGTATATAAAGAAGCCTAAACTGATTTGTAGGTAATCGTGAATTATTATTTGATTATTTTCAGCCCAAGTACATACCTGGAGGACGAACGCCTCCACCTCTCAGTAGGGTGGCTCACACAATAAGAAATTCATGCATCAACGTGTATGATCGTAAATGATAACTATGGAATAAATGTTTTACACAGCTCCGGATAAATTCGAATAAACATTGAAGTAGGTAACGTCATTTTACAAATTATGGAGGCGGAATCCATAGAGGCAAAAATTGTACGTTCGTAAGTGGAGACAGCATATTAATCCTGGCCTAAATTAAAAGAAGTTGTTTAGAATTTGTGCAATTTAATAACTTGATCGGTTGAAGTTATTGCAATGCAGTTTTCACGGAAATGCATGAGGAGTTGGGGCTAATTAAAGCAGTATTCATTTCAAATTTATCATTTGTATGTTTTTCGATATATTGAGGTGACTTTGTTTTGTTTTTTCCAAATGGTACAATATATTTTTTTTAGTCTATCATGACGAGCGTAAAAAGACCAATGATATACATTTTGGCCTATGTTAGGAAAGCATTTTCTTGTGCAATTTTGATTTTTGCGACTCGAATTTCACGGATATTGTACGCTCTGAGCACGTGCTAGGAGGGAGAGCGCTGCGCGACCTTGGTTGGCGGATTTACGATTAAATGCACCTTAAACATCAGTCGCAAAAAATCAAAATTACTCAAAAAATGCTTATCTAACATATGACAATGTATATAATTCATCTTTTTTACGCTTCTCATGATGGACATAGAAAAAATGTATAGTTCCATCTGAGAAAAAAAAACAGGTCATTATCTCTTAAAATACAAGTGACAAAATCGAATAGAATACATTCATCAATCATCCCAATTTCCACATAGTTTAGTGAAATCTGCATTGCAGTAACTTAAACATTTCAAAAATTACAGGTGGTGCTAAAGTTACGTGATTCATTTTGTATACTTACTAAAGAAGTAAACTTATCTTCTACGTAACGAATCACAGAAATATTGACCGCGATCACCTGGCGTATTTCCATTTCAATTCTTAGTCATCGATTATGTATGAAGAGCCCACGTATTCATTTACGTCGCGTCAATCGGCGCAGAAAGTCCATTCAATACTCGTGAAGAGGCAGTTCTTTCTTACGTGAAGTCCTATTATTGAGCAACAAAATGTGTGTTCTGTTAACAGCAATGACTTGAGGTACAATTACCTTGTCGTTGCAATCAATGGAATTCGAAGAATATTTCTTCTGATTAGGAATTCAAAAGGATACTGTTTCGCAACTAAAGCACTAGTGATTAGTTCTTAATTAATTTGGTGTTAAATAACAAAATTTGGAAGTATGTTTATTGACCTATTATTCTTGTTCATCAATAGTCATGTTTAATATGTATGTTTCCAATAATGCATTTTCTTGGTTATTCCATTCTATATTTGCCATAAAACATTGCGTATATGCTAGTTTTCAACCACAAATGTATCCGCTGGCATAATGTAAGTCTGTCCCAGACCTCTTTGTGCAAATGTAGTGGAAAGTACCTGAACAAAACACATTTGCGTGGTCAATAGAGAGAACGAAATAACATTTGCTTACTAATGCAGTAAATGCTGCACAAAACAGAAATAAGTAGAATTACCGAAGAGGAAACGTGGTTTTTTGCTCAAAACCACGCATTTGTCTCTGGCAGAATCAATCATAGGTATGCTTTTGCGCTTTTAATAGAGTGGAAATTAAGTTATGGAACTACAGTAGAAATGTAGTCTAGTACATGAAAAATTAATGCGCAAGTTTTTAGGATCGAATTGTAATCATAAAGGGATTTTGTACATTTATTGACAGTACTTAATGGATATTGAATTTTTGTAAACCAATCGTGCGTTATATATTATAAACTAGATTTAATCCAAATGCTTAAAAACTGTGAAAAGAATGACAGATCAGATCCATAATCTCTCTGATCTTGGTGAAGTGAATGTCTGATTGAAGTCTATGGATACTTGTTTGACAAAGAAAAGGTGAACTGTACAGTGTGTGAGAAATAACAACTAGAATTCGCGTTGTTGTATTTTCAAACAAAAGTTTCTTTCTTCTTGGTAAAAGGCGGACGGTGAAAGTCGACAAGAGAAGAAACGAGCATATGTTGGCGACGATTCCCTTTCAGTTTCCCCAGTGTTGGATGGATGTGAAGCGAGTGTGCTGTGCTCCGCCCCTGGACGATGGCGTGGCCGGCGGGCAGGCGGGCAGGCGGTGGACGCGCGGCATCCGTGAGGCGCTCTGCATGTTTCATGCGGCGTCCGCCGCTTCCTGCTGGCGCGGGACGCATCTCAGCCGCGACCTCGCATGCTGCTCTCCTGTGTGCACAAGGCCCCCCCGCCCCTCTCCGCCCCACCCCGCTCCTCTCCGCTCCGCCCCGCCCCTCTCCGCCCCGCCCCTCTCCGCCCCGCCCCTCTCCGCCCCGCCCCTCTCTCCGCCCCGCCCCTCTCCGCCCCGCCCCTCTCCGCCCCTCGCCCCGCCCTCTCCGCCCCGCCCCTCTCCGCCCCGCACCGCCGCACCGCACCGCCCCGCACCACACCGCACCGCCCCGCCCCGCCCCGCTCCTCCCCGCCCCTCCCCGCCCCGCGTTCTGGCTCGGCCCTGAACGCGTGGCGCATGTCATCGTGTGGCGCGTGGCGCATGTCACGCGCCGAGACATTGCAGTTACGCGCTTGCACGCGCTTCTACCTCTCGCACCTACTAGCGTATCACTCAGTTCGTTCCACATAACGTTTTGTTTTTCCTCTCCGCCTTGTTCTTCTTTTCCCCGCGCCTCTGTGCTTTTATGATTGTGGTCCAGAATGGCGTGCTTCTGCTCCAGAATTTCTTAATTTCTCCATGCGTCTATGGAAGTCCACTTGCCTTCCAGCCCGCTCCGGTAGTCTGTCCCTCTCGTCTTCCCCTTCTAGTGCGTTTTGACTCTGCACAACTCTCCCTGGCGACAGCCTCTCCTTTCCATCATCCTCCTGCCACGCGTCTCGCTTCACTTCGTATTTTCTCTGCTTCGCTTCCCCGAGAAAATAAGTCTCGCTTCGTTCCTTCACTCCTCACATTCGTGTCTCTCTGTGCTTCCTGATCATGACTTTGTTATTGTTGAGACCGTTTCGTGCGGTGTCCCTCCTCGCTAACCCGTCCCCGCTCCTGTTGAAGTCCTTGCTCCTCTGTTATCATGGGCGCCAGACAGCCTGCCTCCGGGGAGCGCTGCCAAATCCGATGCTATTGAATATTGAAACGTCTCGAATTTGTCAGTGCAGCTCTGCTCTGCGTGGCATCCATTTTCCGGGCGTCTGGATGCCGCACCCGGAGGGTTCGGACATGCTGAATGCGCTACAGTGAATTCTCTGTGCGTGGAGAGTCTATGCAGGGTATTTGCTTGGGATAATCTCTAAAGTCTTCCCTTGTAATCTAATAAGTTGCAGACTTTATTTCTCAATACTTGGACTTCGTGTTTTCAAAACAATCGTGTACTTCACAGAGAGGATTTGTGGATAGCCCTCTTGGAAATTATCCTATCGAAGTCACGTTGTTGTTCATCAAATCAGTTGCTACTGAACGGACTCAACGTTCACGAAGATTAAAATAGAAAATAAAAGAGACCTTGTAATGAAGGTACCAATGGGAGAAGTTGAAGTGTGTTTCTAATCCCTGATTGAAATTCCTTCCATTATTAGAAGAGTCGTAAAACATTTGCCAAACAATTTGTATTATAAATGAACGCCGATGCACTTAAAAAAGTAAAAGGAAAAAGTAAACCCCTCGTGTCGTCGTTGCTTAGTGTCAACGCGATTTCATTTGCGATCGATCGGGCGCGAGCGGCGAAGTGTGACGCCAGGTGTCGCGTGCCGAGCTAGGCGAGAAGAGCTAGTGGGGGCGCGGACAGAGGAAATAATCCCGGGGTTATTGGACACCGTCAACTGCATTTGCGCCGCGGCAAAGCGGCGGCGGTGCGCCCTCTGTGCTCGGTGCTTTCGACTCCGCCCGCCGCGATTCTCGATAATCCCTCCCGTTTTAATTAAACATTCGTACACCTCGCAGTCCTCTTTTCGCCGCCGCCGCCCGTGTCTCCGACGCTCGGTCTTTTGCGGTTTCTCCCCCTCCCCCATCCACCTTTGCGTTGGCCCGGTTGTTTCACACCCCGAACAGTTTTCTCTGCGTTTGCACCTCTCCCCTGACCGACCTACATTGAGAATTTGGACCCAACACGACGATCCATTCGCAGTTTGAAAGCGATTCCCGTAGAATATTTGTTTGCAGGGGGAGAGAAACTGATCCGAGTGAGATTTGAAAATTCAAAAGTTTAGATGCTGGTGATTACTGTTTTGTTTTGTTTTTCTTTTTCTTTGGTGAAGGAGCGATGAAGGCCGTGTAAATGTGGTTTACACCATTATCTTAAGTACGGCATGTGTGTATATTTTTCAGTGACTCAGTGGAACTAACTTGAAAGATCTTATTTCTATTGTCTACCTCATCGTGCAAAATGTCGCATATCTTCTTTCACTAAAATTATCAACCGCATAATATCTGCCGACTTGTCAGTGATCTGATAAGTCCTCTGGTACAGAAAGTGTAAATGAAAGTGGCGAGAGTATAAGTTACATTGTAATATCCACGACTTCTGGAACTATTAGACGAAAGACGGCAGTGAATTTTAATTCGCCATAATGGCTTCTTTCAACTGCTTTGAAATTTCGCACATTCTAGCACGAGAACTTCTATAAACTTTTTAGCTATGAAATTCCTAGAAAGGTGATGATAAACTTTAAATTTCGTAGCTAGTGTTGCGATAATCCTGCACTAGATTATGTACAATTATGTATAGAATGGGAGAGAGGCCAAATACCACATGCCAATCCACTCCTGGCTTTTGTTATACTTCGATTAAACCAGTAAGTCCGTTGACACTTGATCAGCTCTAACGGTCATCCAACCCGGAGCTTGAATGTCACTGTAGTCATAATTTGAGAGCTGAAAAAGAAATGTCCAGTTTTGGAATTACTTGCTGTTGTGATATTCGGTCATCGGCTTCCTCATATCCCGTGGGTGACCGCTCTTACGCATTTCACAAGTCTCCCGCGGGGCGGCGCTGGGAGCGGCGTTCGCGATTGACGGCAACAGCCACGCAACGACAACTGTGTTCTGTGCGTTTTCACCCCGAGGCCGCTAAAGTATTGGCTCCTAGTGGAGAGCAGGACGCGCAGGGACGTTTTGGAAAATCGGAATCGGAATTGGAAATGGGAAGCGGAGCGAATGGAGGAAGGCTCCTCGGCCAGTGCGCGGGGGAAGGTTTTCCGAAGTGGAGAAGAGGCGGAAGAGGACGAACGTGAAGCGAAGGGCGATGGGAAGACCATACGATTAAACTTCGCGAACGAGGGGAGTTCGAAACAAGAGTGAAATACACGAGTAATGCAACGGTAGGGTGATTTTTAAAGGTCAGGAATAACAGGGCGGAGAAGGCAAGTCAGGCTGAATGCACGAAATGTCAGGAGGAAATGTGTGGGGGAGAAGATACAAAAATATATTAAATGCCAGAGAGTGCAATTAAAGTAAATTGGAAATGTCTAGTAATATTCAAAGGTCATGAAAATGGACATTTCGGAGAAGCCATATTCAGTTGCATAATTATTGTTTTTAATGCGTTATGAAGAACATAATTTAAACTTTCGTTCGTAATATTGATATTTATTTTTCGAATTAATGTTTGAAATTTTCCCGATAATAATGGAGTAAAATAGAAGGCAAAGTAAAACGGAGAACCGGATTCCCATTCTATCCTTTTATTACATACAGTAGTTAGAGCTCGTATGCTATGAACAGAAAATGAAAAGCGATGCTAATGCATCATTGTTTTTCATCGACGATGCGAAGTAATCACCATTAGTCTGGGAATTTGTCTGTATTTTCCACATAAATCTTACAGGAAATGTTTATCTTTTCTCAGGCAATGAATTCAGAAATGGGGATATACATAATCGTTTCCTACTTTCCGTAGTTTTGCATTCGAGAAAAGACATAACCAATAGCTCTTTGACGTGTGTTGTGTAAGCTTCTTTTTTCATTACCCAAAGGATTTTCTCTCTGAAGAAAACACTGATGTTCTCGTCGTGTCTGGACCTAACTGAGAATGGACTCCGCCTGGACCTACAAATTTAGCATATTATTTTCAAATACCTGTTATGTAATCTAAAAGTGTTAAAAATTGTATTCTTTTGTGTGAATAGAGACCTCAAGGTCCGAGAAAATCATATTTAATGATTAGGCTGGCATAAATGCATGCAAACTTTTTATGAAACCATTGAATTTAATAGAGTAGGTCATTAAAATTCGCCATTTCATTAGAGTTTATGTACGTTAGAGTAGAACTGTTCGTTGTGTATGTAAAAGTAAATAGGGAATAAAAAATTGACAACCTAGCGATGGAATTTGTATCCATGAGATAGTGAATGAAAAGGCTGATATCGAGAATTTTGTTCCTTGCTAAATGTCGCATTAAATATGAAATATCACGTAAATGAAGATCGTGTCGATGTAGTGAATGTGGGCGTGTCTTTATAACCTGGATGATTGGAAGAGAGACCAAATTCTTCGTTTCTTCTCTTACTAGGGTTCTGACTCTTCTGTTGCTCTCCAGTACTGTAATTGCTTTTTAATCTCATTTCACTCGTTACCTCCGCCAAGTAATAGGGCTTCCTTTAAGCAATGATAAACCAAGAAACCCAGTTTGTGCCATTGCGTGAAGGCTGGAGTCAGTCAACTCCTCGGGTGGGCGATCGCGGCGAGGGAGCGAGCGCGGCGGCGGCGGGGGTGGGAGGAGGGGGAAGGGGTGGGGGGTAATCGGAGTAATCGGCGCGTGCGCTCCGGAGCCCCGGAGCCGCCTGGATCTAGGGGCGGCGCCGGATCGTGTTCGCGCCCACCAATTAGCACAACAATCGCTCCGCCGCGCCGCGCCGCGCCGTGTTGAGCCGCTGCATGTGGCCTCTGCGCCAAGACACGCCCCTCGCCCGCGCCACGCTCGCCGCCACGCCCCCCGCCACGCGGGCCCAGAGCGAAAGGTTTTGTCTGTCTCCTGGGTCAATCAACAAAAATGCAAATATTCCAAAATAGCGTCCTCAGAACTGCAGTTATCGCACCTTGGTATATAAGCAACACTAATCTCCACAAAGACCTAGCCATCGACCCCGTTTTAACATACATCATCAAACTTTCTCAAACTTTCTTCCAAAATCTACCCTCAGTTACCGGTGCTTCCCATTACAGTGTAGGTTAAGAGCATCCTATAGAAACTCGTCTCCGCAACAGACTCCCCTTTTACATCTTACTGTGAACTGGCTGATATCAGATAATGAAATAAATAGTCTTCCCATCAATAGTCATCAATATGTATTTCCCCACTTTATTATTCGCACTACTTCAATCTATGTTTAATGGGAGGTAGCCTTAGCAACCCCCTTCACATCTTTCGTCTGAAAATACTCGCTCCTAACAACTCAAAAGCGATTTGGCTGAGCGTTGTACAACCAACTCATTCTGTTCAATTTTTTTTAAAAAATCTTCTGGGTGACATTTCATTTTTATCTTTCTCCTGGTCCTATAATCCTCTTTGCGTCCACCTTTAAATGTTTCCTGTTTCCGCTATATTATTTGTTTCATTTTTCTCAATTCATTTTTTTTGTTATTGGAATCGCACCGATATGTACTGCGCGTTCTTAGAAGCACGACTATATTTTGTGATATGTTTTCTTTTCCACGCATTTGTACCTCTTTCCATGCCTTACATCATTGTTCCCTCCTTTTTCAATTTCATTTCTTCACTGATTCACGTTTCATTCATTCTACACTCATCACGTCACGTCTTTTGTATTTGTGTGAACCATGACATTTTTTTCTTGTCTTATCATTTTTTCACTCATAAATTTCTTTCTTTTTGATTCTTCTTTGTTCTTCAGTTCTTCTCTATTCGTTTTCATCCACTAATTTTGCTCTTCCTCGCCCGTTGATATGCGGGCTTAGAAATCGCCTGGAGCTAATTTTGATTACGTCCTGCAGTATTTCTCTGGCTTTCGTCTTTCGCCTACACTTTATCGTCTTTCGATTCCTTCAGACTGAAATGTAGTCTTCTCTATTGAATTTTCATTTCTTTTTCTTCACACATGAAATATTTCCTCGTTTTGTCATCGTTCTTCGCTGTTTTATTCTTCTTTCATTAATTTTGTTCTTCGCATCTCGTTCACGTTTCATCTGTCAATTTTGCATTCATTTGGTATCTTTATCTTCCATGTTTCTTTTCATCTCAATTTTCAAATATCAATTTGTCATCGAAGTACCAAGTGTCCCCTTGTTTATTATCTTTTATACTATGAACTTATTTGCCTATTCATTTTAGTTTTCTTTGCTCTTTTTCGAACAGATCGACCTCACCTTGCTTTTTTACTGCAATACTTAAACCAAATTCAGCAATTTAATTCTCTTTCAAGAGGCAATATTACATTTTGAAAGCAGTCATCTTTAAGAGTGCAACCGGAGAATTTTTTATGGAACAGGAACTCTTGTTCCTTCGTACTTGGGCAACGCTTATTTAGATGGAGCTATTCAGTTCTCGGGTCGATAACCCATAGAGGTATCGTTTTATCGGTTTTTCGATGAACTTACCTCTTGTGGAAGATATTAGTTTCTGGATTCGCGGAACTCGAGTGTCGAGCGGCACGTCAAGAATTCCCTACGACGCAGCATCGCACGTCTGTCTGCGCTTCCATCGCTTTCGACCTCTCAGCCGTATCTGCCAGCGGCGGTTGATTGCTATCGCAGTCGCCGTGCGACGCTTGTCGCCCCCCCCCTCCCCCCCTCATCGTGCTTCGTTTCGCCTTGCTCCGCGCCGCTGCGCCGCCGTCGTCGGCGAGCCGGGAGCGCCCGATCTCCAGAGCAGCCGATGCCATTAGCAGATATTGTCCCGAGCCCCTCTCCCGAGACCTTGTGCTAATTTCTTAATTGTTTTCACGCCGCCTCCGAAGAACAGTGTTCCGTTGGAAATTCAATTTTTTATTAATGTTAAATGAAGGGCAACGCGATTGTCTCCGGGGAGACTTGTGGAAACTTAGCGTATTGGATTTTCTCTGCACGAAGACGTCTCTCTTCATGGAAGGCCAAACTTTCTATCTGTATCCGATATCGGTCAATAGACTACTTTATCGAGTGGGCCTTCATGAATTTCTAAATTTAGAGCTGTTTTTATCGTCGTTGAGAAGTTTTTAGTGCCGTTTTTGCGCGTAGAACACATTGCGCCATCGCGGGCCGCAGTGGCTTCCTCGCCTCTCGGTTCGAATGTTCTTCAGATCGTCTACAAGAACTTCTCGCCCCGGTATTGGTTAGTAGTCGAAAATATTATTGAAGTTACTGTTTTTTTATGTAGATGCGAGACAAAATGCCTATAATAACCATTTCAATTTTAATTCTAGTATTAAAAGAGAAGAAGAATCAAACTGAAAATAGTATTTATGTAATATGATACATTGTGCATGACAAATGATTGATTGATTTGTGGCGTAACAGTGGTCACTCAGTTTCATGGATATCAAGAAAAGATTTGGCGTACACGCCAAGTGAAATTCAGATAAAACGAATTTAACATTTTCTTGTAGAATAATTACTTTCATCATAATATAAATAAAATTAATATTTGATTCTCCACATTTTTAGTCTACATTCGGGAACTTCGTAATGTTGTAAATTTGCTACAAACTAAATTAAATTGAATCGGAATATTGATACATTTTGATCTGCACCACGCAGTTTTGTTGTGAAAACAGCAGATCAGTTATAAATTGCATTGTAAGGCGATATCACAAATTCAAAGGGGCAACAATCTTGAACATTCAATTAATCAGTAGGCACGCTAGAGAAAGCATGTTTCGTAATACAAGCGAAGATTTCTAGCTATACTAATTAATATAGCAATACTAAACAATACAAAATGTATTTTCTTATCCTGTGAATTGTAGGAAGATGAGAATAGATACTCTTCAAAATACAACCTTAAGAGAGCAAGGCTGGGTATGTTTATGGGCGAAATAAACGCCTCCGCGACCCCATCCTCTTCCCCGCTCGTCCTTCCCCGCCCCTCCTTCACCCCAACTTCTACCCCCCGCCCGGTTCAGCATTTCCCTCCCCCTCCCCTCCCCACCCTTCCCCTCTCCTCACCCTTCCCCTCTCCTCCTCCCCCGCCACACCAAGAGCTTCCAGGGTGGGTTTCAATATAGTACACTTTATTATTCACCCTTCCTCGCTGCCCTGCGAAATGAAAATGTAATTATTTTTTTCCTTGCAAAGAATTGTTTACTTAATAAAGCTGTTGACCTGCTACAGGAGCGTCAGTGGGGTTCTGAATTTATTTTAGTGTCGGAGTGGT
The DNA here is from genome assembly GCA_011170035.1 of Teleogryllus occipitalis. Classification (NCBI taxonomy): domain Eukaryota; kingdom Metazoa; phylum Arthropoda; class Insecta; order Orthoptera; family Gryllidae; genus Teleogryllus; species Teleogryllus occipitalis. The sequence continues at coordinate 582,001 of BLKR01000280.1, forward strand.
TGAAATTTTTTGGGACTTTTCTGTAGTTAGGCGTCGCAAGAGTCAACTAGATATTTGGTTTTGGATTACCAAATAGTGATTTTTCAACTAATCAATATCAAAATATATCTGGTTTGGATCTGGAAAGTGTCTAGAGGATGCCGAATAGTTATTGGCGATTGAAAATTCGGGCGTGCAAGATTTCCGCGGTGCAGTTGCTGGTAATGACTGGTTAACAACGGAATTTACCCAATTATTGAAAGTCGAATGAACTGTACCAAGAAGTTGAATTCTTAGAAGGATTGTACGAATATTCGTGCATCTTACAGGTATGTCATTTTAATGTACGAAATACTGAGAATTTTAATTATTTGAGGTCACTTTGATACTACTATGAAACCCTTTCCAAATGCTTCTGGATGCAGCAATACCAAACAGCAAATATTCATTCTACACTGAAACGTATGCTTATACTCATCCGAAAGGCAATCCGGACTTGGGGTAACCGTTCCCGTAACATTTGGAATATCCGAATACTTCATCTGGATAAGAGCCGCGCTATGGCTGAAGGGGCCGGAGACGATGCAAATGGAGACGACGCGGAAGAATTTCTTATTTGAGACAGCGGCGCATCGCAGACCGCCAAAGCCGCTTTGCGAAATAAAACAAGCGCCGCCAGTCGACTGCTTCCGCCTCCGGGGAGCGGGGGGGGGGAGGAGCTTTGCCCGGAAGGAGCCCGTTCGCGGGCGAAGTTCGTCTCGCGATGTCGCGGGACGTCGCCGTGTCGTTAAACACAAAAAGATTGCGCGCTTTGAAGATGGCGCCACTGACGGTGCTTTACTCCTCTCGCGGAATACGAACTCTGGACAGCGTTTGTTTCTGCCTTTTTGGAACCTCTCGGTCGACGAAAGACAGATTGGGTGTAGGCCCCTATTTTATTTTAAGTCTTTGCTGTTTATTTTATGGCCACGTTTTTAAATTATTGTTTGGCAAAAATTAAATTTGCTTGCTTTTTTCGTAATTTTCCCCTAAGAAGGTGATGAATTTAAAATATTTTCGTTATAAGATATAACGTTTCGTTATATAAGAGATATTTAAGAATAATATATTTCGTTTTAAATAAGAAGAGTTAATGAAATATTTAAAGAAAATTCCACCATAAGCACATGCAATTCTCTCCTCTGTAAAAGGTTAACAGCCATCGGGAAGCTAACTGAATAGCGTCATTTTCCAGAAGAACATTTTGTTTTTACCTCTTTGAAATCGATGGGTTTTATGTCCAGAAAATTTAACTGAAGCGAAAATAAAATTATTCCAAAGTTTTAATAGTGGTGTAGATTAAAAAATAGAATGCATGAATGAGCTCTATTTAATGAAATTTATACATAAGTTTTTCTTTGATACTATTGAATACATGAATGTAATGAAATATAAATGTATTGAATCACAATTCACATTAATTCCGATGTCCGAATTTTATTTCATGGAGGGTGTTAATACAGTATTCGGTGAAACATAATAATAATAATAATAATAATAATAATAATAATAATAATAATAATAATAATAATTAATATTGATTGATGAAATGGGTCAACTTTCATAACAAAATGGTTCAATTTACTAATAATATTGTAGTACCGAAAAGTCCTTTATAGCCATTTGGGCCCTTTGCTCGGTCTATCAGCGCGCCTGCACTCTCTCAATTTCCAGCGCGCGGAGCAGGGTAGGGGCGGGGCGGGGGCGGGGTGGGACGGGTCGTTCTTTGTACGGGCGCGGTCCATTTTCCTCAGCCTTTCACGAGATTTTGTCGCGTCGAATAAAACGCCGCAGCAGCAGCACCTGCGCCGGCGGCCCGTGGTCACCGCGCGCCCTTGGACAATGGCGATTAAACGGGGCGAAGGCGCTCAAGCAGCCGTTGCGCCGCGGGGGGCGGTTCCCTGCGCCCCCCGTTCCCGCCCCCCGCAACACACGCCCACCCTACCCCTCCGCGACGCTCCACAGCGTTCACTCTCCTCCGACCGGGAGAGGGGGCTCAGTGCTTCAGCTGATGCCACTGCAGTCCCTGACCGGGAGATCTTCGAGTCCCGATGGTGACAGGATTTTCGACACTAGCTTTTCAGCTAGGTCGAATTTAGTCGCTGTCTGGAGGAGAGTTCTAGCGGCCGGCTGCTCTGATCGGTAGTTTTCCGTCGTTTCTCCAATCAACACCAGGCGAATGCCGGAGTAGTGCCCTAACAAAGGGGACACAGACCGCGCGCGATCTTTCCTTCCTCTCCCTTGTCCTAGCCTCACCTCTTACACACACACTTACACTAGCATGCACTACACTATCACAAATGTCGAAAGACCAGTAAGTAGCTTACTGGTTATTCTGGCTGTGGCGGTGCCCCGCTGCTGGGAGATACCTGGTTGAGAAAAACCTCTGTAGCCAACAGTAGGTCGGCGCCGGATTACCGCATGCGAACGGTTTTGCACGTACTGCACTCCGTTTGCAACATTGCCACTTTCTCATATAGCTTGTTACATTGCCATTTTCTCCCATTGCACTGTACGTTGCATTGTCTGGTAATTCTGTAGATGTAGTTGTTTATATATGGTATATTTTTCGGATAATTCGAATAATTCAGAATCCGAACAGATGCATCCTCATAGTTCGGAATACCGGGATTCTACTGTTTTGGTTACTCATCCGATGTTCGCGTCATTATCTGCCGAACCCGACATACTGATCTACGTTCTCCTTTTCCCTTCGTTCCACACATTCTGTCTGCGACACCCCAACATTTTCCCTCTGTTCTTCCACCGCCACGCCCACTTCATCGCGCTTGGCGTCGCAGCCTCGCGCCGTCCTCTCGCGAGAGCACCGACGGCGGCTGCACTTGAGGGGAGAGCGCGGCTCTCGCCCGGACGCCGCGCCGTCTTCGCCCTGCCTGCGAGCGCTCCCCGCGGGCGCGCGCCGGCCCTTTGTGCCGGCTTTTAAAAGCTCTTTTGTCCGCGCTGTTAGCGGCGGCCGGTTCGATGCTCCGGGGCCCCGCCCCCGCCCCCGCCCCCGCCCCCGCGCCGCGCCGCGGTGCTCTGCTCGGGGCAATTGTGGCCCCGGCTGCGGCGCGCACTGGCCCGAAACAGGCCCATTGCCACCCGCACCAAGAAGTCTGTTCGTACATAAAAATGGATGTTGTGGTATACGAGATCGATAAACTGTCACTGTCCGATCTCCATGAAAGTTGGTATATCTTAGTATTCTTTTATAGAGAGGGTTTTTGTATTTATTGTTCACTTTGTTGTAACTCTCACTACATGGCGCTGCAGCACAAGATGGCGATAGTTTCATGCACTTCCTCGTCCACCTGGACTCCGCCGGAGCTTCGTTGTCGCTCGGCGTTGCCGTGTGGTTCGCGGTGGGGTCGACGAGGACAGCTCCGGACTCGAAAGGTCGAGCGGGCGGTGCGGGATGTAGACTGGACGAAACTAATGCTGAGCCAGGAGACCACAGCGAGGAGGCGATTGCGAGAGTAGAACACCAGTCCGTAGAAGTGCTGACGGAGCGGGAAGATGGCAGCGAGGCTAGTACAACATAAGGAGAAATTCAAAAGAACATTTATAAAATAAATTTTAAAAAACCTTCAAAAGATTTGTTTCAGTATTGAGAATAGGAGGCGAGAGAAATGCAGACGGAAGGGACAGAACGATTTGCTGAAAAGAGTTCAATAATAAAGTAAATGAAATAATACATTATTATTCGTTTAGTTAACTAAATATTCTCATTAATTCCAGGAAAAATCGTTGATTACCTCTGTTAATAGCATGCGTGCAATTAAATTCCACCGTGCAATTAAAAAGGCACACCTACCAATCAGAATTCACAATAGGAGCCAATTCGTTTAATTAACTATAACATAGATGTAGTCAAAGGTTTTGCAGTCGGCCATGATACATGAACAAAATTGTATATCTTATATTACGCACCTGCAATGACTACATATACACAACGAATGAATAAAACTAAATTGGGAAAGTAAACGTTAAAATAGCTGACTTATGGAACAACATAAAATATTTAACGCGAGTTAATTAAAGGTTTTACGAGTAAAACATTTAGTCTTAGGATTACAAATGTAAACAGTGTAAACGCAGTTGTGCTTACCAGTTCTAAATGGTACGATATTGCGAAAGTGTCAGAACGAATAGTTATTTTTCCAATATTTATTCCTGTTCAAATGTCTCATACTGGTCTTTTCGTGAGAATTCATGTTTTCATGACTTTGTCAACTTCTTCTAATATATTATCCGCCATATCTTCAGTACTTTCCGTATGCAAATATTACTTGCAAACAATCTCAATACAACGCCCACTAAAATATGTTTTTCAGAAGCACTATGCAATATCTAACACTTGCCTCAAATTGTAAAGATGTGCATGAATTTCTCAAAATTTAAATTATTCTTAAATGAAAACAAATAAATATTGAACTAACGTGTGTATAAAGAGGGATAATTGCACTCATCGTATATAAGAAAACTATATCGTCGCTCGTTTTCTTGAACATACCACTTGCGCAATTATCCCCTTCTTTATACACTCGCTTCGTGAGTTACTATAATAATATCAAAACAATGAATAAAAGCAAGACATTTTTGTACCGATTTCTAATTTTTTAATTTTCGTAGCGAAAAATAAGAGATAAAATGGAAGACATCGTAGCATCCTTATGTGTATGTTTCGAAGTGTGTTCGGATACACCGCCTTGTAAAAAAAATTAAAGGAGTAAAAAAAGAATTTGAAATTTAAAGAAAATATTAATGTGGGTTTGAAGGTAATGACGAGAGATCGAAATGTGAACTAATAAACGTGACAGTGGTGAAATTTAGCATAAAATACGTTTACATCAATAAAATAACATGCCACTTTTAAATAATGTTCCACAATTTCCTTTTTAGCGGATTAAATGGTTGCATAGTGATTAGCCCAGTGATAGCCCTCTGTTGTGGTGGTGGTTGTGCCCACTGCTCTGGAGACGCGGGGCTCCGCGCGAGGGGCAGGCAGCGCCGCTCCGCGCGTGGCGACTCTGGACGGTGGGGGGGGGGGGGGGGGAGGCTGCCCGGCAATGCGACATTTCGCCCCGAAAAGGCGGGGGGAACGAGGGGAACCACGGGAGGCCGACACATCGCAGTTGTGGCTGCTGCTCGCGTGCCAGGGCAGGCGGCGACGTCGCTGTGCCGGCGCGGGGGGCGTGGTCTTGTTGCAGGGTGGGAAGGGGACAGAAAGGGAGGGCACGCAGGGAGACCTTCCCGCTTCGTCTCCGCCCCACTCTCCTCGTCGCCCGTCCTGCTGCTTCCGTCGCCACCGCCACCACCACCACCGCCGCCACCACCACCACCACCACCACCACCACCGCCGCCACCGCCGCCGCCACCACCACCACCACCACCACCACCACCACCACCACCACCACCACCACCACCACCACCGCCACCGCCACCGCCACCACCGCCACCACCACCGTCTCCGCCTGTTTCCGTTCCAACGAGCGCCACTTTCCTCCTTGGCGATGCGCACGGCCCGGTGTCAAGGTGGCCGGCGAAAGAGAATAGGACCTGCGCGTCCCCTATTCTCCACTTCGCTCGTAAATAGTTCATTACTTAAATGGAGGACGGCTGTCATAAAACGCCTACGGGCGGACCGGCGCCGCTGCAAATTGCTTTCGCGATGAATGCGCAACATTCGCAAATTACGAGCGAAAATATTGAACGGGAAACTGTGTGATGTTTCAGGTGAAGCCGCTCGCTGTTGTGAAATCCAATCTAAACTTGTTGGTTTGAGGAAACCGCGAGTTGTTTCTATTCTACGTAATTAACGTTATTTGTGCAGGATTTGTACGCGATCTCAAATGTTTACTGAGCGACAGATTTTCGTGCGATGGTGCTCCAGGGCTGTTGGTATTTCTGAAAACCTATTATCTATCTAATGCCGTGCAACCATTATTCATCTAATTCTTCTGTTAAATACAATTCTACTATGTCCTGGCTTGACAAAGCAGAGAAACGCCATGTGATTACGAGCATCACCTTTAACATTCATTTCCCGTATTTCCAATACTACCGTCGTGTTTGTGAAGCATACTATTGGCCATTCGATCATTTTTACGTTGGTTACCAACCCGAATAGGCATTGACCACACGCTGGGACAGAATTACGCACTGTCCAGACCTTGTTGTGAAATGTTCTTCTGTGACATCTGCTTGGACGTGATCTGAAAACCAGGAAAACGATCATTCAGAACAGCAGATCCAACAGTCCGCTCCGTCTCATCCAGGGAAGAAACGTCATTCCATTCAACTAATACTACTTACCTGCTGTCGTAATTGTGACTAGAGCCTCGTAGAATCTTAAACACAACTTCCTTAACGTTCGATCCAGACCTACGTGTGTTAACACACTCTTTCTAGGGCCTCATTGAATGAAGGAATGAAAGTCCAGGGAAAATGGGACACATGGCAGATTGTCTTCGGCAATCACGCTACTCTCGTAAGACGAAAAATTCCATGCTTTTTTCCCTGGAATGCGATCCTACATCGCAAACGCAGACCGGTTACAGCCTCTACCGTTTGAGCTCTTTAACTCGCCTAAGAAGCCATTAGAGGCAGTTTAATCCCGATGGCAGCGGGGGCCCATCTCTAATGTTGCGCGGCGTGTCGGCGGTGCCGACGGACAGGCGGTGCGTGGGGCCCACTTACGATTCGTCCTCGGCGCCCTGCGTCCCCCCGGCCTGCCTCGCCCCTCCCCTTCCCTCCCATCCCCTCTCCGCCCCTTCCCCGACCTCTCACTGCTCCCGCCCCGCTCCCGCCCCCGATGTGCCTTTCCCGGTCCCGCCCCTTCCCATTCCCCGCGCCCGCCCCGCCCCGCCCCGAGCCCGCTCAACAGCCAGCGCTGTTTGCGCTCGGATTAGCGAAAAGCTGCGGGCGGCGCCGCGCCCCGTGGTCGATGTGCGCCAAGTGTATTCGGTTTCCCTCCGCCGCACGTGACCTTCGCCCCGCGGTTAACGCACGGCCCGCGCGGCCGAGTGGCGGGGATTACTTGGCGAGGGAGCGGGCAAGTAAAGCTCGAGGCTTTAAAACAACGTAAACGACCAGAGCTCTGTGGTGGGTGAAAATGAATTTAAATCAGGAAAAAATGTGCATGTCGAGAGAAACTTCACTATATCCTGAAATAAAAAAAGAAAGAATCAACAGTACTAAATAAAATGTGAACTCGCTGTGTGCGTACAACGAGCGAGGGAGGTGAGTTTGGAAAGCGAAAAGTTGCGGGTTAGATTTTTAATGAGTTGATTGTAAAGCGCTACGTTTGGCTCACGCGTGCATATTTGCCTCCACATTTCAATATTTCGCATTATACTGCAGTCTGCCACATGATTATGTGGTAGGTGTGTGTAGCAGTCTCTGTGAAATTTGCCCTCTCTCTCTTCGTGACCTTTATCGATTCCGCCCAATCTCCGGGCCTGGCCGGAGCGGGCGCTTGCGGTGTCGAGGGAAGTGTGTCTGGTCGGCGCGGCCGGTGGGCTGGTCGCCGCCACGCGGCCGTCACCGCACGCGTCCCCTCCCCTCCCCTCCCCCGCCCGCGCCGCCTGATCTACATTGTAAATGCGGTGGCGGCGGCGCCCAGCCCGAGGCCGCGGGCAAAGCGTACCACGCTCGGGGGGCGTGTTTGCCGCTCACTGAGCAACGGAAGAACGCGACACACACGCACACGGCGTTCACTGTCGCTTGATATGGTCCTTGCCACTCCTCATAACCTCCCTCCCTCCGTTCACATGTTTCTCTCCTCTAGCTCTCTCCCTTCACACGTTTCTCTCTTCTAGCTCCCTCCCTTCACGCAATTCTCTCTTCTAGCTCCCTCCCTTCACGCAATTCTCTCTTCTAGCTCCCTCCCTTCACGCAATTCTCTCTTCTAGCTCCCTCCCTTCACACGATTCTCTCCCTCGCTCATTCACTTCAAGCGTCTCCCTCACTCTCCCCTTCGCCTCCGTCGCCATCTCTACTCCACTCGGCGCCCGCTTCACGAGAATTCGGACTTCCGACTCGACCCTTCCTGACCTGTCCGGAACGCCACCGCGTTGATAAGTCATGGCTGGTGTAGTCAAGTTCATTGGCTTTGCCGGCAGGTTCTACAGAACCATTGACTGTGAAAACAATTTCTCTTTGGAATAGCCACTTTTTAAATGTATTTTTAGACTGGCAACCGTAATTTATAACATTACGGAACTCTCCTATCTCATATCCAAAATATTCTTACAAAATACGTGCATTCTCCATTTTCTACTGACACCACTTACTCTGGAAGGGTAGAGAATAGGAAAAAAGTCTTTAATAAATCTTTCTTAGACATTCTATTCAAGGTGTAGGTGTGTATAAAGTTCAGAAATTTCTGTAAAAGGTGCCCACAAAAAGGTAATGTAAAAAAAAGAGTATTCTCTTTATCGCAACGATACTTTCAAAGTCCATTACACTTCAACGCCGAATGCTTCTTACCACAATACCCACTGCATTCCGTCGTTGCGTGCCCTCCACGTCCAGCATTACTCTCATTGCTTCGTAGCCCTATCCGCTGGCTCGGTCTTCCTCTATCGTTGGCCTCTCGCTTTCCCAGCCTCCATCGGCGTGGCAAAAGTTAGCGCCCGTTTGCTTTTGAGTTTCGTATGCAAATTTAATGACGAGTAATGGCGCTGGCTGCGGTTGAGCGCCTAACTCCTTCGGCTGCGTTCGGCAGCGCCGACGGCGTACTCTCTACAAAAATTTGCCCTTCGCCCTCGCCTTCGCCCTCGCCTTCGCCCTCGCCTTCGCCCTCGCCCTCGCCCTCGCCCTCGCCCTCGCCCTCGCCTTCGCCCTCGCCCTCGCCTTCGCCCTCGCCTTCGCCTTCGCCCTCGCCTTCGCCCTCGCCCTCGCCCTCGCCTTCGCCTTCGCCCTCGCCTTCGCCCTCGCCTTCGCCCTCGCCCTCGCTTCTTTCTGTCTTCGAAGAAAGACCACTTCAAGTTTATCATTTGTTGACTCGACCATTCACTTCGTTTTATTGTGTAGCTATTCTCGAGCGTAACCTTGTTTGTTGTGAAGGTTGTCCTTTTTCTTTTCCTAAAAACTCATTACTCGATAGACCGAAATATATATCAAAATCTAACAATGATTCTTCTTCTTGTGAACATTGCTCCACAGGTTCTCGTAAGGGTTTTGTAGATGGGACTGGAAACACGTCGCCATAAAATATCTCGATTCTAGCATTTCAACCACGGAATACAAAGGTCAAGAAAACAATAGTAGAAACAATGAAAGTAACATTCTAATATAGCAAAATGTTTTTGCTTTTAAAATTTTTCTAAATTATTGCAAATATTTTTTCTTCTTCTAATGTTGACTTTTAGATAAACTTCTAGACATTTTTTTGGCGCCTACTTTAGTTTGTTGTTAATTTGCATGGAGGATGATGTTTCAGATTGTGTTCATTCTGCTCCGTAGAAGATTCATTAAATAAATCCCTTGGAAGAGAGCTTGCGAATTGGAATTCTCTTACATTTGTTCCCAGATTTTTGTCTACTACAGTAATGCAAGCCTAAAGTCAAGAGTTAATGGGAGTGGATCTTCTCCCAGTTTTCTTGGACTTTTTCTTTTGAATGCCCTCAAACGACTTTTTGTGAGAGGAGAGGCTCCATATTTTCGGCGGCGTCTCTAATCTAGGAGCCACTTTGGGAAAGTTTTATCTGTTCTTTAACTTGGTCTGGGCCGCGAGCTTTATCCGCTTTCCGGGAGACAGGTAACGCCCCTTTCTCTCGCCCCCGCGGGGCGATTCCCAGAGTGCAGAGCTCTCGCCGCGACCTGGCCCTGCGTCCCGCGCACTGGGGCGAAACGAGTAGAAGGGAGCCGAAAGGTTTCATACGGGAAGAGGAGGAAAGAAACTGGGAACGGGATTATCGTTGATGTTGGGTGGGTTGGAGATATTGGGTGATCATAAGAGGTGAATGATTATGGGCGGGATGATGGTGCAGATGGGTACGTGGTAGTGTGAGGGCCAAGCACTCACTACCACTTATTGAAAGTACGCATGCCCTACCCGGGACTCGAACCAGTTGTCTTCGAGTCCGGGTACTTTGTCGCTGTACCACGACCCAGTGCCTCCGAGGCCGGCCGTCTAACTTTGGAACAAAACAAGCAAACAGAGAGCAACGAAAAACTCAAAAGAAAAAACTGCTCTAATTAAGATGTTTCTTCAGTGGTGTGCTGTGGTTTGAACTGAGCTCTCGTGGAAATCATTAAGTGCTTTAAATTATTAGTAACTCCGTAGGGGCTATTTTACGCAGCGCTGAAAATGTTATCGATCGTTCTCGAATAAAATTTCGTTCTCGGTTCCTTGCGTAATAGTTTATAACCTGGCTGCCCCAAAGTGAATCAGTCTTTATGGCCGAAGGGAATGATAATGAATACTTGACAAGAATGTGACGTTAATAATTATAAATAACAATTCCACTTGTGAAATGAAATTTAGGAATTTTCGCCCGTGTTAATTCCTCACATTAGCTATCCTTGTTTTATTGCTAACGTAGTGCATATTCTTAGTCCGTATGCCATAACACATTTATTATCTGAATGTTGATACTGAATAATTCACATATTGAGAATGCCAAGTGATGTTTTTCAGTAATTTGTCACAGTTAATATCAAAAGTTCATTGGAAGTTTCCGATAAAATCTTGAGTCTCGGCGATGAGAGCATTTATTTGACAATTTGGAAGAGTGATATTTAATAAGACTATCCCGGAATTACATGAATATTGATACTGCCAAATATGAATACGTGCCAAATATTAATTAGATTAATGTAACTAGCACTTCCAAGTGCACACCACACGACTAATCGGTAGAAAGAAGAGTTAAGTAGCATAAAAAAGATGTATTTGTGTATTTGAGAGATACAGTTCTGATTGGGGGGCATATCAGATGTTTTATTAAACTTTATTGATGTTAATTTCAGAGGGGAAAGTCATTGTGTTTTGATGTGGTACCCTACTCACCGACATTTTTTCTTCAAAAATTTCACTCAGAGTTAAAACAATAATTGACGAATCCACTCTCATCCCTCAGCTCGTACATTTATCAATTATTTCTGAATTAATGTTCATATATGTGTCAATACTTCCGTTGTAATTTACAGTTCATTTACTACGTTACGAAAACAAGGAATGCATAAAAGATTGCAAATCTTCGTAAAACTATACGAAAGATTTAAAAATATAAATGAAACCTATTATGTTATTCATTGTGAATGTAAAAGGTAATGGTTAAAATAATATTTCAAATCTTTAACCATGAAAATAAATCTCGTAAAATAAGAGACGAAAGAAAATTAACAAAAAGTTTGATATACACATTGGGTTTTTAAACTTTCATAATCTAGGATTTTATGCGGTATATTTTTCGTGCAGGTTCGACTTGACATAGCATTCAGTTCAACCTGCACGATTTCTGCAAGAAATGTTTTGAGCATGTTCAGCATTTATGCTAAATAACTGCAGTCTGCCTCGAGTGCCTCTGCTAGTGGCATCATTCACTCCCGGATTCGAGATTGTCCATTCATTTTGTTCCGCCCAGGGTTTTGACATGGATAGCGCATTCCGTTTGTCAGCAAAGCCTCTAGCGACGTCTTGTGTCATCTCTTACAGGAATATTGCAGAAAATGCAGAGTGAGTCTCAACATCATATACTTGTAGTTTGCTATCATGAAGTTACAGCGTAGTTTCAATTGGTGCTTACTTGGAGTGGTTTCTTGGCTGAAGGTTGCGGGCTTCCGATGCAGTACCGCCCACTGTGCGCTCCGCCCACTGCTCGGGGGAGGGCGTTCAGTCATCGCGCCTGCCGCGCGCGCCGCCGCTCGCTTGTTCTTGCCCTCTTGCGGGCCGCGCCCAAGCCCCGAATCCGTCTCTCTTCCTCCTTCGACGCTGCTGCCTCCTCATGGTGGAACTGAGTTTCGTTTTACCATCCAGTGCACTTAATATTACGTTTGTGCCTATCGTCTCTTTGAATGCGTGTTAGTGTGTGTGTGTGTGTGTGTGTGTGTGTGTGTGTGTGTGCATACGCAGGCGTGTCCACGATCGTCCACGCATGTGTGAGCGTACATTTCCTTTCGATTTTCTCACCAATTCCCCCTTCACTTCTTTCTCTCCGTAAGCTAGCCAGTTTCTTCCTCTCCCTGTTTTCTGTCGTAACGCATCACCTTACTGCACGGTTCTGGCGGCTTCTCCCAGACAATATCTTACGTCTGTCACGCCTCTAACGCGTTATTTTTTGCTATCGTGGATTACGTGTGGCAACCTTACTCAACGTTTCACACAGACACACACACACACATCCCATTGTACCTCTTGTAGCGACAACGCGTGTACTTCGCTCACTGCTTCAGTTCTCCAGTTTTAGGAATGAAGCGCATACATTTCTCTTGCTCAATTTAGTTCTCTTTATCGTCGACTGCTTCAACCGTCCCTTAGGTTCTGTCGTCTTGGCCCGTAGCTCCCTTTTCTTCAATTACTTCTTGCTAGCACTTCGGTGCATGTGCTGATCCTGCTCACAGTTGAGTTCTCCACGCCCCCTTGCAGCCGCCGCCTGGGTCCCGCCTCAGAGGACTGCGCCTGCCCTGTTTTCAGGCGGCCCCGCGTCCCGGTCTTAATCGCGTTACCGGCGACTCGGCTTCCCACTCCCTCCTCGTTCCTCTCCCGCCGTCTCCGACTGCCGGGGTCCTCTCCGCGTCTGGAAATTAACTCCGGTCTCCTCCAGGAGGCTCCGCGCGCGTTTTTGCAGCCCCCCCCCATCGCCGCCGTCAGCGCGCCCTGTAATCCTCGCGTCTGACGCGTGTTATCACGGCCCCTTGGAGCCGGCGCGGCGCGGCGCGGCCGCCTGCGGATCTGGGCCTGATAGATGCCCGGCCCCGCGCCCTCCCCTCCCCTCCCCTCCCCTCCCCTCCCCTGCGCCGACCACAAAGACGCGGATGGAGCAGCGAGAGAGAAAACGCAGTTAGTGGCGGGGGCGGGGCAGGCGGCGGGGAGCTTTGTAGATGGGTGGGGGGAGGACAGAACAGAGGACTCGGTGACGTAGCACACGGGAAACTCGAGGTGATGGAATGGGGATTGAACTACGACAAGAGAAACGGTGTGAATGAGGCAGAGGGAAACCGAAGGTTCGGGGACGGCTAGGCGGAGCGTGGTGACGGGGTAGGGGAGGTCAAGGCAGGGCGGGCCGCGGAGGGGGGTGAGTGAGTAGAGCGGGGGGAGCGTGCTTTTAACGGCGGCGCGTTGGGCCGCTCCGATTTAATTGGTTCGTCGACGTCAGAGGTAAACAGATTTTTGGTCGCTGTCCATCGACTCTCTTGCGTCATCCGCCCGCTGCCCCGCCCTGCCCCGCCCCGCTGCCCCGCCCTGCGCTAACGAACGCCGCTGTGGCGGCCGCGTCGGCTGACGCTGCTCGCTTGGCCGCGAGGGCTAATCGGCCGCACGGAGAGCTCCCTGGTGATTGGGCGCATCTGTGCGAGTCTGGCTACATGTTCAAGCTTTTCCTCTGTTGGATGTGCGTGCTTGTTAAATACACGTTATATTGGGATGTATCTTAGGAAACGTAATTTTCTAATAATTTAAAAATGCTTACAAGGCATTTCTTTGGAGTGTCTTAATAGTAGAGTTTTAGGAATCATAAGTTTCAAATCGATAATCAATAGACAATGAGTTACCAGGACGGTTTTGGACTCGTCAAATTTTATAGGAAGTTATTTTGAACTGGAAAATGACCTGTGAAAATTGAAGGCTTGAAATAAGAGAGGTGCCTTTTCTGTTAAATTTAGGTTTTTAATAGAATAAAGGTGAATGAATCAAGCCCTTTGACATAAATAAGAACCGAAGTCCAGACGCATTTCTTGATAGTGTTACGGGGTGATTATGAATGGCAGCAGTTATGTGTTCATAAATATAACATATATAAACTCATCTTCTGTAAAGTATGAAAATGGCACATCCTTTTTTATTTGAAGCCTTCAATTGTGAACTATTGAGTGGGCATATTCGCTATATTTGCGCTCGTGGGTACAGTTTTGCAAAAGGCGGATTTTTAGAGAGGAATTTTTAAAGAGGAATTTTCCTGTGTGCCATTGAACTCTGTAGATTGTTGGTGTAGAATGGTAGATTATTACCACTACACTTCTCTGCTGGTCTTCTGAATATGATGATAGAATGGTAGTGCCAATTACTTAGTGATTAAATTTCGTAGAAGCGGCGTGCTTGCAGGGACGAGTAAGTAGATGAATACGTGGAAAATCCGCAAGAGTGTGGATTAATTCCCGGTGAAATGCATGGAGGAATGGAGGAGCAAAAGCACTAGCATTGGTGTTCGGGTACGAGCGAAACTCAACCTGTCGGTTTTCGCTTGCTTTCATTTGCTCGTAATCCACACATCGCATTGAGGCTAGTTCTCCACGCTCCTCCTCTCGCTGGATCCTCTACTATTTACTTCTCTACCTCTATGTCCAGTACCCCCTCCCCCAACTGTCGTCGAACTCCGAATTCCACAACTGTCATTGAGCTTACCGGCACGGCTTCACATCTCTCTATTCTATTCCATCCCATCCTGTCGGTCGTTGCACTTCTTTCTTCCCTAGCTACACCCGTCTGAACCATTTTCAGCATTCCGCAGCTTTAGGTGTTAAGGTATGAGCAAGACTCAATTTCTGGATGTTTGCTTTCATTTTCTATTTCACAAACCGCGTTGTGCCCCGTTCGTAACGCTGTTCCGTTGCGTTACCCTAGATCCCCCACTCTTTCTGTACTGTTTTTTTTGTGGTGTCAAACCTCTATATCCAGCAATCCCCCTCCCCCACGTTCCGCAACTGTCGTCGGAACTTCCCCCAGTTGGGCTTCCCATCTCCCCCATCGCCCCATTCCCTTCGCTCTCGCCTGGTTCCACCCGTCGGGGCCTGCTCCGGCCGCACTTGTGCTGCGGACTGGCCGTCCGGGCGGGGCGCAGGCGGCACTCGTAACTGCGCGGGATAAACCGGCCGTGGCCTCCGCCGCCGCCGCCGCCGAAGTGGAGATGAGTTTACTGCAGCGGCGGCGGAGCGCTCCGTGGGAACTCGGAGGCTGGACCCCAACTTCCTGTTTCTGCGCCCCCCCCCCGTCCCCCTCCCGCGTCTCGCCTTTTCCTCTTCCGGCAGCCGCTGCCGCCGCCGCCGCCACCTCTCCCGCCCCACGCGGGGCTTCCTATGCATAAACCCGGAGTTTGTCTCGTTCGCAGAGCGAAGTAGAAACAGCAGCACTCGCCGCCGCTGTGGCTAGTTCTACTCCGCGGTGTGCTCTATCGTTTCGAGCATCACGAAACTACTGTTCGCAGAATAGTAATCGAATAACAGACACAGCCCACGCTCGTTTATCGTATGCTGTTAATGAAACTAGTCGCTCAAGTACATGATACGGGTTATGTAGATGGGTCTGCATTCGTACTATGTAAAACATTATTTGCAATTGTCATAACCTTGAGATATGCAAATACGTTTACATTAATTTATTAGCATACATTGATGTGTTGCTGTTCCTATCGCCGTGTCTTCGTTCTTTCACGTGTGTTATTTCCTGATGCAGTGTGAGTGACGATGATAACAAGGTTGTCTTAATCTTGAAAGCAACATAAACTTAGTAACAGCACACAACTTCATTAGGCTGTTCTGCCATCAGTGTGTTGATATGATTATTTAATCAAATGCGATGTTTGCTTTTCAGTGACGGATATGAATTTGCTCAGCGTTATAATACTGTTCACCTATATTCAGTCCCGTGATCGTGTATGTCACTGCATGGCCCTTTCGAATGTCCACCAGCAACGCGTTCCCACTGCGCCCCACCTGCGTCATAAAACCCATCGGCCCACCGGCTCTTCATTCAACGCTGAGCTTTTGATCTGCCACGTTTTTTGTCGCGAGGCCGAGGTTTTCATCATAGCTTTATTATGTAGTTCAATGCTGTTCGCTCCTGGAGGATAATGCCCGGTGATTAATTTACCTTTCCTTTTCGTCGCGGCGTGCGATTCAGTGCTCGCGGACAGCCATCGCAGCTGGCAACCCCCTCCCCGCGCACGTGATTGATTCTTCCACGCCCGTCAGTGCGCTGGATGCCCTGAATGCCCACTGCCCGATGGCCAGGGCCCGAGCCTAGTCAATCGGGACATAAAAAATGTATTGGGCATTGTTGGGGTACGACTCGAATACATTGATGGCTGTCCCAGCCGGTTAATGCTAAATGGAACAACGCTGTGGTGGTTTCCATTACTTGTGCGCCATATTCCACGGTTTCAATTTGTAACGGGTTTAACGGGATGAAGTGGCTACCGCGGTCAGTGCTGCTTGTTAATGACGGAGCCTGGCGTGACGATTTCTTAAGTCTTTGCAAAAGCGATCGGAGCAATGAAAGGGAGGTGCTCGTCAGATACAGCATAGTGCAGTGGACCCAACGATTAAAATAAATAGCCCTGATTAATTCTCAAAGAAAAATGAAAATGTGTCGTTGGTTGGGCCAAATATTTTAGTATAACATGTTAATGGGATTGCGGATAAATTGAACATTTCAGGATTATTTTATTTGTAATCACATAATTTATTATTAAACTTTAATTCTGTATATGATAACATTTCTCACTTCGCAAAGGGCGTTGAGATTGTTTGAGTAGTTGTCGAAAAGCGTGAATCTCAAAAGTGGATCAAGTTTTAAAACTCTATCTTCATAAACAGGTTATCTTCCCTTTACCAGGATTGTAATGGCACTTCCTAGTTACGTTTCTGTCAAAAATAATATAATGTATATACCACACGATGGTTTGGTTTCAGATTACAATCTGTATGTGAGATAATCCATGTAATCCTGATCTTGTGCGAAACTGCCGTACCTCTAGCAAACTATTTTAGAGTAGAAAAACTCCATGTGGTGGAGAATAAGATGATAGTTCTTTAACTTTTCAAGCTGCGGTTGCAAAAGTAGTAGAGCCACATTAGTTTTTAATTTATCCTAAGCTGAACTCCAAGAACCAGCAGTGAACGGATTACCAGCGCATCCCCAGGGATGTAGAAGGTAAATTCATTAGTTGAAGGAAGTGAAGTGCCTACAAATGGAGATGTAGGCACATTGTAATGGCGAACATTAAGAATTCCTACAGATTTTCAAACCTCTGTGACTATTAAACCTCCTTTTTTTTCTTGGGCGATTCTCTAATGCTCTAGCAGTGCTCGCATCTTGGTGGCTCGTTAATAGCTCTAGATCTCCTTGTTTTGCCACGTTCTGCGAAACGTTTAAAGGTCTTTGCCGAAGATCTTCTCTTTCTTGCGTCCGCGTCGTAGCTCGCGAGATCTCGTGGCAGTCGCGTTGGCATTCATGGCGCATTCAGTTGGAAAGCGAAGTGAGTAGCTCCTTCCCTTCACGCATGCCACGGTCCAAAATGCCTCGGCTCACATCTACGAGGTAGCAGCTTAGCTCATGTAGGTTAATATCTGTCACAGGATGTCTCTAGTAACATTTTTTCATTTTTAGCAGGAGTGATTTTGTGAATTCCGTTAAATGGAAATTATGATTTAATATTCATAAAAATTGGAACCAAAATAACCAAAATTTTATATAATAGGCCCTACTTGTATTTATCACTTTAAAATTAGTTTTAAAAGTGGCCAGTAATTGTGATAAATTCATGACCGTGCGTGTTTGTAGATGCCTCGTGGGTAGCATTTGATCTCGGTTTAGCTCACTAGCCGCCACTGGGGGTGTGGATCCCGAAGCCTGTGGAGGCGAGCGGGTTGAGCGGCGGCGGTGGCGCAGCGCGGCGCCGCGTTGCGGTTGGCAGGCCTGCGCGCCGCGGGCGGGTCTTGGCGGCGCGTGCATGTTTGAAGCGGCCGCACCGCAGTTCAATCCCGCTCTGCGCCGCGCGCACTTTTTTTTTCCTTTTGCGCGCGCCCGCTAGAGGGCAGGAGGGCGGTCCCCGGCTTGTATAATTGAAACGTTGCATTTAACAACAGCGTAGACTCAGGAGGCGGACGGGCGGAGTTTCGCATTGTGTGTTTATTTCCTTGCCACCCTGTTTTGTTGAGTTTTTTTCGATTGGTCGCAATTAATTTTGGATGACTCGGCGAGCGCCGATGACTTCTAGATGAGGTTGGTAGTGCTGCAATGCTTCTGCACGTGAGGACGACCGAGGAGTGGGAATGCTGCCGATCACGTAATTTGCAGTAGTGTGGATTAGAATTTATGATTTCATACCAATTCTAATCCTGTTATAATACAATAATTTTAATTTGCACTACGACGATTTCGAATCCAAAATAATCGATAGTACATTGCAGATTCTTTTTAACTTGTCTAATAATATGCTCGAACTCAACTCCTACGAACCCTCTCAATACTTTAGCTAACCATTTGTAGTATAATTTTTCACCCCTTTTATTTTTCTTCAGATCTTGGGTTTACATAGTTGTTTCCACTTTCCAAAACGCTAAAGTACATGCATCTACTCTTCTTTTTCCTTTTGTTTCAAATTGATATTCCTTTAAAATGTACTTCTTAAGCAATGTACTAATTACACATCACTGAGTCAGTTCAAAGTCCTTCGAGAGAAGAATTGTATAATATTTGTACCGTCACCACCAACATTTCATAATGGGAAATCTGATATTCTTTCCGGTTAAGTCATAGGAACAGCGTTGTGGCGAGAAGATGATCTGCAGATCTGTCATTCTGAGACTAAGTACCATTTCGCCCATCTTAAGATTATTGCGGTATTTCTAGCTCTTGAGCTCTTTGTTGCATTTCTGGAGGAAACCGCTGCATTACAGTTTGGAATGATAAAGATTGTACCACGCAATTGCGAGATTAGTCTTGCGGCATCAGAGTATCTCAAGGGCAAGTGCTTATCTCAAGGGCAAGTGCAAGGCTTTTCGTATGACAGTAATGTCGTATAAAAAATATTTCCATTAGTACTTTTTTCTCTACTTCGCAGTCGATATGAAAACACCCCTTAAGAAAGTGACCATGATATTTTCAGAATCTTGAAGATCGTCTTCAATTCTAATAAAAAAAAAAATTATAGACTTCAAATATTGATTTTTGAAAGGCATACAATGCAAATTTAGTTTCATTATTCACATGAAGTTCCAATTGCTATTGTCATGAAAAGGTTTCTCCAATGTATCATTCATGTGTGTCAAACCGCTGCTTACTGTGAGATTGTGTAACGTTTTGTTGGTCGCACGCAACTCGTATGTAAAATGTTGCCAATTCAAATACCAGTAAAAGTGATGTGGTCTATTCCAGAACTACTGAAATACAAGGATTTGGACTAAACTGTCCGTGTTGACCTGTTGCAATGGCTCAAATGCTACTCGCATTTCACTACACTAGCGCCGATCACGCCCGAGCGTCCCCTTCCTTCACCCCCATCCCTGACCCCTCCTTACGGTGGACTGATTGACAAGCAGCGGGCATTGGACCATGTGGGCCGCCTACTTGAGAAGCGCTGGTCTTGACCCGAATGAACATCCGCCCTATTCCGTAGCATATTCTCGAGCTACATAGCTCATCTGCATGTGCGTTTTCCCCATCTGCCGCAAGCGCTGAGGGGGCAGATGCGATTAACGCGCGATAATGTAGTTGGTTTTATTTATGCGTAAACTGTTCGGAACACGTGCTCTCCGCGCGAATATAATTTTAAAATTGTGTTTAGAAAAAACATGCACCGCAGGGAGCGTTGTAAATAAAAATATTAGCAAGATTTAGCGATGAGCGCTCCCCCAGCTCGAGGTGCGCCTCGTTATTTATTCGCTCGTTCGCTCCCCGGGCATTTGGGGTGCGGCGCGTGCCTCTCCCGCCCCTCCCACTTCCTTCCTCGCTCCTCCCTCTTCTCTGCTGGCCCTCCTCCACCCGTTTTATGTCGGGGAACCCTCGCGCTCATGCTCCAGCTGCGTTACCGTTAGCATGTTGGGTTTTTTTATCCAAAAAATCTTCTTAACTTGTTTGTTTTTCAGTAAAAATTTTTGTTCACTTTATCTGGATTAATTACTACAACCTTCCATTACCATTTTATTATTTTTGTTTCCAGATTTGTTAGACGTTTGATTTCTCTCTTTCCCTCCCTCTCGCACTCTTTTCAATCAAATAAATGTATTTTTTGTTGGCTACTGTTGCGGTGGTTTATTTTGTATTCTTTTCGTGAGCTTCCAGCACCTTTCGTTTGTCACTATATTACTTATTGAGTACTTTCTACGGTATGTAAATATAATGGCGTTCTATATTTCGAAGGAAGGAGCTGATTTCTTTGTGATTCACCATTTTTCAAGATAATGAAAATTAATCTCGCGGAAAAGTAGACTGGGTTGTTGTCGGCCTTAATCTTCATTCGGATGATGGATCTACCTCCGTGGAATTTGCTTCTGAAACAGCTACCGACGTTGTTACAGAGGTCTTTGGTCGATGGCTACGTCGCGGACTACGTGAGTGGGTAGTAAGCAATGTATTTTCGTAAGGATGAATTGCTTTGAAATAAATGAGTATAATTATTTTTTCGTAATGAATTTGCTTCATTTTGTCCTTGAGCTTGAATTTATTATTCTTCGCCTTCAGGTTTTTGTTCTTACAATCAGCTCTCGTGTGATGTTTTCCATATGAGCTGTTACGTCGATCTGATTGTGTTTGCCGGCACCAGTCTAATTCGGACTTAACTCACGGAGTGCCTCGGGGTGCGAGCGCAGCTTCTGTTGGCCCAACCGCCGCACGAGCGCGAGTGCAGGGGGGGCGGGGCCTTCGAGTGCGATTAGCCCGCGAGGGGGGGAGCGAGGGCGGCCTCTTTGAGTCGAAGACGTCGTCGTCGCCGCCGCCCCCGCCGCCGCCGCTCTAATTAGGGCTTCCGCGCGGCGGGACGAGGACAGCCAGCGACCGGGGACGGGGCGGGACGGGACGGGACGGCGTTGTCGGAGGGTAATGGCGCCCGGTAAACGGATCTGGGCCGCCCGTCCCCTCCTCCGTCCCCGCCCGTACGGCGTCCTGTGCGTGCGCGTGGGCGGGCGGGCAGGCGGAGAGGAAACAATGGCCGATAGCCGCGCGGCGCGCTTTGTCCCCTGGCAAACAGCGACGGCGCGGGCCGCCGCTGGCAGCATTGTGGGGCCCCCGCCCGCAACAATCGGAGGCGGAGTTCATTATTGTCCCGCCCCGCGCGCTGCGACTGTCAGCCAGCGCCGCCTGCCGGTGACAAACGGCGGCGGCCCGCGACCGCGCCCGCGCCTCCGCGCTTGGAGTACGGCGAAATTCGGAGTTAATGGGATTCTTATTACTCGGGCACCGGTGAAGCGACTCGTCGGCGGCATGATGTTGCGAGTAATGATATTCGATGAAGCCGGCAAAAAAGTTTTTATTTTCTGGATCATGAAATTGGAATTGACGGAAAGGATATGTGAATTCCAATTGCCAATAGTATTCATCTATTTTTTGCAACGGTATTTTACTGTTCAGCGATGGACGTAAATACAAAAATGTTTACGTTACTAATAGTATATTTATGCATCAGTTTACAATGTTAAACTTTATAGTATTAGTACATGCTTTAAAAACGAGCGATGTTAGGGCGAGTTTTCGAATTTGTGCGAACGCAATAAAGCAACGTTATATTAGAGTTGCATATGCCATTTTTTGTATAACAGCATTACACATTTACAAGAGAATCAAAGATAATTTTTGGAAACAACTTTATAGGGACGTCACGGATAGATTTGACAACGTAAAAAAATGCTGTGGTCGGCGGGTGGCTGAATGTGTGATGACGCAAATTATTCCTGCCATAAACGGTAGGCCTCATTTTGCGAGGGAAGAGTAGTGCATTTTATAACTTCTCAATACGTGTGAGTATTCGTCTTAAATTTTTAATTAAATCTTACATTCTTTTTCACAATGCCATTTCTCATCTTACACATCGCATTTCGAATTATCAAGTTTGGTAGAATGTACAATCCTATTATTTTTGTTGCATCTAAATATTTCCAAGCTTGTGTAACGTTGATTGATTTTAGTATTACTCGCGTTGAATTGTAGTAGAAACATCCTGTTGTTAATTACAAACTTGTTTCTTCATTTCCTTACTCAATAATTTATAAACTACCAGTTTCATTCTTGCGCAGTATGGATTTACATGCGGACACTGCCATACTCTGATCTATTGCGTTTAGACGGTGCTGAACTCATCCATAAATAAAATTTATGTACTTAATGTAAACGATTTCGCCTTCACGTTGTCAACTAACAAATATTAAAGATAATTTCTAATATTTCTCTATTGAAGATTTTCTTCACTGCGTTCCACACTCGTTACCATTGCCCAGAAAGAAAAAGGCACAGATTTGAATTCTGAAGTAGTATTCACGAATGCGATAGTAAAACTGAGCTTTTATGCTGTAAATGTCATTATATTTGCTTCTGCATATTATACATTCACACGTGAACCTTAATCGTTTGTGTATCTTTCGAGCAAGTTTTCCAAAATAGCCGATTGCCAGCCCTGGTCAACAAAAAAAAAAACTGGATGAACATGCCATGCCCATTCAAACGCCACTGCCTTTGTCCTCAAAGACAGTTAATTGAGGATTTTAAAATGATGAGCTCTTTGCAGACCCAAACTGGTAATAACCACCAGTTTCGAATTTCAAAAAATCAATACTTTGGTAATAATTAATCTTCTTTGTTATTTTCCTGTGAAGCAAACAAAGTAGCTTATTACGGCTGGTCAGCAAAGAGAAAAAATTGGGCATGGACGAACTGAAGTAAAAGGAGTTTCTGCCTCGTTGGGTTCTACGTCTCTGCGCAAAATTGTTATTCGCCCCCTGCTCATGCGTAAAGCAGTGAGGAGAACAATGCTCTGGTTTTGTCAGGCAGCTCGCTACATATCTCGGCTTCTTCCACGTAGACGAAATAAATCGTCGGAATCTTCTTGGGTGCTAGTAACATTTCTCTATTATCCATTTCTGCATGCCGTTCTCAATTGCGAAACTACCGTCTTTCGCGCAGAATGATGGACTTCTAAACGGTCAAAATTATTGCACAGCTCTGCCAGTCACGGTTCAGAGAACAGTGGGACATCGCGATGATGTCAGTGGAGAATGAGGTGATCGGGGAGATGAACGTCGAGACGCCACTTCCGAGAGGAAGCACAACGCGCAACGCCTTCCGAAGCAAGCCGCGCCCTCAGCGGTTTGTTCCAAGTGGTTGAGGTGGATCATCCCGAGAAGTCGGATTGAAGGTTACGCGGCTCGCACGGTGGCTGCGGGCTGGCACTAGGTAGGCCTAGGCCTTACCCGCACTCCGGAAACCGTTGCGTAATTTTGAGTTCCTGGCGTGTAATGCGGTCTTGGCCTTGCCCCTTCGGAAGGAGTCTGCAGTTGCGGATGTTCATGGTAGATAATGAAATTAGTTTCTTCTTTACGTATTAGCCCAAATGAAAGTATATAAAATTGTGGCAAAATGGTCGCCAAATGTTTATAGTTTGAATAAGGAAAATTTGCAAATATTTTAGAAAATCACGTTACGAAATTTCCTGAAATATAAGAAATATTAACGACAATCTGGCATTTATTGGATTCAGATTTTAAAATTGATAGGTGCTAGAAAGATATTAGATTGATACCAGAAAGAACATGACGCAACTGAAAATGCTTTCACGTACGTGAATTTGCTCATACAGCCTTTCAAAGCTAGTAGAATTTTGTAAACCACGACTGTTAGTAAAATAAATTTAAACAGGCATGGTCAAATGAATGAAGAGGCTGTTTCATATTCCTCTTATTCAATGTGTTCCGTTCTGAAAAAGTTCAAAATTAAGCGAGAGCGTACATGTCTTAATTTATATGCTACTAACGTGATCCCCACCATTTTGCAAAATTGGAGAGTTTATTTCCGAAGGGACATGTGGCCATTTCAGTTTTGTTTTCTACTTTTGCATGCTAATATATTCTTAAGACGCTTTTCTTCATTTTGTCAAATATTCAGTTTAAGAATTGGGTTTTTCTTATGTTAAACGATATCCAAAAACACAGGCAAAAGTGATCGAGGGCATCAACTGACGTCACTGCAGAGTTTCTGACCAAGAGATCCTAGGTTTCGAGTCCCGGTGGTGACAGGATTTTCGACGCTGGATACGAGCTAGGTCGGATTCAGCCGCTCTCTGGAGAATTCTAGCCCCTGGCTGCTCTGATCTGCGATTTTCCGGTGTTTCTCCCATGAACATCAAACGAATGCCTGAGCAGTACCCTAACAAACGGACCACGGACCGCGCGCGATCTTTCCTTCCTCTTCCTTGTCTAATCCTCACTCCCACACTACACTACCATGCTTATCTGGAGACCGCTCGAGAGCTTAGAGCATGACCCGGCTGGGTGTAGCCACACTGGAGGGAGATACGTGATTGAGGAAAATCCATGCTAGCCGACATCGGTCGGCGCTGGATCTGACCATCCGGTGGGGAATATCACCGCCACCTCCCGAGATGAAACATACACTACACTTGCGGCACTAATCAATCACATCGGCAACCGATTAATTATATCTTAATCTAAAAGGCTGAATGTGAATTCCTTCCCTTCGTGTAAAACGATTTCTGAGAGATACGTCACTTTGGAAATGAGCTTTTCAATGTCGCGTAACCCACTTCCGTCGCGTCATTTGGCGTCAACGCCCATTCGGCTGAAGCGGGCGCGAGCGCGCTAGCAGAGGGTACGAGAGGGTCTGTTCGTGCTCCGTGGCCTACGAGCTGCGCCCTTGAGCGCGACTTCCGGGAGGCTGCGGCGAGTACTCGAGAAACTGGCGTGGTTGTGGCTTGCACGTTTCCGTTTCGGAGTTGGTGCTCATTGATGGTGTTTCGCAGTACGGGAATAAAATGGCGGAGGTATCGAAAATACGGATTGAGTGTGCTTTAGGTACGTTTTTTTAGTGCAAATATAGTAGTGTTTTCAAGTTGATAAACAGACGGTCGGTAACGTAGCTGCTATTGTGCCAGTCGGTATAGAGAATTGAAAGCGGATTATATCTTGCGTATAGCTGCACTATCATTTTGATCTGTTTGCGGAAGTACGGCTGGCCGTTGTTCTCTTTGCAGTTGCGACTCTGTGATGGAATTAAAATTGCATTTTTATCGAATTGTAGACTTGACACACTCTTGAGTTTATATAAAAAGAATGAATAAAAACGTAACTCGGGCAGAGACGATTAGAATGTCAATGTATTTAGTGGAGTATCAAGAGTTTGAATCCAACCCTATCATAGGAGGTTGGATTCATGTCCCCCTTAACTTTTAAGTGATTTCTGTGGAAGATAACTTATTTTACCTTCCCTGCGTCCGAGAGGTTTGTAAGTGTACTAAGTATAGTTTGTAATAGAGGAAGCACACCTGAGGAATTGCTTTAAAGAAAATTGGCGGGTGTTAAAAAACTTAATAAATGAAAGGGCGTATAAAGTAATTGAGAAAGCGGAAATATTTTTTTTTTTAATAAAGCTTCACGTCGACAGTAGTGACATTGTTTTTCCTACGTCATTAAGAATGAAATGTCACAGGAGAAAAAAATCGTTGCAGAACCTACCTAATTTTTTTACATTTTACTTCTTCGCTGTGCCAAAGTTTAATGGGGGTGAGTTCATTGCGCAGAGCCGTGAATCTTCTCTGGAAGTGAAGTGGGCGTGCCGAGAGGCGATCGTCGCGTTGATCACTCGCTTCGCCCTTGCCCCCTCCTCCTCCCCTCCCCCTCCTCCAGCTCCCCCCTTCACCCTTCCCGCGGCCACGCACTGTCGCCTAATCACCTGCGCCGCCGCCAGCGCCCCTGGAGATTTACAGCTGCGATTCGCTCGCTAACATTATTACAAGAGATGAACGGCGTGGGTAGGCCAGACCACGCGGGGCAGGGCGAGGATACGGATGGTGTGCGGGGAGCAACATCTGGGGGCTATCCTCATAGTACAACAGAAGTGATACAAGAAGGAAAAGAGGAGGAAAGGATAGAAAAAAATATCCAATTGGAGAATGTGTTTTGTAGGGGAATGTGACAGCTTGGAAGAAAAAAACATTTCTTGGTGGAAGAGGTGAAGGACCACGAACGGACGAGTATGGGAGAGGGGAAGTCAGGAAAGCAATATTATGTGCAGAAGCTACTGGTATATCTATGGAGACTGACGGAGCGTCAGTGGTAGAAAAATGAAGATTTTGGTGATCTAAAAAGGACTCCACGGGACTACCAGAAATGGAAATGGTCGTGAAGAAGTCGGAGATCGCGGGAAAGTTACCATGAGAGAATATGGTTCAACGCAAATTGGAATATTTCTATTGAAATAGCGGGCGACTCGATGACAACAGACAGTGTAAGAGACGGCAATGGAAGCGAATGTAGGCTTCGGATGCGGAGATACCAGGGAAACCGGGAGACGCGCGGCAGAGACAACTTGATGGCTGCGATTTACGCATTGGCCGAGCGGCCATTTTTAACGCGCGGGTATTTATTAGCCATCTTTCCGCCGGCGCGTGGGGCGGTTCGCTAGCGTTCGCTCGCCGCCCCGGTAATTCTTCGCTGTCCGTCCATTAGCGCCGTGTTTTATCCGCCGCTAATTGCGTTATAACGCACAATTAACGCGGCCGTTAGCGTAAATCGTGCCCCGCCCTATCCCGCGCCTCGCACTGTGTCCCGCCCCGCCCCCGCCCCGCCCCCGCCCCGCCCCCGCCCCGGCCCCCGCCGGGATACGGCCGAGGTCTGAACGAGGAGATCCCGCGCAAAACAGACGCCGGCTACGCCCGTTCCTCGCCCATTGCTAACGACCTGCCGCCGGTCTGTAACGATTTGGTGGAGCTGATAAGAAAATGGATGTGAGAATTTGTGCTCTTTTCGATTATTCAGAGCGTGTACAAATTATAATGTATTTTTGGTTCTTGGCAATTTGTTTCTCTTATTTCTGCCTTTGTAGATTTTGCATTCTACAGAAGACGACCACATGGAATTTTCGTTTGTCATCTTCAGCCAAAAATATATAGATTTTATTTTTATTATTATTATTATTATTATTATTATTATTATTATTATTATTATTATTATTATTATTATTATTATTATTATTATTATTATTATTGATGGAATATGGGAGATAACGGAGGTGAGGCTGATGCTGCTATAACCGTATTTTAGATTATCTCTAAATATGTAGACGGGAATATTTTACTTCAAATCTATTAAGAAAACTTCATTCTACGTATGACGTAACTAGCAAACAACCAACCCATTTATTGAATTAACCCTCTCTCATTCAATTAAAAGCTAGTGCGTTTGCTCTCTAGGATATAGGGTCTATTTCCATGTAAATCAGAGCTGACACGGAAATTGTGGCTGTTAGCGGAATGCTCGTCTGTTTTTATGTTGATACCAGAGTTTGAAACGGCTCTAGCTTTCTATAGGCATAATTTTATGCTCTGACGAAGCAATCAATAATAATTCATGATTTTTATAATATTTTTAAACTGTGTCTTGGGTTAATTAAATAAGTCGGTCCATATCTGATGTTACTATGGCATATTGAAGGAAGTATTAGAATCACAAAATAGTGGTTTGTTTCGCTGGTAAGTTATTTACAAGATTTCCCTCCGCAGAGGATTATGCTCTCTTCATCTATCCCTTGTTCATATTTACAAACTAGTTACGCGTAAAACTTCGAGTAACTTACCCGTTTCTGTTTTCGTCTTATTTTCTCGGGGCTTGCGCTCTTCTTAATTCTACGGCACCGGGATCCAGTTCGTGAAAGTTGGATCCATCTCCCCTTTCCTCCTCCTTCTGCTCTACGCGCGGGGCCGCCCGGAATCACGACGGAAAGGTGGAGAAAGCGCCAGCGTCGTCTGCGAAGTTCCATCTCTGCCTCCTGCGCGCGAGTTTCCTCGCAAGTTTCCAGGGGGCGGTGGAAGCGCGGCGGGGAGGGGCGGGGCGCCCGGCTGATTAAGACGGAAGCCTACAGGTGGCCGTGGATGCGAACCTTTCAAAGGAGGAATAGCGGCGCTGCCGCCGCAGAGACTTCGGCGTCGCTTGCTTCGCCGCCCGCAGAGCTCAGCCTGGAGTTGGACGTGATCCCGACGCTCGACGCGCGTCGCTTCGTGAAGACGTTCAACTCCGCAGACTGCTTGATCGGCCACTGAGGCGTTGGGCGAGAGGCGGCCAATTTTGGCGCAGACGCGCATCGGCGGGCATTTGATCTCCGGAGTGGAGAGGTCAAGAGGATAGACTAGTTTATTATTCCGCATTAAGTGACTTGACATCTGCAAAACATCTTTAAATGCCTCTACATACTTGTATTAACCACATTAAACCTTGTAAAGATGAGAGCACGGTTCCGCAAAAAGCCTATTCCCTTCCAGCTTACCAAGTCAATACTAAACACATTTGGATCTCAAAGCGACAAAATATACCCAGTCTCAAACAAAAGAAATTAATTGTGGGAATATTGCCATTGAGGACTCCAAAAGGAGTGGCCTCACTCTTAAGGTTTAACGTTAAGTTTATTATGTAACTAATGTCAAAACACTCTTCACTGATCCGCTGTGTAAGAAAATTATTTAATAAAAAAATTCAGAATCTTTCTTTCTTCACAACTTGCATAAAAAGACAATCTATTCTCATCGGGTTACCGTTAATTCGTTTCAATGAAGTATCTTCAAGACATTTTAAAGGACTACAACGACTGGAGAATAGTCTTTGAACATATTGAAGTCATGGAATGAATGTAGGTGGAGATGACAGATATAGTGATGTTTGTGCTAATAAGGGATGAGTCGCGTATGAGTCTCTCTAGGCAAAATGAGAGGTCTCACGACATAAGAGGCCATCGCAACTTTCCGACGCAACGCAAATATTAAGAATGCAGATACATATTCAGAATACTAATGTGAAGGTCAATTGCATCAATTGTGGTCCTAAAGCACGAGAAAAGAATCTTACAAATATTTTTTCGCAGCTTTGCTCTATTTCAATTTTTTCAACATTCCACTGCACTGTGATACTGATACTGAGCGAATCACCCTGAGTTCTATATCATGAATTATTAAAACACTAATTCTGTTGTAACTATAATAATAATAATAATAATAATAATTATTATTATTATTATTATTATTATTATTATTATTATTATTATTATTATTGTTTATGTGGCGAGACTCAGGCCATCAGGCCCTCTCTTCCGCCTAACCACGTAGTACAACTATCTTCTGACAATTCGTCTTACAGGACCGATATCAGTTTCGTTAAGTTAATTTTATATATGTAAAGTTAATAGAGAATATTTTCACGTTATTTTAGTTGCCAATGCATTTGGAGATTAACATTCTGGAAAATTAAAACGTCGTGACTACTGAATGACGTAAGCCTTCGCAATCATGGCGGCCTGTGGCTGACTAATCGTCCGCAGCCTGGGAGCGGTGATGGCGACCGTGGCGGGGGTGTCAGCAACCGGCCGAGGCGGTATAAATGAAGGGAATTGGCGCCGCCAAGTGGCCGTATTCTTAGCGCGCTAATCCTCTTACCGTGAGCTCATCGGGGCGGAGGCGACGACGCCCGCTTCAGCACCTGCCTCCATCGCCGCCCTCGGTCGGAAAACTTCGCCGGTCGAGGTGGCTCCGTGGCTTCTGCATCATCGTTGACTGGGAGATCCTAGGGTTAGAACAACGAGAGTGACTGAATTTCGACAATCGATCAGTCGAATTCAATCACTAGCGACGGGCTGCTCTGATCGGCTTCTGCAGCAACGTTGACCGGGAGATCCTAGGGTTAGAACAACGAGAGTGACTGAATTTCGACAATCGATCAGTCGAATTCAATCACTAGCGACGGGCTGCTCTGATCTCAATCACTAGCGACGGACAATCGCTGCTCTGATCGGCTTCTGCAGCAACGTTGACCGGGAGATCCTAGGGTTAGAACAACGAGAGTGACTGAATTTCGACAATCGATCAGTCGAATTCAATCACTAGCGACGGGCTGCTCTGATCGGCTTCTGCAGCAACGTTGACCGGGAGATCCTAGGGTTAGAACAACGAGAGTGACTGAATTTCGACAATCGATCAGTCGAATTCAATCACTACGTTGCGGGAGATCCGGTTAGCTGCTCAATCATCGTCGTAGTTTTCAGTTGTTTTCTGATCAACACCGGGCGAATGTCGGCGCAGTACCGTGACAAACGCCCCATGGATCAAGCGCTAACTTTATTTCTCTCCCCTCTTCTCCCATTGTAGGAACACGAGCACTACACTAACACCATGTCAGCAGACAAGTTTAAAGCTCGTCTCCACTGGGGCGGAGCTCCTCTGTGAGATTCAGGGGGCGGGGGTGTCCTCCGGGTGGAGGACGAACGCCGAATTGTAGGGCGGAGCCGTATTTAAGGTCCAGTATGGGCGGGACACGTTCCAGTGAGTTGGTGTTCGTTTCGCCTCCGCTTGCCTTCTCCTCCACCTTACATAGGGTAGCCTCTTTCACGAAAATCTGGAAAACTGGAAAAAATCGGGAAATGTCGTCGGCCTGGAAAATTCTAGGAAAACTCAGAGAATTTGCTGAACAATCGTTACCAGTCACGGAAAATATTGAGGGTTACGAAACTAGACATAAAAATAAATAATATATAATAAACCTTAAAAATGTTAGACTAGCGTTATTGTTTGCTCAATTTTAATTTGGTGAGAAAATGGTGTTAATTTGTAGTTGTCACGGCAAAATCGGAGTGCTGGCCAATTATTATTATCATGGTAGCGTCAATATTTTCTTTAAGAATGTGAAATTACAAATCTTAAGAGAAAATTTGTTTATAAATGTACTGGAAAACCGAGAAATTTCGGGGAAATTTGTTCCAGGACAGGAGTCAAATGAAACGGGAGCGAGAGCGATTGCCCCACGCGCATTGGGCGTCCGTTGGGTGGCACTCGTTGGTCCACTCCCTCCCAGTTGAGCGGGCGGGTGGAGAGAACGCATGGTGGAAGTGGGCGCAATCCTTTCCGCCTCGCGAGATCTCTCTGTTCCCAGGAGGTTTTAATCCGTAGTAGATCGGTGGACCCATCATTGAACTAGTGAATCGTCAATATCGACGGAAGTCTATTGATAGATGAACTGTTCTTACCTCTTGCAATACTGAATATAAAATGCTTGAAAAACTAAATCAATTGAACATAATTCGTTTCATTCGTAAAATCAAACGTTTTTTCTCTCATGTACAGCTGTCGCATGTGCTAATAGAGGTAATTGTAAGTTATGAGTGTTCTAAAAAATATCTTATCGTGGAGCTTTAAAAAAAAAATTGGTAATGAACTGTAAAAGTGTTTGTATAAAGCGACACTGAAAGCAGGAGGATTCGTCGAGTGTCTTTTCTTTCTCATCAATGCCAATAAACGTTTCGTGTTTCGTGGACTTTATCGAGTATAACCTCTATCGTTTGCAAGGGGAAGATGCCGAAGGATAAACCGCTCCATATTCAGTACTCATCAACCGGACATTCAGAGAGTAGAACTACGTATATCAGATGGCTTTCTAAAGCTTGTCGTAAGAGTCAGTCATAAATCTAGGCTCGTATTCACCAAGATTTTATCTCTAATTTAATTTCTTGTTCTCTGTGCGTTCCCCATTTCCACCGCCCCATCTACGCATTTCAGCCCTTACGCAGAACTGCCTTGTCAAGCCACTGCACTGAGCGACCTCGCTTCTTTTCCCTTCCTCCGCCCTCGCCCTCCCGTAGCAGCCCTTTGTCCTTCCCAGGCACTCGGCGCGGAGACTAATTAATTTGCCGCGCGTCGGCCTCGGAACAGTCTTTGTGATTGGTTCTTTGCGGTACTTTCGACGGCCTGTGAGCTTCGTGGCGGCGGCTGCCGTCAGCGCGGGTGGGCGGGGGGCAGGGGGGAGAAGGAAGCTTTGACTGCTCACGAGGGCTTTGCCGTGCTCCGCAGGGTCCTCTTTGAATCTCAGGAAGAGATTTTCCAGAAGGCGGTCGACAGCTTCCGAAATATGGTTTTTGCCAATCAATTGTTTATTGGAAACGTTTATGAATATATTTTTGTGTTATTGCATATTTCTGAGAATTTAGTTTAAAACATGGAATATGTACGACGTACTACATTGAAATAATTGTTCTTGCCGTAATAACCTTCTCAGCCATAATACTCACTTACGAGAAGTATAATTTCACAGTACCGATTTGTTTCGAGTAAAATTATAAATTCCTACCGCTCTCATGATTTATTCCTGGTAATTTTAACAGTTGTATTAAATAAATTTAATAAAGTTTTCTTTTGAGTTGATGTAAAAAGTAACTTTTCAATAAAGTATTTTCTCGCATAATGTTTTTTTAAATATTGTGAATAACTATGTCTTGTACTGCAAATTAAAAAAGACCTCGAAAATAAAATTTACGTTCTGAAAGATTTGTTTTCTTCTGTAAGTATACTTTATATATCAAATATAATTTTCTGGGGTGCTCGCATAACAAACACACTTAAAATTCAATTAAGAAAAAAAATAATTTTACTTATTTCGAGGTTCTTTGATCTGCATGACAATTTAAATTTATGCTTGAGCCTCATTTCTTCCAATGAATTCATGAGGTACGAGATATAGCTTGGTTGGTAAGCTTTCTGATCGCTTTGACTTCTCTCGTTATGAACCAACCGCATTCTCTTTGCACAGAAGGGGTAGGGATTGATAGAACGTCGGAAACAGTTATGTACAAACGTGTTGCGTTCTTGCACATTAGCAGTCGTTTGCAGTGAGTGTGTTTATTTGATGGGTTTCTGTAATCGTTTATACCACAAGAGCTCAGTCATTCATACCTCTGACATGGGGAAAACAGGTTCGTTTCGTTCGCCGTTGTTTTGATGTTTTGTAAAGAAATTTTCATTTCTATACTTCAAAGCATGTGCAATTGTATATCATGGAATTCCTTCAACTCATCTGGACCAACGCTTCTGGACATACGTACAGATTTTCTACTGCTAAAACGTTACTCTGTGAAAGGTTCAGTATTGTAGCGTCACGCCTATCATCAAAGGAAATACATTCGAAATTATTTCGTTGTTAAATAATGTTCCACTCATGAAGTATGAATGTAACGATTGTAACTTGAAAACGTCGGAAATAAGTTTTGCCATCGATTTTTTGTCTGAAATAACTCAAAACCTTGCGTGATTGGCTTGCATTAAAGTAGGCTTAAATTCATTTCTAAGAGCTGGACCCTCCAGATATTCTACGTATGAAAACGAGCACTCAACATGATAAATGTATTGTATGTTCACGTACGTTTTGTCAAGGAAGGGTTAGAATGGCAAGTATTTTTTTGATACGCTTTCCTTTCTAGGTTTTTACAACTTATTTTTGACGTTATTGAATGATGTCAGTAAGGTTTTTGATTTTCTATTCGGTTCTACATGGAAGTGATAGGACGTGTATTACGCTGCTGACGCTTCGACCCTCTGGGAAGAAGTTCCAATACTCAATGATCTGGATTGATTAATTGATTTTTTTCATGTTTCCGGGCGCGTCAACTGCTCTGGTCATTAGTCCCGTTAGTGTAGTGCATGCTTTTTTCCTCGGGAGATGGCGGTGATCTTCCCCCGCTGGATGGCGAGATCCGGCGCCGACCTACCGTCGGCTAGTGGGGTTTCCCCCTAACCAGGACTCTCCCACCAGCGGGGCACCGCCCCAGCAGGGGCAAGCTCTAAGCTTCCGACCGGTCTCCCGGAATATGTGGTAGTGTAGTGCAGGTTAGTGTAAGTGTGTGTGTGTGTGTGTGTGTGTGTGTGTGTGTGTGTGTGTGTGTGTGTGTGTGTGTGTGTGTGTAAGGGGAGAGGATAGGACAAGGAATGGGAAGGACAGATCGCGCGCGGTCCGTTGCCCGTTTGGTAGGGTACTGCTCCGGCATTCGCCTGGTGTTGATGGGAGAAACCACGGAAAACTACCCATCAGAGCAGCCGGCCGCTAGAATTCTCCTCCAGACAGCGACTGAATTCGACCTAGCTGAAAAGCTAGTGTGGAAAATCCTGCCGCCGTGTGGAGTGTAACCTAGGAGCTCCCGGTCAGAGGCGCTGCAGTGACATCAGTTGATGCACTGAGCTACCGCTCCCGGTCAGTGATCTGGATATGTGAAGTCCTTCAATCCACCGAGTTCCGGACCTCCGCTTTCTTAACCCGTACCGCGCCGTCGCTCTGTCACCTGGTCTGTATTGGCGCTCGTAGGTGGCGGGGGCGGGGACGGGGCAGGGCTGCACGTGCATACGGCAGGCGGCGCTGCGGAGGCGCCGCGCAGAAACTCCGCGCGTGTTGCGCCGGCGCTCGCGGAGATAATTGCAACTCTAATTGGGGAATTGGGCCGGCGGCGAAGGGCGCCGCGCGCGTGGGAGGCTGGAGGTGGATGTGAGCGCAGAGAGTCGTCGGATGATGAACGCGGCGGCGGCGCGCGATCGCAAACACGCTCGATGAGCTCTCCATTATGGCGGCGGATTAATCGGATCGCCTCCGCCGGCCCCATGGATGCGGAGTCGGGGCCGCGCGCGGCGCCTGCTCAAGTGGCGGCGAGTGCGCGGGGTGGGCGGGCGGATGCCAGAGATTGGACCCGTTCAGGAAGGCATCGACGATGCCGTGGACCGGTGCAAGTTGCCATGAGAGGTTGCACTGAACCAGTCTGTGTATGGGAGACGAACGTGCTGGAAAATATATTCTGATCTTTTGTAAATGTTTTTTTACTAAATATATATTACAAAAAATAAGTTATTAAATATCATAGTTATTATTTACGCATTATTTTATAAAAGGATTGTATACTTAATCATTATAATCTATAAGCCTCTTCGTTTTATTTGGTAGTAGAAAATGCATCGCGCGATAAAACTAAGAACGGATAAAAATAGTCGTAAAAAGTGAACGAAACTTTGTTCATGATTCTGTCCAGTGCTTGGTTGTTCTGCCACGACAAGTAGCTTACAGCTCACATAGGAGTAATTTGCACCACTGACAGATAATTTACTTCAATGATGCTTCGGAATAGCTGACAACGGCAAACATGGTACTAAGCGTCTGATAGTGCCTTCACTTGCTCAATAACGTTCATTCCAACTCAATAGTTAAATAAGTTTTCCTTCAATAAGTCGATGTCAACTGAAGTGACTAAGCTATTGTGAATATTTGTGCGTTAATTAGGATAATACACTGCGTCAGTACTTACTATATAATTAATGAAACAGCATCGTGCAAAGTGTACAGTAGTGTGCAGTAAACAAGAAGAGAAAACTTTGTGAGTTATCCATTTGCCACGAAAGTACCATTTCACTAGTTCTCTTTGCATTTAAAAGATGTTAGTTGAAATAATTTGCATTAACACTAAATCAACTCTTGCCTATGGTAGTAGACTAATTGGTGACTAATGCGATAATAGCAGTTCCATTACGTCGCCTGGGAAATATACAATGTGTCGGGATTTTGTGCATGAACTCCGGGGACGAGCCAGATAATCACAATGTGGTAGTGCTCAACTATCTAGGTTAAAACAGTTTTCAACCACGAGCTTTGTGCGCAGTGCGTAGAGCTGAATAAAGGGCGGCCATACAAACAATGGCTCCTAATACCGTGGATTCATCGGTGCTGACGTTTATGGATTTGGTCGAGTTAATGGGGTGTTAAAGAATAGTATACGAAAATGGTTTTGTTTATTATATACATATGTACTTGGTGAATGATTAATTTTGTAAGTTTCTAAAATGTGAGAGTTTTAGGAGTTCCCAAAAATCATTAAATAAATTGGTAACACTTCAGAAATATTCTAGAATTTAAGTACAACGAATGAGTAAAATCCAATCTGTAGCGTAATGATGTTAACCCAGAATTCTTTTGGGTTTCGGAGCTTTTGCTTTCAAAAAATGTAGGTGATTAAGTACTTGGAACTACACGGTTTTCTATCGTGAGAGGAAGGAATAATACACTGTTTTTAAAATTACCTTCAGAAGATGAATCATAATGATACATTCGTGTGTTCGAGAGCCATAAGCTTGATAAGCAAACCCAAATCTCTGGGAGATGGAAGTGTAATTTCTTTAAAAACGCAGAAATAGAATTACTACATTAACAAATACAATTAAATAATTACTGGTTTTGAATACACAGAAATATAAATCAGAGACGGAATTTGGGAAAATAAATAAGCTTATGTCAAAGAGGACTCCAAATCAAAGACTTCGGAGAGATTTTGTTTGTGGTGATCATTTATTTTGGAATAGGATTTCTTACTTCACCTCTGAAATTAAAGGAAATAGAAACTCGAGCCATAAACATATGAAAAATTTAACAATGTCTTAATACGTGTTATTTAATAATAAAATTCGGAAATAGAAAAATGTCGAAAAACTTTAATCGGAGCCTCAACTCAAAACAAGATTTGAAACATGAGAATATGCTTGTGCTGAGAGATAGTCAAAACAGCATCTTAGTAGCGCCGCGAGATCTAATTTGACTCGCGCGGTTGGCGTGCGGCGCAGGAAGCGCAGCGTGCGCGGGGGCCGGGCGGCGGAGGGCGGCGGAGGGCGGCGGAGGGCGGCGGAGGGCGGCGGAGGGCGGCCCCGCATCATAATTCATGGGGCGATCGCTGACAGGTAGCAGCGCTGCCGCGGGCGCGCTCGCGGCAGCGTCGTCAGGGGACGCTGCCGTCTGGTCACGCGTCGCAGGGGCAGGGCCAGGGCCAGTGGCGAGACGTGGTCCTGGGGGCGGGGCCCTTGCGGGGCGGCGGCGAGGAAGGAGCGGCGGAGCGCGCGGTCTCGACCTTGGAAGTGGAAATTGGAGGTTTGGAGCAGGGAAGCGGCGACGAGGTACGGGCAGTGTGTAACTGGACGTGATGGGAGGCGATGTAGAGGGGGAACGGAGTGCGGTCGGAGCAGAGGAAGGAGGGGATGGTGAAGAGGAAGGAGGGGATGGTGAAGAGGAAGGAGGGGATGGTGAAGAATGGGGAAAACCCCGCTAGCCGACGGTAGATCGGCGCCGGCTCTCGCCGCTCTCGCCACACCAGAGGAAGATCACCGCAACCTCCCGAGCAAAAACACACTACGCGTACGTGACTAATGACCATAGTAGTTGACGCACCCGGTATCACAATCAATGAATGAAGAGGGAAGGGGGCGGGGAGGGAAGAGGACGTGACGGAAGGGGATGGATGAAGGGGACGTGGGAGAAGGCAGGGCTGGGAGGCGGGTGCCGTCGCCGGCCGCGTGCGTGCGTGCGTGCTGGGATGTCGCCGGGGCTGGACGCGGCCACGTGACGGCGCAGGCGCCGCTGCCAGTCAGATGCTGGACTAGTGCAGCTGCTTCCAATGCACCAGATGCGATAATGGTCTCGAGGGGGTTGCAGGTGGAGGGGAGAGGAGACTGTCGGAATATTCAGCAAGTTGTTCCCAGAAAGAGACGTTAACTGTCATTTTCCCTGCTAATTACTTCTTCCGTGATGCGATTACTGAAATGTTTTCTAATTTATTGTTGTGTAAATCGCATTGATTTGTAGAGATTGCATAATTATTATATTCGTTATTCTAACTCCGAGCGCTATTGCAAAGGTTGTATGTCAGATGCTTTTGCGATCCCAATTCTTACTATCCAAGATAATAATGACATCGCCACGTTTAACATTATCATTGTAGACTACAAAGGATATGAAAGCACTATTGCTCATATGATTACTGT
Organism: Teleogryllus occipitalis; assembly: GCA_011170035.1. Lineage (NCBI taxonomy): Eukaryota > Metazoa > Arthropoda > Insecta > Orthoptera > Gryllidae > Teleogryllus > Teleogryllus occipitalis. Next base: position 619,770 of record BLKR01000280.1, read on the forward strand.
TCATACGCTAGTACTGATGTCGCAGTTCAGAAATGAAAGGGAACATTATTTAAGAAGTGTATAGTCAGCGATTGCGTCGGGTATAAAACATACACGACGGAAACGTTTTCAAATAAAAGCACGTAAATATTTCAGTTTATGGGATTAAATTTCTGTGCCCAAAAATTGCTACGAGGTGTCATCTCTGTGCCACGAATGAAACTATTTGAGTATCATATTACATAAACACAAATTGGAAGAGCCAAATTTTATAGTGCCACAGAAACTAAATGTATCTGATAGGTTCGCACTTTAAAAGTTCAGATGTAGATCGTAAATTCTTGCAAACGGTTTACAGGTGTACTCTGAGTGAACCATGAGCTATTCCGTTATTTCCTTGCGCCGCAATCGGAAGCTGGCACTCGGCCTTCCAACGACGCTCCGTCGGCACTCGGCCTGTGCGTAAACGCCCTGTGACGCGCCTCTCGTGGCGGCCAATCGGAAAGCCACTGGAGGGGGGGTGAGCAGCGCGTCGTGACAAATTGCCTTGTTGGGGGCCGTGCGCGCCTCGCCCCACCTTACCCCACCCGCACGGGCAAGGAGGCGCCCGAAATTTCCCAGCCTCCGCCACCGCACCAGCAGCACCAGCAACAACAGAAGCAGCTGTTGCTGCTGTTGCTTTGAGCGGAGCAGCTCTCCCGATCGATCTGTTCTCGCTTTGATCTCGAGCCCTGGACGCTTCGGTCGCCACGCCGCGCCGCGCGGGGCTGGGCTAGGCTTTGACGTCCCTCCGCCGCTGCCTCCTG